>CM067375.1:40978203-41173081 GCA_034401795.1 Chaetoderma sp. LZ-2023a | reverse complement strand
ACGACACGACGATGTTGGTTTGGTTTTGTGGAACTTTCCCGTACGGGTGAAAAGCACCGGAGGTAGACGATCTCTCTTTTGGGAGTCGATTGATGTCTCAAACTCTACAGACTTCACTGACTTGACTCGTACTCTCAGCTTGGTGTCTGCAAGGAGTAGTCTCACTAGTCGTAGCTCATCTTCATTGCAACTGGCCTGGCATAGTACATCTAGGATCTTTGAGCATTTAATTGTGTCGAAGGCTCGTGACATGTCAATGGCCATTTTGTGGAAATTTGAGGGTTAAAGGGTTAATTGGTATACATAACACATATATATATATATATAACTTATAATTATAGACAATTATAATGTTTGCAGGCCAAGTGGCTATTTTGTAAATTTACTGCTGACATTTACAAAAAACAACTTACTGAAATCCTGCAAATGGGGTACTCCTCAAGACAACTGTCAAGCAAATCCTAGTATTTGTGTAACCAGTAGCCAGTTGCAGGTAATGAGAAGACTAGTTTTGAAAGTTTACCACTTGAATTAGTGTCTCTGTGTTTGAAAATGAAATTGAAATATTCCTGAACAAATTTAAGTGGTAAAATGGTTACGGTTTAATCACCAATCACATCCAGTCACGGTAATATAAAATATTCAAATGATTATTCTTACATTAAATCTATCATACAATGTACACTATGCCGCAAAAATAACTTACGGAAAACGCATTTTTTAATGCGCCAAAAGGAAAACAAAAACGTGCCCATTTTTTCAACGCGTAGTAAAACAAAATGCAATATAGAACGCGTTGTCTAGACATTTTCTGACGGGCCTAAACCTATTTTGATGCGTCCAATTTGTCTTGAACCATTTATGTTTTTTCTGACGAACCTACTGAAATCTTTAAACGCGCTGCTAAGAATTATAAATTTAGGAGGTGCTATATATTTGACGTGTGTTTTAAAATGTTACGTGCTGGAAATATGACGACACGAACTATTTTTCCTTGCATGTGGTCGTCCTAGCATTTACTACTAGTGGGAGAGATCTCCGCACACTCGTAATTCCTTCTTTTTTATAACCCAAAACATAATGCATATACGATATCGCGGTGAGCGTAGTTTTGGCTAGTATGAAAATGCGGTTTTAAACGTTAATTACCCTATATCAGGGGACGTTTGGGGGAATTCCCCCGATGAAGTGTGATCTCAACCTATAGGATTGCTTTTGCAGTTTCTTTTTATAAACAACCAAAGCACCAGGATGTACCCGAATAGCGAGATCGCTAAAGAATTACGAAAATACAGTTTAAAATATTAATGCCATATATTCAGACAAAGGAAATTCCCCGGAAAAAATCAGTAAAACAACCAAATAAATATGTACGTTAATAGCGCACTCGCAACCTCACATGGCGTTTTATTCCGCGAAAAGTGTTACAGGTATTAGAAGTGAATGTATGGAATTGTATATGACTGTGAAATTTAATGATAATTTTAATATTTAGTAATAGGTTTTGGATTACATGTATTTCTTATATGCGGGAGTAGACCATAAATAGGCCATGTCACATTAACATAATTAATACGCGAATGCGATGACAGTACACTAACAGCCTGACTTATACTCGTCAAGAAAATTTATGCTAGCCACTGAACATTTAAACGCACCTAAATAGTTTGAACTCGTTTAAATCTTCTTCAAAACGGGTCTCAATGTCTTCGATGCATCCACGCGCTAAATGAAATTCTTGGTGCGCTAAATTGTCTTCCTAACTCATCAAAATCATATAACTAACGCAGCGCGGAAACTGTCCCGTTTTGCGGCGTACTGTATCTGTTACTAGGGTTTAAAAGGGAAGCCTTACATGTATTTGCCTGTATTTAATTGGATGTTAATTATATCTTCTCTCACCTTCAGACTGATCATAAGAAGACATTTTTCTACCTGGAACAGCTGATTCTAAAGCATAGCGCTCACACCAACACCGTCAACATCCGTGCTGTACATGGTATGCTCATAGAGGACAGCTCAGAAATAACTTAACACGTTTCCAAAGCAAAATAAATGTACTTTTGAATATTTTGAACCACCATTGGATTGGAAGACATGTTTTCCAATCAAATTATGTTCAGAATATGCAACAGAAAATTTCTTGTATTGTGTTCAAATTTGTACTAAGATGTTTCTGATTTTGTTAATTTTATTTTAGCCGTACTGTATATGTTGCTTTTGTCATCTGTATTTCTGATAATCTTGAGGGCGCTTATGCTGAAGATGCTTTCTGACTCTAGGTATTAAGACACAGAAACGTTGTGGCCGAGTGGTTAGGAGCGAGCACTGGTAACTCAAAGATTGACAGTTCTCCTGACCAGGCCGTCGCATTGTCTCCTTGAGCAAGGACCTTCACTCCGCATTGCTGCAGTCCACCTAGCTGTAAAATATGTACCTGTGAAGGCCTGTTTAAGTAATGTGAATGCATAGCTTACAGTGCAACCGAGCTGAAAGCTCTTAAGGGAGAACAGGCCCAATGACCAGGGCTAAGAGATGTAAAGTCGCTGAGGACTTCCGTGAAAGCTAGACTGTAAAATGTAAACTTAAATACACTCGGGCAATCCTTGACTCTACCCACCTATGGCGTGGGACATGTTTATTTTCACATCATAAGTTTTAAAGTGTTACAAGTGCAGATACAAGTACTATCATTAGAAGGAAAAGAAAGCATAAAGGGTTACGGTTTAATTTTATGTAAGGTTTACCATACACATTGGAGTCATACCAATAGCAAATGTGTCTAAAGGAGTTGGATCACAAACGCCTATTCATGGCTTGAACAAGCTTCAACTGATGATAGCTATCACATTTTGTTTTCTCAGGTGGTTTGGATTTCTTCTTCCAGGCCAATCAAGAAGCACGGAAGTTCCTCGACTTCCTACAGGCTGTTGTGCCATGCAGGTGAGTGAATATACCTGCAAGTGACCGATTTCAACTTCGTCCACATTATAACTAAGAATATTCACTTAACCTTACCTGTGTAGTTAAGGTCATCATAACCTTAGCTCGTTATTGACAGTAGATGAAAGGCTGTTGTATATTTGGGGTGGTGGGGGTAAATTGGTAAATGGCGCCTTTAACACTTGAATTTGTTCTAAAACAATTAAGTTTTCTCAGAGAAAATGTCCATTTGCAGACCAAGAGAAGACCGTTTTTGAAAATTTAACACTGAAATGACTGGCTCGGTTATAAGCCGGTCATTCCAGTGTTAAATTTTCAAAAAGAATCTTGGTCTGCAAATGGACATTTTTCAAGACGACTGCAAAAGCCATTTTTGGCTGATATTAGGGGTAAAGTCAAAGTTGGTGGAATTCAACCAAATTTGGTGTGTTGCACATGTAATTACCGATATAATTGTGGATTGTGAGACAAGCTCTCCCCCCCCCCCCCCACTGGCTCGAGAAACAAGCCAGCCATTCCAGTGGTAAATTTTCAAAAATATTGGTCTCTTGGTCGGCAAGTCGACATCATGTATGGGAAAATTAAAATTTTTGTGAATAAATTTGAGTGCTAAATGGTTAAGGCATCAACCACGTTGACATATTTTTGAAAATTGTGCACATTTCGTGTTCTGTACATTCCAGAATATTTCCAAAACAAAATACGTGCAAGACGTAGGCCTACCATTGAATATTTTTAACATACACAACATACAATGTCATGTAACTGGATTAGAACACATTGTTGCCTATGGCAGCCATGTCTTCCAATTCAATAATTTTCAGGAATATTAAACAAAACATTTCGTACACATGTGTATGAAATTGTACGCTAACATGTTTTTGTTCTGGAAACATTTTAACTTATTTATGAGCTGTAGTGTAACTTTCTTCCAGCCTCCGTCCGGCTAATGATCTTACTTCTATCTCAAAGCCTGCTTTATTTTTTTAGATACATCAAAGCTAAGGAGCTAGTGTCACATGATTGCCATAGTAACCATTACAACTACAAGGAGACATTCTCAGTGGAAATTGTCCCGATCTGTAAGGTAATGATAAAGCTTGATTTTCACATGTTGCCTTGTTGTTCTTGATGCTTAAATTTTAGAGGCAATATACGGTTCTACTTCCAAATAGCTTGTATTTCATTTCAGCATAAAGCTACTTCCAATTTTCAGGCGTCGAAATACATGTAGTGGGGAGTTAGAGAAATCGATCTCCCTTTTGATCGCCTAAATGGAATTTCAGTACAATACATGATCTGCCATTTTCTCTGCTGTGGGATCAGTAACCATGGATGTTACAACTTCATGTTGTGCACATACATGCAGTGGTGGTGGAGCTAGGGCGTCTAAAGCTACCCCTAAAATAATTTGTGGGGCTAATAATGTCTTTACCCCCCCCCCCCCCCCCATTTCAAATTGGTTTCCAGATGATAACTCTTACCGTTTATCGGATCGCTTTGAAGTTTCAATGAGTGGTTGGACTAGGTCTTGGGAAGAAACCTATCGAAATCGACGATGATCTGAAATCCAAGATGGCCACCTGCGGCCATCTTGAAAACTGGTTTCCGGATGATAACTCTGTTACCGTTTATCGGATTGCTTTGAAACGTCATGGAGTGGTTGGACTAGGTCTGGTGAAGAAACCTATCGAAATTGACAATGATCTGAAATCCAAGATGGGCATCAGCCACCAGTGGCCATCTTGAAAATTGGTTTCCGGATGATAACTCTGTTACCCTTTATCGGATCGCTTTGAAACTTCATAGAGTGGTTGGACTAGGTCTGGGGAAGAAACCTGTCGAAATCAGTGATGATCCGAAATCCAAAATGGCCGTCGGCCACCGGCGGTCATCTTAAAAGTTGGTTTCCGGATGATAACTCCGTTACCGTTTATCGTATCACTTTGAAACTTCATAGAATGGTTGTCAAGCAAAGGTAATCGAATCCCAAACATTGGCAATATCTATTCATTGTGCGAACAATTCTCTTGATCTAGTATTACAGGAAGAGAAAAAACATAACCATGATTGCCAATGCACTGAACTGCATTCAAGAACTGTCTACGTTACTTAATTCCTTGAGCAAGCGACTCGTCCTTCTAAAAATGAACATGGATGAAGGTGATGGCGGGTTTAGTCGTCTACTTAGTATTTGTCCAACACATTCGCAACAGTGCTGTTATTCGTTTATTATCTACATGTATGTATGACATTGTATTCACTAATCTAGTGGCAAAGGGACAGCAGCCGATGCTACGGCCAAAATGCGTGGCTATAGCAAGTACCTCACTAAGTTTGAAACTGTGTTTGCCATGCACCTCTGCACATTGCTATTTGAAACGTGCGCGCGACCAGCAAAGTCATTGCAAAGGATTGACATAGCTGCATCTGAAGCATTATCAGCAGCTGAGCTTCTTATCAAGCAGATTCAAAGATTTCGCACTGACCAGGAGTTTGATGCACTCTACAGAAAAAGTACAGACTTTGCACAATCTCTAAAACTGAATATATTCAGCATCCAACACCACCTCATCCAGTCAAACCACCAAGATGACCCAGAACTAGATTCAAAATTTACAGCAAACGGTTATTTGCTCAAGATGTATTTTGAGGCTGTAGACTGTATACTGAATGAACTTGACCAAAGAATCCAGATTACTGAACTATTAAAATGTTTCCCAAATGGAGCAAGCTTTGATCTCTCATGAAAATCTTGATGAATCTTCTGTTAAAGACCACCTTGGAATCATTCTAAAGACTTTGACATTCCACGGTTGCGTAGTTGCGTACATTGTCTACTCCCGGCAAAAAGCCAAATGTTAAGAGTCTAGTTGATATGCTTTCTTCAGAATTAGAAACTGCCCAAATGATGTCAGAGTGTGTAAAACTTTGTCAGCTGACAGATACCAGCGTCACTGGCATCATCAGAGCGCTCATTCTCAGCTCTCCGTCTGATTAAGTCATATCTGAGGTCAACAATGGGACAGGCAAGGTGAACTCATCTTATGTTACTACATGTTCACCATGGGGATGCTTGGGAGCTGGACAAGCAAGAAATTTAAGAACCTTTGACACAAACAAACCAGAGCGAAGGCTTGTTTTTGGCGATCCAAAATAGTAATTCAGATCATAGGCCCATGCACTTAACATATCAGAGAGATCTGACTGCATGTTGACAAGTAAATAATGGTAATCAACATAGCAACAGCTCCCATTGAAATTAGTTTCAAAATATTCAACAGAATATTAATTATTTATCAAACTTGGTGTATGCATTCACACCAGCTGCAGCTACTAGATTCATTCGAGCTTGTTTCTCTTTGTAACTAGTCAGCAGATCATATGAATATGAAATTTGCCAAGAAACATGGATATCACAGTAATATTACTGACTGACTTAAATTTACCTACATACTGCAACTGAGATATGAATCATTGACACTGTTCAGAACCAAAGTAATTGTGTCATTTATCATTCAGAATGCGGGAAATGACTTCTAAGAGCATCTAATCTTTGGGGTTAGAGGGGAACGGACCCGGCACACGCGCACGCACGCACACACTAAAACCGTCCTAGTGTTTAATTTTCTAAAATATTCCTTTCATGCTCTGAAAATGACATTTTCTAAGAGAAAAATTCTCATTTTCCTGAACAATTTTAACCACGAATTATCACTCAGAATACAGAAGCTGGCTTCTCAGAGCATCTAATTTTCAAAGATTTCTGGACCCCCCAACCCCGTATTAGGGAGGGGGAAGCCCCCTCCCTGATTTATGCACCCCATGACACGAAATCCTGCATCCGCCTTTGCCCCCCCCCCCCCATTTTTGCAGAGCCACCACCGCCACTGCATACATGTAGTAAAATTCAATATGACAATGTCAACGATTGATCAACAAAATTGATAACCGAGCCAGTCATTCCAGTGATAAATTTTCAAATATAACTTCTTGGTCCATATATGTATAGAGTTTTATAAGAAAATTTAAATTTTCGGTAATAAATTTGAGGGATAAAGTGTTAAAAAAACTAATATTGTTTCACTTTACATTCTATTTGTATTAGTTTATGAAGTAGGCTAGTAAAGAAAGTAGAACGGTATACTGCATGATCAAACTTTGTCTTTTGCTGTCTAGTGTCTGAAGTATGTTTATGTTGTGTGGTCTATTGCTCTCTCTTGCCTGAATTATGTTTATGTTGTGTGGTCATGGTCACTTACTAAGAATATGAATAGTTATTTCTACATGCTACAGTAGCCTCAGTTCTGGGTGTCGATAATTCCTGTAGTTGTGGTGCAAATGTATGATAGAATCTAGTTCGTTTTTGTATCAGAACTGTTTTATTATCTTAAGGATGAAGTTATCTGTCTGCCAAAGAAGCTAAGTATTAACCTTGGCCATATTGGTCCAATCTGTGTGGTACTCCGTGTGTCCAAGAACATTCACTTGATCGATGCAAAGACGCTACAGAGTGAGTATATGTACATGAACATACCCTGATAACGCAGCTTACTGGGTACTGGCCCTATGCGGGCCACCATTAGGCCTGTACTGACCCAGTAAGCTCCACTATCAGTAGAGTCTAACCTGCTAGAGACCACCTATCGAGGTGAAGGTGTGATCTCTTAACCCTTTAATCCTCAAAGAAAATGTCCATTTGCAAACCAAGAGAAGACTATTTTTTTTAATTTACCACTAAAATGTACCTATAATATTCTATTTCTAACAAAAATGTTTTTTAAAAGGCCTTTCTCCAGCATCCTATGTGCGATATGCTTACTTTGTGTGACACAATGTATAGTGTCATGTAATTCACCTTTCCAGAGTATTCATTCATCATCAGACCTCGTATGATATCATAATCAGCTCAGCACGTGTATGATGATGTCATAATCATTACTTCACAAAGGGTTCCATATAGACCGTCACCAAATCTCAAATGGTCCGACACGTTGTATGAATTGTATGTCTTTGTAATTCTTTGCTATTTAATAAACATGCTGTTGAATATTTTGAAACTAATTTGACTTGGCACTGTTGTTGCCTTAGGCAGCAACAGCACCCAGTCAAATTAGTTTTAAAATATTCAACAGCTTACCTGTGTAGTTTTTTGGAAATTGATGGTCAGGGTGTTCAGAGATCGATCAATCCCAACACGAGCGAGGTGTGGGTGGAGCTTAGCTAGAGATGGGCTGGGCATAGCTAAAACCGGAAAGGTCCATTACTTCACAGATAAAAGATGTATTTATTTTTGTCTGTCACCTCCAATCATGTTTTGTGAAATAGTAGAGGGCTCTAACAAATTGCAGTGTCCAAGCATGCCAAAAGGAGAGGCTCTTTTTGTTCTGCGAAGCTTGAAGAGCACTCTGGAACGTTTTACTTTCCGAAAGAACTGTCAATGTTAAATTAAGTTAGAATCTATTTCGTCCATCATATAGTGCACCAACCAACTCTGGAAAAGCGCTATACAGAATTTCTTTACAGCATTTCTTGCTAAAAGTTTGCATCCATAGAAAATGATTATCATTCAGAGGAGAACTATCTTGGTGGATGATAGAGCTGGGCGATCTGACTGTAGTACCGTGAGGACCACGGTATACCGTGAACTGATACCGTGACCATTGACATTTCCAAATACCGTGAATACCGTCCATAATATTTGAGCAATATTTGAGAAATAGATCCATAAAATCTGAGTCGACCAAGGGTAAATAGGTGCTAATAGTGCCAAAAATATAGGCATCCCTAATTATTAGCCGAGTCGAGGTGAAAGGGTCGTTGTAGAAACAAACATCAAGACGTCAATTACAAAATAATGACAGGCAGAATTGTATGTCAAACGTACGTCTTGAAAGTCTCGGGGTAAAATTGCTTTATTTAAAACATCCAAACTCATTCTCTGGCCGTCCGCCGGTAGTAATTACACTATGATATATTCCCTATTCCCGTTTCTATTATTTGTAATTTATTACGCCAAGCATTTGTCACCGAACAAACACGCTAGAATAACATACAAACCGCGTGCTATTCAAACACAACAGCAACCTCGCAAAGACGTATCTGATTGGTTGTTCATGAACTAGACCGTGGGAAAATACATTACTATGCTGAATTTATCAATGAAAATTTACTAAAACGTAGTATTTGTTCGTGCCATTTTGATCACGTGCTAATTTAGTAACAAGGAGCAGCTTTGAAGTCGTTATTTTTTATTTTTCTGGCTTGTTTTAAGAAATTTGTTTACGGATTAAATCCAGTTTAAGTAATGACACCTAAAAATTATATTGTTTTAGTTTTTGTAATTCATTTTTCAACTGGTAGCCAGTCGGAACGTCGGAAGTTCGCAGAAATAGCCTTTTACATGCATTGTTCACGTGAAGCATGGCAAGTAACGAGTCTGCACATCGGGTACTCGGTAATTATCAGAAGCTTTGGAATCGGCTATATTCAATGTCATGTTATATGTATAGGCCTGTTTTCCCGAGTAACCGAATATACGACTCCAACAGAAATAAAGGAGTACAACACTGGCCTCGTTTAAATACTCGCGGATTTTGTCTGGACTCTGTTTATCAACGCGCTCGACTGCCAAAATAAAATTTACCGTTTGCTTGTCGCACACATTAATAGCAAGAACAATCCAGATTGAAAATAGCGCGCTCCACTGTCTCAAACAGCGGGTTATAGTTAGCGAGTCGACCACACACTTTGACCGATATTCCCGCGAATGATATTATGTCGATAAAAATAGTGACCTAATAAAGTCGTGAAACTAAACAGTCGCAATAGCCATAATGTTTTTCTTCTCTAAATCAGAAAGCCAATTTATTTATTTTACCTACATTTACCGTTGATTGGAGATGGAAATGAAAAGGAAATGAAAAAATTGGTCTAATTTCGTAGCATGCCTCAACCTCAGATGACGGTATACCGTGGTACCGCAGTATTTTTTCATGGTATCAATACCATCATGTAAATGTCAATACCACCCAGCTTTAGTGGATGACCCCCTCAACTATACTTAAATCCACAGCCACAACATTTGATTTGACTGAAATGAGTTCTTTCACTATTATTAGCTCACCTGGCCTGAAAGGCCAAGTGAGCTTATGCCATGGCAACCGTCAATTGTGTGTCCGTCATTCATCCATCAACTTTTCCTTTAAGCGACTTCTCAAGAACCACTGGGCCGATTTGAATTATATTTGGCGGGAAGCATCCTTAGGCCATAGGATCGAAGTTTGATCAAATGAAGCCGATCGGACAATTTGGCTGGCAGCCATCTAGGATTTTGACTGATTTTTAGAAATGTCTCTGAAACCGCTTGATGGATCGATTCAGAACTCAGGAAATATCATCTAGGGGAAGACTTGAACCAAGTTTGTCCAATGGAGCTAGATTGGGCAAGTAGGTCGGCGGCCATTTTGGATGACTTAGTTTTCGCGAAATCGACTTCTCCAGAACCGCTGAAGAGATCGGGCCTAAATTTGGGAGATATGATTAGGGACTAAGGGCCATTAAAATTTGTTCAAGGGAAATCGATCCTTCAAAAAACATGGCTGTCGTGGGTCAAAATGGAGTATGTTTGGTGGTCATATTAGATGGGGGTTTTTTTTAATGGATTTTGAGGTCGATATTGGTTTTATTTATGTTTCTGGGTATTCTGATGTCAAATTTGCCATTTTCGAAACTGTTGGATAAGCTGTTTGGATCATTTTCCTGCCCTGCCAAAAACTTCCCATACTAAAGCAATGGGAAATTTAAAATGTCCTCGCGAACCACTGAGCCAATTTTAAGTATATTTGGCAGGAACTGTTCTTAGTGCATAGAGGTGCAAGTTTGTTCAGATGAAGCCGATCGGCCAATTTGGCTGGTAGCCATCTTGTTCCAGTGGTCATCTCATTTTGTTCGGTAGTTCTAGTGCCAATAATTGCAGGTGAGCGATACAGGCCCCTTGGACCTCTTGTCTACTCGTTAGCTGCTGGCACAATCATAATGACATATAATTCTGTCATGAAAATCAAAACGTCTCACTAGTGTACGAATTGTATGTCTGCCAAATTTCCAATTTAATTCAGCATTCTCATCAATATTTTGAAACTAATTTGAAGGGGGAATGGGATGGGTGAGGCTGTTGTTGTCATATCAAAGTAGTCAACAGTTTATATGTATGGTTACCTTGAAATTTAGATTCTGCGAATTCATATTTCAAGTTTTAAATCAATTTCAACATAAGTACAGCGTGGGCGGAGCTTAGCTAGAAAGGGGCATGGCATACATGTAGCTAGAAGCGTTATCCGTGTATTCTCATGGTGTTTGCTACTTCTCTAATCCCTAGTTGCGGAGATGAGCTGTACAGTGTTCTGGCGTGAACCCTTCGTTACCATATGTATCCCTAAGGATCTGACTGAGTACATGGTCATGGATGTAGAGGAGATACCGGAACACGAGAAACCACATAAAATTCCAGCTTCACGTAAGGTATTGTTTTTAAACATTACAGCCAAATAAATTCTATTTTAAATGAATTGAGGATGGGAGTATGTTGCTCATTAAAAATATTGTGACGCAGAGTCGTCATCCCCTGGCACGTAAATTTTAGCTATGGCCCCGAAAAAATGTAGCAATATATGCTTGCTAAAAGAGAGCAGGGCTTCACTTAAAGTGATGCCAATCCCGTCTCAGATGTTGTACTGCACCGATAGAGTATGGCTTATAGATTCTATGTCAGTCATATCCTGTCACATTCCCTTATCTGTATCACAATATCTGCTTTGTGATATCGTGTAAATGTTGAACATTGATCGCCGCCATTTTGTCTCCTCAAGAGATAGTTTGTGATGTCATGTAAGTGCCAATGCATTACAGTATTTGTTATATAATACTCATCTTGTTGAATATTTTGGAACTAATTTGACTGGAAGTTGTTGCTGCCAAAGGCAGCAACAACTTCCAATCAAATTAGTTTCAAAATTTTCAACAACTTACATGTACCTCTATGGTGGCTTTTACACTACATTGTCAAACTATAGATGGCACCTCTATGACTGAGCATATATACCGAGGCAGACACATTAGAATTTTTCCGATTGGTTGAAAAGTAAATTATGGCATCCATCATAGGGCGTAGAAATGTACCAACATTTAGCTACTCAAGCCCGAATATCTTTCTTTAGCTGCATGTTAAAAAGTTTAAATTTACCTGCATAGTTTGAGTGACATATTAGATCACCTGAATAGCTATCAAGAGATGAGATTAGTTATCCTTTAATGGACGTCCAGTATTACTATACTCCTAAAGTGCATGTTTTTACTCCCAAAACAACTACTACGGATGTCCTGTAAGTCATAATGTTAAAAGCCCCGACAGCCCTTAAGCAATGATTTTGAGCATATTATATAAAATATCTCAGTTGAAAAGTCAGGGAAATGTCATGCAGAGTTAACCCTTTTACACCCACAATTCAGCATATCTATTTAACTCTTCAAGAAATCTTATTTTCTCATTAAAAATATCCATTTGCAGACCAAGTGAGAGTATTTTTGAAAATTTACCACTGAAATAACTGGCTCGGTTATCGAGCCAGTCATTCCAGTGGTGAATTTTCAAAAATACTCGTTTCTTGGTCTGCAAATGGACATTTCTAAAGATCACCATGGAAGCCATTTTTTGGCTGATATGAGCATTAAAGACAAGCATACAGGTAACTGCAGAATATTTTGAAACTAATTTGACTGGAAGATGTTGCTGCTTATGGCAGCAACAGCTTTTAGTCATATTAGTTTCGAATTTTATTTACTTAATTGGAATTGCTTTTTCCTATTTGATCTCTCGTATTGACAAGTCACATCTTGTGTTCAAAATGCTACCTAATGCAGAGAATCATGCTACATTGATCCATTGCGCTATGGTGGTGAGTTGGAGAGGGGGGGGGGGGGGGGGGGCAGGTGGTGTGTGTGTGTGCATAAATTTCAGCATTCTTTGCTTGTCATTCTTGTTCTGTAGAATTGTGTACGAAGCCAGAAATTATCAATACCTAAAATGTACTCAGAAATAAGTTAACATGTTTCCAAAATGAAAACAAACATGTATTAACTACTCAGTACAATTTTGAACACGATGTAAGAAATATTCTGTTGAATATTTTAGACTTAATTTGATCGGAAGCCAATTGCTTCCAATCAAATTAAGTTCAAAATAATCAACAGTATGTTTTATTTTGTTTGAAAGCATGATAAGTTATTTCTGAGCAGTACTCTATTATCTCTTCTCATTTCATATTCAGCATATATTGGCTGATGTGTATGTGGCTCGAATGTCAGACCTTGGACAGAATGATCAGCAGTTTCACTGTAGAACTCATCTCGGCCATCTTTTATCAGCAGGAGATACTGTACTCGGGTAAGCGACTTACTCATTTTGTCTAGAAGTTATAGGATTTCTGAACGCGAGGGAGCCAAGCCATCACTCAAGTATCTAGCGTCATAATGAATAGAGGTGGGAGCTATTATCGATACGTAACTGTATCGTAATACAATGCCATTCCTCACAAACCGATACATATCGTCTAGAGCAGAAGTAAAGTGACCACTTGTTCGAGTAATTCTGACTAACAATTTGGTCGATGTTTGTGAAAATTGTTCTCTGTTCAGAAAGCTTAGATCAAATAGTTAGCATTAGAGTTAAAAATGAAACTAATATATTAGTCTTTAACCCTCAAATTTGTTTTAAAAATTCCAATTTTTTCATTGAAAATGTCCATTTGCAGACCAAGAACACAATTTTTGAAAATTTACCACTGGAATGACTGGCTCGGTTATCGAGCCAGTCATTCCAGTGGTAAATTTTCAAAAATAGTCTTCTCTTGTCATCTTCTGCATAGGAGTGAAGCACATGTTGTGGATAGCAATTAGTGCATTCATTTTTTGGTCTTTCCATCATCAGACCCTGATATAAAGAACACACAACTGCACTGATCGCTATCCATTGCATTTGCTTTGCTTTTCTGACTAGAAATTAATTAGAAATGATGGACAGAATCTTTCATTCAAAGTGAACAATATATCATGATACGTATTGTGATACAATCTCCCTGTATCGTGATATATCGCGATACAATAATATTCGCGATACCCACCCCTAATAATGAAATACATTAGCTGTCACAATCAAAACTCGAAAAGGTCTGTCAGGAAAGTGTATGGCTTTGATGAATTTACAATTTGATAAACATTGCGATAAATATTTTGAAACTAATTTGACTGTCAAATTAGTTTCAAAATATTCAACAGCTTTCCTGTTGAAATTGGTCTTCCGGCAATTCAGCATTCAGAATTTATAAATTCATTCAAATACATGCACAAAGTAGGTATTCAGGGCTTAGCTATTAATTGATCCCACTATTAGGTGCCGTGTCTGTGTGCAAGTGCATTTGTGCATGCGTCTGCGTGTGTTTCTGGCTCATCCAATTTAACTCAAAAGAACTTACCATGCAAGAAGAGTTCCAGACGTCGGCCATTGCAAGAACCTGAATCTAGATCAGAGAAAATTCTAGATCTATTGATATCTCGGAAACTGCTGGCATGATTTAGCTCAAATTTAGTACAACAAAGACCATTACCATTCATTTACTAAGTAGGATTCCATAGATCTGGACCCTATGCGTAAAATAAGAGAAAAAAATCCTGAAACTTTAGAATGTGGCAAAAGTGCGAGGGTACGGGTCTGCAATCTCTGATTGCTCTAATTACACAGGTGTCCAAGTGATATTTGTTGAAGTCGGAATGGCTGGAGTACATTTTGGAAATACTGTTGCTGACTTAGACATCCTTAGATTACATCAACATTGTTAGCTCACATGGCCAGAATGGCAAAGTGAGATTATGCCGTGACGACCGTCCATCTGTCTGTCAACTTTCTCTTTAAATGACTTCTCAAGAACCACTGGGCCGATTTCAATTATATATGGCAGAAAGCATCCTTATGGCATAGGGATCCGAATTTGTTCAAACGAAGCCAGATCGGCCAATTTGGCCAGCGTCCATCTTTGATTCCGGCCGATTCTTAGAAATAGCTTTTAAAATTTCTGAAACCGCTTGAAAAGTCGATTCAAAACTCATGAAACATCATCTAGGTTAAGAGGTATGCCAAGTTTGTTCAAGAGAACATGATTGACCATATGGTTCGGCGGCTATCTTGGATTACCTAGTATTCGCGAAAACGACTTGTCCAGAGCCGCTGAAGTGTTCAGGCTTAAATTTGGAATATATGATTTGTGACTAAGGGCCATTAAAGTTTGTTCAAGGGAAGTTGATCCGTCAAAAAACATGGCTGCTGTGGGCCAATCAGTATGTGGCGTGTTTGGCGGCATATTGGATTTTTTTAATTGATCAATTTTGATGCCGAAATTGGTTTTATATATGTTTTTTGGCATTCTGATCTCACATTTGCCATTTACGAAACTGTTGGATGAATGATTTGGCAGCCATCTTGGATCATTTTCCCGCCAAAATCTCCCATACTAAAGCAATGGACAGTTTAAAATGCCTTGTCGCGAACTACATGTACTCGGCCAATTTCAATTATATTTCGTAGGACCAATCCTTAGAGCATGGCGATTCAATTTTGTTCAAACGGAGCTGATTGGCCAATTTGGCCAGTGGCCATCTTGGATTTTGGCCGATTTAAAAAATAAATATCTTTCAAAATCTCCAAAACTGCTTGGAGAATCCATTCAATACTCATGAAATATGATCTAGGAAAAGAGGTGAATCAAGTTTGTTCAAGGGAACTTGATTGGCCAAATACTTTGGTGGCCATCTTGAATGACCTAGTTTTCATGAAAATAACTTCTCTAGAAATGCTAAGCGGATCGGGCCAAAATTTGACAGATATGATTAGGGACTAAGGGCCATTAAAGTTTGTTCAAGGTAAGTTGATATGTACAAAAATATGGCCGCCATGGACCAATCAAAATGTAGCATGTTTGGCCGCCATATTGGATATTTTTATTTGATGGCTTTTGGAGCTGAAATTGGTTTTATAAAGGTTCTTAGGTATTCTGATTTCAAATTTTCCATTTTCAAAACGGTCGAATAAACGGTTTGTTAGCTATTCTGGATCTCTTTCTCGCCAAAACTCCCATACTAAAGCAATGAGAAATTTAAAATATCTTCTTGAGAACTGCGGGGCCAATTTCAAGTATATTTGACAAGAAGCATCCTAAACGCCATTATAATTTGTCCATGGAAAGTTGATATGTCAAAAAACATGTCCACCATGAATCATTCTAAATTTAACGTCTTGCGAACACCTTGTACATTGTATTTTCTGCAAATCTCTGAGAAAATCATAAAAAGACTTAGTTATTAACCGCTGGGCCAATTTTAATAAAACTTGGCTAAACCTTTTTCACAGAAATTTGATTGATAAATTTTTCCTGTCACCTCGTTTTGTTCGGTTGTGTAAGTGGCTAATAATTCCAGGTGAGCGATACAGTCCCCTTGGGCCTCTTGTTTCCAAAATGCACACCAGTTGTTAATTGAAATGGGACAGAATTTAGAAATCTGGAATTTGTTTGCTATCTAGGCATTATTAACCCTTAATCCCTCAAATTTGTTCTAAAAAATTTCAATTTTCTCATAGAAAATGTCCATTTGCAGACCACAAGGCTATTTTTGAAAATTTACCACTGGAATGACTGGTTCGTTTATCGAGCCAGTCATTTCAGTGGTAATTTTTCAAAAGATATCTTCCTTTTCTCTGCAAATAGAGATTTCCCAAGACCACTGCAAAGAGGGTTTTTGGCTAATATTAGTGTTAAAGAATTAATGTGATGTATTGTTATGTTTCTTGTTAGATTTGACATGTTGAACAGCAACGTGAACAACTTTGACCTGGACAAACTAAATACAGAGAAGATCCCTGATGTGGTAAGATGGCGTAAACTCAACTCATAATTCTGTTATCACTATTATTACGCTGTAGTATCACCTTGATACAATGCATATATACAAATCCTGAATTTATTATGAAAACAGCTTGAAATGATTTCTCAGAGAGGTTAACTTTCACAAATCTCTGATGGCTTATCCCTGGACCCACGCAAAGTGGGAACAGGAAACAACCCGGCCAAGCCACCCCATGTTGGTCTCCCACACGGCTGTAATCATTCCACCGCTCATTAATGGATGAATCCAGTTTTAGCTATTCCCCGCCCATTCCTAGCTAAGTTCCGACCACAAACTCCCTGAATCTAAATTTTCAGAAAACTACGTTCGAGCTGCTGACTATTTTGAAATTAATGTAACTGGGTGCCATTTCTGGCAGCAAGAGCGCCCAGTCAAACTAATTTCAAAATATTCAACAGAATGTTTATTAAATAGTAAAGATATATAATTCATACAACTTGACTGACTATTAAGCATTTATAACAGACAGATCATTACGTAACTGATTGTGATGTCCAACTACATGTGACAATTCATTATCCCATCATATATTTGACTGACAGACTGGATTCCTCTATTTATGCCAGACATATGTGCCCTGATTTAACATTGACACTGGCACACAGCATATTAGTAGCGTGATGTGAGCTATCCATCCACCCGGTCCTTCTTTCAGTTATAGTAGTATGAGTGCTAGGTGCCTACCAATAGAGAAATCTGTCACTCAAGTAGCTGATGTCCACTCCCAGTTGACAAAACTTCGCCTCTGATGAGTTCCGCTCAAGGAACGAAACGCCATGAAGTCTGAATCAAAAACAGTGATGACTACACATGATTATTACCCATACAAGCAGCCAAAAACTCCACTAGAGGAGCAATACCTCTACAAACTTGACCTACAGAAACCCTTAGAAACTTATCACCAAAATGACCTACAACCGGTAAAAAACCTAAACCACCAAAAAGGTTTTTTCAACAACTGGACAGTCGGTAAAAATCTACAACCGGTAAAAATGACCACAACTGCCAAAAAAGTTGCCCAACCGCCAAAAATGGCAGAACCGGCAAAAAGCCTACAACCGGCAAAAAATATCACAGCCACCAAAAAGTGCTCACAACTGCCAAAAAAGGCACAACCGGTAAAAAAGTCACAACCGGTAAACTTGACGCCAACCGGTAAAATGCAGGTCAACCTGTAAAATGTTTGACCATACTGCCAAACCTCCAAAAATTTCAAGTGGGGACCATCAATCTGTGTTTTTTCTGCCCATATATAGTCAAGATCAACTCAATCCACAGGCGTGCCCAGGAAGGGTATAAAAGGGGCGAAAATTCCAGTCAAGATCATTCAGACTTGGTCTCACATTGCGACCAAGCGTCAGGCTAAATAACCTTCCACAAGTAGCTCATATAACTGACTACATTGTTATTCACTATCAAATACATCACATGTTAGCTAACATCAAAATCAATTTGACATAGCTCCACCTCGAATATCGAAAAACCTGTCACTAATGTGTACAAATTATGTCTTTGCTGAGTCTACAATTGAAGAAATATTCTGTTAAATATTTTGAATCTAATTTAACTGGTAGCTGTTGCTGCTCCCCAGTCAGGGTAGTTTCAAAATATTCAACAGCTTACCTGTATAGTTACCTTGAAATTCAGATTTCAAAGTTTGACATCCATTCCAACACAGGTAAAGAAAGTGGGCGGAGCTTAGCCTAAAAATGGGCATGGCCTATCTAGAAATGAATTCCTCTTGTATTACATTTCATGTCTTTGACAGGTGATAGTGAAGAAGGTGTATAATCGACAGAGACGAAATCAGAAGCGTAAATGGAAGCTGAGACACCTGGATACAGAGTTAGTCGCCCTGGAGACTGCCAGTGTTGAAAGGTAATCAACGTAGTAATATTAGTAAACCCACAATCATTTGTTTTATTGCCTCAGGCCCATATTCATACACTAATTTCACTTTGGATGAATATTTTCTATAGACTTATGTAGGGGCAGTAATTTTCTCCAACACAGGAAAATGAACGGAATTCACAAAATTGGTTGTTTGAAATGGAAACGTGATATTCAAAATGAAATCAACAGAAAATGACATTTTTCTGCACAAAAAAATCTTTAAATTGAAACAGACACTTGATAGTTGAATGGAAATTAACGGATAAAAGCATTTTTTTTCTCCAGAAATGAAACATTCTCATGAAATATTGTCAATTATTACACACATTTTCACCACCCTAGCTTTTTGGACGTGCTTCTGTAATAGCACAATACAAGTTTGACAGTTTTATTGCCCTTGTTATGGTGTACATGCAGTTTACACTGTAGATGATGTAATTTTACAAAATGGAATGACATGGAATCAACTATTTTGTGAAACTTAAAATGGCAAATGTTGAAATGGAAAACCACTGGCTTCCTTCATAGACTTGAGAAATGTATCAGCTTTTTCTATTAAAATCTGAATCTCATTCTATACACCTGTGCAAAAGTTAAGCACCAGCAAAAACAATAGAACGTAGAAACATGATGGTACAACTAGGCTGCCATACTTTTTGTCCCCGCGTTAGCTGACATAATTCCAAGTACGAAATGCACATGCATGCATGACTTCACGCCGCTTGATGTCCGTGCATGGCGGGAAACAGCACACGTGTTCAGTTATGTAAAAGTCCAGTTTGAGGTGTAGAACATTACATACAGATTTAGGCGACAAGATTAGGAATTTTGTGTTCATGACCGTGGTTTATTTGTACAGAGAGAATTAGCTCTTGATTGTGGACCGCTATGGCAAGACGAAGGTTAAGTGATCGTGTGAAATGGCAAATCATAGGCATGCATACCACTGGTATGTCATGCAGAGAGATTGGCAGACCGCTGAACATTAACCATACTGTAATCAGTCGTTTGATTGCAAAACATGGGCAAACTAACGAGGTGAAGGACAGGCCTAGATCTGGAAGACCGAAGAAGACTACTGCCCGTGATGATCGAGCCCTAGTACGCCTTGTTAGGAGATCTCCATTCACCAACAGCAGAGTGCTCAGCCAGCAATGGGAAACACGCAATAGAGTGTCAATGTCTACCGTCAAAAGGAGACTGTATGCTGCTGGCATGAAAGCTAGGAGACCTGTCAGACGTCCTCTCCTCACTGCACACCACAAAGAGGAGCGTCTGAGGTGGTGCAACGAAAGAAGACACTGGAACATGAGATCCTGGAGATGGGTACACTGGTCCGATGAAAGTCGGTTCCTGCTTCATGCCACAGATGGTCGAACTCGTGTATGGAGGTCCAGACGCACGGCGTACGACCAACGTAACATCATGGAAGAAGTTCCATTTGGTGGAGGTTCCGTTATGATATGGGGGTGCATCTCATTTGATTGTAAGCTGGATCTGTTGACTGTACCTGGAACACTAAATGGACAAAGATATCAAGATTCCATACTGGATAGAGTTGTGGTCCCTCATTTTGTAAATCATGCACCTGGAACCCACCCTATATTCATGGATGACAACGCCCGACCACATCGTGCTAGAGCTGTGCATGAATACCTCCGCCAGAATGCCATCGAAACCCTACCATGGCCAGCAAGGAGCTCTGACATGAACCCTATTGAGCATATCTGGGACATTCTGGGAAACATGGTGAGAAGGAGGGATCCTCCTGTGCAGAACCTACAGGAATTAACAGACGCACTCCATCTTGAATGGCAACGAATACCACAATGGCGTATCAGTCGGTTGGTGACCAGCATGACACGTCGTGTCCAGGCCGTCATCCAGGCACAAGGTGGATATACCCGGTATTAATAATGACAGTCTCAAACTCGTGCACAGATGTTAAACTTCGTTTTCAGACACCATTAATGACAATCTAGCCACGTGTGTCAACTGTAGGGCAATAGTTGTCAGTTGTGTCAACGTAACCATATTCAGGCCTCGTTTTCAAGTTCAAACAAAAACATACAGTGTTTCCCCACCATCATAATCAGCATTCCTCTAGTTGCATTATTACCTCTTGCACTAAGATGGATGGGTACATAAATGTTTATGCTATTGCTTTCTTCATAGCACATGAATATACCCTCGCATGTGCGTAAAAATAGGGTGGTGCTTAACTTTTGCACAGGTGTATATAACCGCTTCATAAAAACTAAAAATATCACGCATACATTGGGTGGCATGTTATATCACAGGGTTACCAGCTTATCATGATTTTTTGTCCAGAAAATAAGTTTGGGTGAGTGCGAGCAGTTTGCGCTTTTTGGGCATAGCTTTTCTAGTGTTTGCATATGTGAGCATGTAGAAAGGCATACAAATCATCTTGTGCGGATGAAAAAAATCTGGATATTTAACATGATGTCCAGAAATTCAGGGGCCTGTTAAAAAATCTGTATTTTTCGGATAAATCCAGGAAGATGGTCGACCTAATGTGACCTGACACATGCCTGAATAACTATTGTAAGATAAGTTTAGACTTACATTAACCCTTACCACTCTGATTTTAAATTTTCAGATTAAATTAAGAGATGAACTGGAGCTCATTTTTCAACAAATTTGGTGGAAGATGTTGCTGTCATAGACAGCAACATCGTCCACCAAAATTGTTGAAAAATGTACACCAGTTTCTTTGCTATTGACACAGTAATAAATAGAATATTGACATCAGAGTGGTACGGGTTAAACAATGTATTTGTTGTTTACAGAGATTACACAGAGTTCTTAGAAGACTTAGAAGAGGATGCGGCGTACAGACAAAATGTCAACATATACAAAGGTACATATATTCTTACGTACAGTACGCCGCAAAAATAACTTACGAAAAATGCATTTTTTAATGCGCCAAAAGGAAAACAAACACGCGCCCATTTTTCAACGTGTAGTAAAACAAAATGCTATATAGAACGCATTGTCTAGACAATTTCTGACCGGCCTAAACTCTTGTTTTGATGCGTCAGATTTGTATTGACGCATATATTTTTTTCTGACGAACCTACTGAAATCTTTAAACGTGCAAAGAATTTTAAATTTAGGGGGTGGTGCCATATATTTGACACATTTTAAAATGTTACCCGCTGTAAATATGACTACATGAACTATTTATCTTGCGTGTGGTCATCCTGGCATTTACAACTAGTGAAGAGATCTCGGCACACGCGTAATTAGGGCTGTGCGGTTTTGGAAAAAGTGAAACCGGTGACGGTGTTTATTATAAAACTGGTTTTAACCGGATATCCGGTTTATTGGAAGGCTAATAGTAAAAAAAATGTAATCTCATTCACAGTACCACGAAAATACTGTTTATTTTGTGGTAAACTCGAATCTGTAATCATACTGGAATCTGTAATCATACCTTCTTTAGTGAAAGCTGGTTAATATTTAAATACGCCATTTATGCAGACTACTGTCTCCGTATCATTAAATGATATTGACATGCACTCTGATATAAAAATCCCCTTCAAAAATATTCTTTCATTTTACCAGAAATACATACAGGCAAGTAGTCCTGCATATTTTAGTATATTTTAGAAATACCCCACACACTGCATTCTGATTGTCAAACCCGCTCACACCCTCTAAGTGTTTATGAAAGTGAACGCAGACATGCCTAAATATTTAGAGTGGACTCGCCCCTGCTACGCATCAGAATGTCAAGAGTTGAGTTTGTTTATGATGCGAGGAGCGCTTAATATACAGAATAATTTTGCCAGCTGGAAGCAGCCTGAGTTGTTTTTATTAGCAGTCTCACTGTGAATCTGGCTGTTATGCCAGACTTAACCCATTTTATCCTGAGACAAGATTAGGTCTACATCTATATAAATTAAACTAATATTAAATCACACGTACGTGATTATTTTGACAATTTTTTTACTGAAACATGTTGCTGCCTAAGGTAGCAACAACTTGACATCCATAATGTTTTCAAATAACTATAGCAGATATTCCATTGTGTAATACAAATAATTCATAGAATCGCGATGACATCATCACAATCAAATTTCCCACAATACCCTGTGAGCGACGCCATTTCTGGAGCGGCTAATTTAACATTACGAGCAATGGGCTGTCAAACCTTAATTGCATTTTCTTTATTCTCTTGCAAAATTCAATCGTGATTTGATGTTTTGTAATACCGGGCGAAGTTATTACATACGCTTGGATACATGATTTTAGGGTTTGAGCTTCATGGAAAATGTAAACACTACATTCCTATGGGCAGTCCTCTTTAGCATGTAGTAAGTTTGCCCCAACTGTAATGGCGGCCGATTTCAAATGCCCGGATGCACGAAACTATGAATACAGTTGGTACACATTAAATAAGAATGCATACTCAAAGATAAGCGTTAAATATGCGCAGTCTCAGTCACGCGCAGTGTGTTTAAGATTGCTAGGCAAGTTGCTATGCGACCAGTTTGGGCGCCCCGAGACCTGTTGAATATTATTATATACAATACACATGTTTGCATTTGCGTGTTTGGCCGGGGGTAGGTGGGGGGAGCTTGTGAAGGGATGAGAATGGCTAGATTGGGAGGGAAAATAACCCGTAACTTAAAAAATCCTTGAAACTCGCCTCGATTCCCGGTTTGCCAGATGGTATTGTGCGTTCATAAATTATAACATGCTACTATAAACACTAGTAGATACCGGTAAGTTTCTGAACACATTATACAATCTAGCAACATAAAAAGATTAAAAAATTATTAACCCTTCCTTGTATTATTTTATTGATTTTCTATACATTAAGTAATGATATGAATGCAATTTTATGCATTGATGATATATTATTGAAAAACAAATATTTACAAAACCAGTTGTTCATAAATATGCGAGTGCGGTTTTCAAAGTGTGTCACCGGTTTTCGAACCAGCATGCTTACAGTGGCGGTGACTTCCCTAGGCGTAATTTCTTTTTTTTATAACGCAAACGTAATGCATATGCGATATTGCGTTGAGCACAGTTAGGCTAGTACGAAAATACGGTTTAAAACAATACCCTGTATCGGGGATGTTTGGGAATGCCCCCCTCCGCCGCCCCCCCCCCCCCCCCCCCCCCCATATCGATGAAGTGTAATCTTAAATATACGGTTGCCTTCGCAGTTTCTTTTTCATAAACAACCAAAGCACCAGGATGTGCTGAATAGCGAGATTGCAAAGAATTACGAAAATACGGTTTAAAATATTAATACCATATATTCAGACAAAGGAAATTCCCGGAAAACAACAAATAAATATGTACGTTAGTAGTGCACTCGTAAGCCTCACATGGCGTTTTATTCCGGGAAAAGTGCTACATGTATTAGAAGTGAATGTATGGAATTGTATATGACTGAAATTTAGAGATAATTTAATATTTAGTAATAGGTTTTGGATTATTTCTTATCTGCGAAGTAGACATAAATAAGCTGTGTCATGTTAACATAATTAATACACGAATGCGTTGACAGTAACAGCCCAAATTATAAACTCATCTAAAAAATGTATGCTAGCCACCGAACATTTAAACGCGCCTAAATATTTTGAACTCGCTGAAATCTTCTTCAAATGGGTCTCGATGTCTTTTTCCGACGCGTTCACGTGCTAAATGAAATTCTTGGTGCGCTAAATCTTCTTTTCGTAGCGCATCAAAATCTTGTAACTGACGCAGCGCGGAAACTGTCTCGGTTTTTTTGGCGTCTTTTTGGCGCTATGGTCCCGGTTTTTTCACATTTTCTACTAAAGTTATTTTTGCGGCGTACTGTATTACAGTTTGGCTGTCAAATTTGTGATACGTTTTGAGACATCTGGTTTTTATACGCCTGGGCAAAGTGGGTTTGTATTATGTGATGGCGCTCGCCGTCCGTGCGTCCGTCCATCTGATTTCTTCTTCGGACCAGATCTCGAAGAATTTTAAATCTACTCTAACCAATTTTTTTTCAGCAGATGTGTTAGGGATAGACGAAGTGTCATGATTTTATTTCGCCAAAATCTGCCCATATTTTCCAGAGTTATCTTCCTTGTAAAACTAAAATTTGTCAAAATTTTCTTGTCTGAGCCATATCGTGAAGAGTTTTGAACCTACACTCACAATTTGTTTTTCAGCAGATGTGTTATGGATAGACGAAGTGTCATGAATTTGCTTCGGCAAATTCCGGCCATATTTTCCAGAGTTATCTCGCTTGAAAAGCTAAAATATGTCAACATTGTCTTGTAATTGTAATGATCAATGCAGCTGTGAAGACTTTCAGGATTTTTAGTACTGTCTTTGCCATAAATTCCAAATGTGTACCTAATAGAGGCCCCCCCACCCACCCCTTTCTCAGAGAATTATCAAAGACTAACTGTTCACATTTAGCATTCCTCAAACAAGTATGCTTGCGGGCGTATGTGTAGTTTCACTAAAACTCTTGTTAACTGTTTCACCGAGAGATTTTCTGTGTCTCAATTAGATGGCTAACGTACTCAAAACATGTTGAATATTTTTAAATCAATATGACTGAAAGACATTGCTGCCTTAGACAGCATATTAATCTCGAAATATTTAACAGAATACTGCTTTATTTTGTAAAGAATTTATTTTATCAGGTATTTGTCATTCAAAGGATTAAGCTGTATTTGTCTAATATGACAACAGCATTTAGCAGGATTGTTTTTATAGTCTTCAATTATTTCTCACAGAATATTAACACTGACCCTCGAATTTGGGGGTTTTAAATGTCAATTTTCTTATATAAAATGTCCATTTGCAGACCAAGAGAAGAATTTTTTTTTTAATTTGTCGCTGGGCTATCGAGCCAGTCATTTTAGTGGTAAATTTTCGAAAATACTCTTCTCTTGGTCTGCAAATGGACATTTCTGAAGAGCACTGCAGAAGCGGTTTTGGGCTGATATGAGGGATAATGGGTTAACAAAGTAAATGTGATGTAGTTAACACTTTAATGGTCAAGTCAAATCTTTTTTGAGAACTTGAAATAACCAATGCAGTCATTCGAGTGGTAAATTTGCAAAAATAATCTCTTGACCTGCAAATGAAAATTTTGACTACATAAACTGATCTGTCTTGTAATCAATCTAATGGTATCCATAGTCGCCCCTTCTACATACTGTGTTATCCATTTGACGATCAAGACTTGTAAAGAAAATTTGAATTCTTGCTTATATGATCATTTACAGACCAAGACTTTTTTTTTTAATTGACCACTGAAATGACTGGCTCAATTATCAAAGACACATCCCAAGTTTAGTGGCGAAAGCTAAAGCACATTAGTCATGGTTTTCAGCAACATTGTTTTCAAAATAGACACTTTTGACACATTTAACAATAACTCTGGTTCTACTTGAGCGATCTCCAAACCTAGGTGGATGTTTGTCCGTCGGGTCCCAAACACATGTACCAATTTTGTGGTAAAAAGCTAAAGCGCAATAGCAACAGCTTTTAGAAACATTGTTTCCAAAATAAATCCTTTTGACCTCACGGCGGCCCGATTGAAAGATAGGTATATCAACGACGCGCGTATTGGACAAATGTGTCATTGTTTTAAACAAAAGTACTGTTTTAAATATAAACTACTTATTAATGTGTATCGTACAGAAAAATCAAGTCTGGAAATTCATCAGTTCCTGAGTTAATACGTTATAAACGAGGGATATATATCTAGCTATGCCCCACCCATTTCTAGCTATGCTCCTCCCACTTTGTATGCAAATTGGAATTTTAAGGCTCTGAAATCTGAATTATCAGAATCTAATTTTCAAGTTAACTTGACAGGTAACCTGTTGAACATTTTGAAATTATTTTGTCTGGAGCTGTTGAACAGCTCCCAGTCAAATTATTTTCAAAATATTCTAAATAATCTTTAGTAAGTTGTAAAATGGACTATTACTGCTATCTTGATGGACGTACTTAATTTCGACTGTGATGTCGGCTGAAAAGAGACATACGTGTATTTGATCATGACGATCATATACTTGTGTGACAATTCACGTCCCTCCATTCCAATGCACATTATAAGTGAGATTTGTCAGCATAGCATTAACACATCGATAATATTTTGACTAAAAATTACCGCTGCTGCATGTATATCAGATTGTTTTCAAACTATTCAATGTCTGAAAGCGAATTATGACGCGTTAAGCTTCTATTTAACAATTTGTATGATCAATTTTCTTAAGAAACATCCTTATTTTCTAATACTGTCTGCTAACCCACAGATCCGACCCGCATAGCAGTTGAAAGCAGTGACACGGAAGACGAGGCTGTACCACAGATCTCGCTAGCGGAGATGCTTGAGGATCTTCACATTGAAGATAACATTACAGGAGCTGAAGGGGATGACATGATGGAATAACTCGGAAATAACAAAACACCCTTACAATATTTGGAATAGTAAAATCAAGCATTTCTGTACCGGTTACGCAAGATTAAACTTTTAACCGTTAAATTTGTTCAATAAAATTTAAATTTTCGCGTAGAAAATCTCCATAATTTGCAGACCTAGAGAAGATTATTTTTGAAAATTTACCACTGGAATGACTGGCTCGGTTATCGTGCCAGTCAATCCAGTGGTGAATGTTCAAAAACATTCTTCTCATGGTCGGCAAATGGACATTTCTCCAGACCACTTTTTGATGATATGTTTGTTAAAGGGTTAAATAAGTACAAAATCTCTATATGTTTTCTTTGACTAGTCAGTAGTATTATTGACTGACTGAATGACCGACTGATCGACTAGCTACAATATGCTATGAGTCACAATTCACAATTCAGAATGTTACAACGTTGCTTAGAAATAATTTCTAAATTTATTTTGAGGCTGGTAGAAGAATGGTTTATTAACAAGGGATGACATCATGTTAGGAGACTTGCATCACAAGCTGTTCCAATGGAACTTTCCAGTTTATCCATCAATCATCTGATGTCGTTATGAACTAAGTGACCTGTAGGATGACGTCATAATTAATGACTCGATTTAGTCCATCTTTGACGCTTAATAGGCCGACACGTACGTTTTGTATGGCTTTACCATTAATAAACATCCTGTTGAATATTTTGAGACTAATTTGACTGGGCGATGTTGCTGCCAACAGCACCTAATCAAATTAGTTTTAAAATATTTAACAGCTTACCTGTATAGTTTTCTGGAAGCTGCTAGTCATGGAGGTCAGGGATCGATCGATCCCAACACGAGCGAGGTCTGGGTGGAGCTTAGCTAGCGACGCATGGAGCATAGCTAAAACTGCAAAGGTCCATTAATATAATACACCTTGAATGTTGTATTTATATGAGAGTGAGGCTCATATCCATCTCTGAAATGTAGCGATCCATTTCTAGCCTTGCCACACCCTTTTCTATAAACTCCTCCTTCCACCCCCATCCCCCAACATTGTATGGGTGTTGAAATTGATTTATACTTTGACCCCTGAATTCCCAGAATCTAAATACAAGGTAAATATACAGTAACGGTAAGTTCTTGAATATTTTAAAACTAATTTGACTCGGAACTGTTGTTCCATGGGCAGCAGCAGCTCTCAGTTAAATTTGTTTCAAAATATTCAACCGTGTTTATTAAATCGTAAATTTACCAAAGACATACTTTCGTGACAGACTGAATTTCATGAAAGAGGCACATCATATTGATTGTGACGTTACCTCGCTATTGACATTATTAATTATGACCTCCGATACGTCAGTGTCAGATCAGATCCTTCCATTAAAAATACACTGGTACTCATTAGGTTGCATACAGATGACAGGTACGGTATCTAAGCTATGGGTTATGTAAAAGACATACACATATACCTATTTTTAGGCTACCTTGATTTTTTATTAAATTTCCATTGTCCGAAACAGCAAATGGGATTTTGTGTGTTCAATTGTTGAGAAATTATGAATGAATGCGTGTGTGCCTAACATAGGCGCAATATTTTGAAATATGTTTTTTGGTTTATTTAAGAAATATACAATGGAATGTAAATCCAAGTAAATCATGTGTGTGTTTTGATGAGCCTTTCGAACTAATTATGCACTCATATAGATATATGGTGGTATAAAGCATTTACTTTGTCTCCGTTGGTCAGTCTGTGTGCCCATTTGTCTGTTGATGCTCTTGGATGCTCCATATAATTCTATTACTTTTGAGGTTGGAAGGTCATGGTCATTGACCCAATTAAGGAAACTACATGTATCATTACAATGTACTTTGAATTCTAATAATATATGCCCTTTATGACTGAGTGATGACATCAGTGTAGTACATGCTTACATATTTCATCAAGTATGAACACAATATTCTTGCAATTCACCTTACCAGAGTATCCATCTGTCATATAATGTCAGAATCAGCTAAGCGGCGTGTAGTATGACGTCATAATCATTACGTCATAAATGATTCTATTTAGCCCGTCTTTAGCTCTTAATAATCTGACACATGCATGTCTGAATTGTATGTCATTGCTATTTAATAAACATGCTTTTGTATATTTTGAAACTAATTTGACTGGGCGAGTTTTCTGGAAATTGATAGTCGGGGAGTTCAGGGATTGATCGATCCCAACACAAGCGAGGTGTGGGTGGAGCTTAGCTAGTGAGGGGCGGGGCATAGCTAAAATGGAACGGTCCCTTAGGACTCTGATCATTGAGACTTTGGAGCTTACAAGAAGCAGACCAAGCATCAGATTAACTTTTTCCTCAGTTTTGAAGCACGTCGTTTGTACCAGAATTTTCTTTGACAATGCATTGCTAGACGTTATCCATGCTACATGCATCCATTGCATGATGTTGTAGGGGGAAGGGAACATTGATTTCTGCAATCCTTGATTATCATTCTTGTATTCTATATTCTATCTGCATCTGTACATTAAATAAGTATGACAGGAATATTGCCATATAGGTTATTGCATAAATTCTGTATATGGTTGAGAAAAAGAAACTGCTGTCCTTATTATTAAAGACAAATTTTTCACATCAAACATAATCTGTTTCATTTATTTAATAGAGGGATCACATCTGTCACTCACAAATCTGATGTCATAATCAAATGCATCACATGTTCGCTGACGTCACAATCAAATTGATTGTCATAATCATAAGCTCTGTCGTGATAAGCTCAGTCTGTCACAAAACTGTACAAATTGTATGTCTAACCCTCAAATTTAGTCAAGAAAGTTTCAAATTTTACAGAGAAAATGTCCATTTGCAGACCAAGAGAAGTCTATTTTTGAAAATGTACCGCTGGAATGACTGGCTTGGTTATCGAGCCAGTCATTCCAGTGTTAAATTTTCAAAAAATAGTCTACAAATGGACATTTTTCAGGATAACTGTAGATGCCATTATTGGCTGATATAAGTTTTAAAGGGTTAATGAATTTACAATTTAACAAACATTCTCTTGAAAATTTTGAAACAAATTTGACTGGGAGCTAATAGTTATATTAGTTTCAAAATATTCAACAGCCTACCTGTATAGAAATGAGCAGAGAAGTGGCTAGAAGTGAGCGCTATATTTAGTGGAGATATTTGAAGTAAGAAGATAATACAGATAAGAGCTGTATGTAGAAGCCAGTATGAGTGTGGGTGTGTACATGCATGAATGTGATCCATTTGTCACACAGGTCTGCCGTCGATAACTTTAGTCTTGCTTGGAATATCATGAAGAAACTTCATGGGAAGCTTGGCTATGGTGGTACGGAAATGCAGGTTAATTTGTTGGTCAGTCCATCCATCCATCTGTCTTTCGAACTGTGCATCGATCCGTGCAAATTTTATGTTTTCATTCGATGATTACCTTTGCTGGGAGTATCGTGGTGATACTCGATGGAAAGGTTGGCTACAGTAGTAGGGAAATGCAGGTTAATTGTGGGGAGGGGGGGCCCAGTCAGTCCAAGTACCCGTGCATCCATCTGCCTTTCTGATGAGTTGTCCGTCTGTCCATGCAAATTTTGGAGGTGGGGGGGGAGTGGTTTCATTCAATAACCACTTCTACCTGAAGTATCGTACGTGTCTCACTAACCATCAGTGCAACCGTCTGTCATGTGATTTTGTCTAGTTGTATTCTGACATTATATCACATAATCAGATGACACGGAGAAATCTTTTGGACAATAGATTTCAGTGATGATTTGCAAGACATGGCTTTACTATATTTTGTGTAATGTCAGAAATGCTATCAGATTTCTATAAACTATTTTGAGCCGTCCTTCATTAAATTTGTTGCTTCTTTGGCCTTAGTTATCATCAGTCCCACCTGAGGACCAGTTCTAGCATGATACTCCCCATCCTGGCTTCTTGAACAATGGCCCTTCAGATGTTCTCTCAGAAGTAGTTGATGGGCCCCATGGTGCAAACCATCCAACCCACTGCTCATCAGCAAAATGAATTTTAACTGCTCTAGTCCTCAAGCCAGCCAAAAAAACTCATCTTGATGAATGTTCATTTGCCGTCTGAATTTTGAGTCGGGCGGGTGCAGTCGTAGTTTGATCTGGGAAACAGTTTCATGCTTAACTCGGGATTTCTACTGGATTTCTCCACGCATACCTAATCAAAGTGTTGGAGTTACGATACCCATTCTAATCAGACTGTAGATCTAAAATTGCACACCAAAAGTGAGATTGAACAATTTTTTTCATGTTTCAATAAGACAGTGTAAAACGTGCATAACAAGACAGCTTTCCCGCATTTCATATCCACCCTTCAGCCTGATATCACACGATAACACATAGGCCTGGTATGAGAAAAAATTTGAAAGCAAGATTGGATTCTACCAAAGATAAGAAATTGCCTGAAATTCATCCATCCCAACGAGGTAAGCGGAATACTAAGACAACAATCGAGGGAATCCCTACTGAAAATACGAACTCTGATGATGAAGAAAGCGACCATGATAAGAAAGCGACCATGATACTTTTACAAGCGATATGATTACAAGTGATAAAACTATATGCCATGATCGTAATTGTGAAGTGGAGCAGGGTGATAATGCTTTAGAATGTGAGATACAAATGTATGTGTCAGCTGCTTCCACATTGACCCCAACTGCTAAAATGTTTCGATGTCGGTATACAATAGCCCCAGCAAATTTATTTGTACTGTAGTTACTGTGACCGAGGTGCTGTGAACCTTCTCCACACAATACAGAATCTAGACCATAAAATTGTGAATGTCAGGAAACTAGTCACTGCTAATAACAGCGCTGTAAATAAGAGAATCGACAAAGAAGTAGAACAATTACAAAAACCGGTCCAGGCCAGAGATGACAGAATTTCAGTATTAGAAAATGATAAAACTAGAGGGTCAGATGCAGAGTTAAAAATCAAGTAAAAGAAGTCATTGGGTGAGACAGAAGAAAAATCCTGAGAGTGTCAGCGAGCTTGAGGAAAGAGAGAGAAGAAAGTTGAACCTTGTGCTGTGTAACATTGAAGATACTAAATTTTTTAATCTTGCTCTCCGCTTGATTAACGTTAATTCATGAGAAAGTTAATGCTTTTTAAAGTAATCTTTGATTATAATCAAGCCTTTGTGCTATGTTCTCGTCATCATTACCATGTACAGCATTTTAATTCTAACTGTTTTCACAGAAGCCGAAAGATCAGGCGAAATCATCACCTGACACGTTGCATTAAGTGCAATCCCTTCATGAAAAAGTAGTTTTCCAGCCATCGCTGTGTCGCCTGTACAAGGTGCAAAGTAGGAGCTCCATGTGATGTTTGCATGAGGTGGTCTTCCGAGTTAGTAGCAGAGTTTGATAGGGATAGGTGTGCGCGTCTTGAACGCATCGCAAAGGATCGGGCGTCTCAAGCTGATGTGTCAGCTCTACAAGTAATGCAGGAGAGGCTGAACTCGTTTGGATTGTGAACTGGGTGTCTGGACAGCCCAGTTCAAGGCGATGTTCGAGTCATTCCAGTCTTCCACAGAATCTTCCTTGATGCAACAGGGTGCATGGCCACCTCTCAGTGGGTGCAAGTCCTCACATGGATGTCTAACCGTCTCAGGTTGCCATCGGAACAGCGCCCTCAGCGTGATCCGGCGATGGAGCGGATGTCAGCTGCCCAGTGGTTCTTCAGCCATGCCTATGCTTCTACTAGATTCTCAGACTTCAGACATGCTTGAAGTCACGGCGTACAGTCTGGTACAGCTGGAGTTCTCGTTATCTAAGGCCCCCCCAAGGGTATCAGAAGCTGGGTCCGCATTACAGAGCTGGCCTATCATCAATATGCACGAGTTTCTCGTTTGTTAATGAAGGAGCGCGAAGTGCTAAACAGGCCATTGGCGGGTTAAACTAAGTCGTTCTTGACCACTAGTGCCCGCAGCCAACAAAGATGCCTTGAATTAGCTCTCGCTCATTGAGGATACATCACCGACGGCCATGGCTGCCCTGTCGCTTGGTTGTACCGTCCTGCAGGGGATGCTGACCTGTGCGACGGAGGGTGAAACAGTGCTCAAAGTGGCTCCCGGAGTTGTCCGGGATGCTATGCATTTGTCTCAGGATTGGCTGGCCAGGGTAATCACTCGCACATTGGCTGAACGAAGAAGGATGGTTCTCGATTTTGTAGAACTGGGACCTGGAATGAGGGCTGCTTTGTCTTCTGCGCCTTTCATTGGTCCAGGCTTGTTTGTTGGCTCGGGTAGACAAGTGCGTTCTAACGTAGCGTCAATGGTTGCGGAAGAGGAAGTAGTCCGCAAGTGGAAGTCGACGCAAAGGACTCGGCTGCAGCACCGTGATACCCATCGGGCATCTGGTTCTCAGGCAACTGGTCGGTCATCATACAAGGCTCCAAATAAGTGGCCTGCCTTATGATGATGACAGAGGAGGTTGTTCCGGCCTGTTATACGCCAAGAAGTCCCATGGAGGCCGTGGCAGTGGGGAGGGGTGGGGTCGGGTTGCGGTCCTGACGGTCATCCGGCGAGAACCATTCCGGTTGATTTCAAGAAAACTCAGCTGGAAGGAGCCTAGAGTGGTATTTAGCTGGAAAGTAGTAGTGGTAGCCTCTAGAAATTCTATTCCGAAGGTCAATGTTTTGGTGGCCATCTTTGATTTTCTGAAAATTATCCGGAACCATTTAAAATGGTACTCCTTAATCAACAGTCCAATTTCAACAAAACTTGGGTCGAACGGTTCTATGACGGTTGGCTTCAAAATGTCAAATGAGAATCTGGATTGGTCTATTTTTTTGGTGGCCATCTTGGATTTTCCAAAAATTATCCATCTATTTAAATGCAAATGTTTCAAATGTTAATGGTCCAGGTGAGCGTCACAGAGCCTTGGGCCTCTTGTTTTAAAATGTACACCTATTTCCTTGCTATTGACACAGTAAAGTAAAAATAATGATATCAGAATGGTGTGGGTTAAAATGTATTCCCTCATTAACCGCTTGGCAGATCATTGTCCTATTTGGCTGGAAGGATCGTGGTGTGGTTAGCTCCAGATCTTCTTTACAGAATTTTGACTGCTCCATTTTTTTCGTGACCATTTTGGATTATCCAAAAATTTATCAGAAATCCTTTACAACCTATCTCCTAAGCCGTTTGATGATTTTAGCCAAATTTGGCTTGAAAGATCTTATGCTGGTAAGTTCCAGAACTTCTATTCAAAAATTTGATTGATCTATCTTCCAGTGGCCATCTTGGATTTCTCAAATATTTTCCACAAAAAAGTTTAAAATGTATCTCCTCTTAAGAGTCAAAGTTGCTTTTTTCATGGTTTTTCTATACGTATAAATAGACTAAACAGGCTGTCCATCAAAGGCATGGCCTATGGAGCAATGGACTCCTTACACATATTACAAAACATTTGCACATTAATATATATATATAGCTGCTATTATGCTGGTACTAACATTAATTATCTCAAGGTTAGACTATTGTAACAGTCTGTTTATAGGCGCCTCAAAAGATGCTATGCGCAAACTCCAAGCAATTCAGAATGCAGCCGCTAGAGTTATTTCCCTAAAGCGTAAGAGTGATCATATCAGTCCCATTCTCCAAGATCTTCACTGGCTTTCAATAGAACAGAGAATACGCTTCAAAGTCCTCTGCCTAACCTATCAATGTATCATATCTACAGCACCAACCTACCTTTCAGAACTGCTAGAAACGTACACGCCAAGCAGGCCACTTAGATCTGCAAATCTAAACCTGCTTAAAATTCCGAAAGTTAAATCAAAAACCTATGGTCACAGAACATTTGCTTTTGTTGCTTCTACAGAATGGAATGATCTTCCAGCTAGTCTTAAATCTTCATCCACTCTAGCTATATTTAAATCAAATCTTAAAACGTTTTTGTTCCGTCAGGCATATCCAACTGTATGATCATTTTATTTTATTATTGTAAACGCTTAGAGCACGCAATATTTGCGTGGAATTATAGCGCACTATAAATATCCTATTATTATTATTATTATTATTATTATTATTATTATTATTATTATTATTATATATATATATATTATGAGACATATCACAAGACAATGAATGACACAGTGACAGAATGCTAAAAAGCTACCTTGATATGAATACTTATACAGGGACCTGACTAGCCTTCTGGAATTATTAGCCAGTAAATAATCTATTTGGTGATTTTATTAGTCATACAGACTTTCGGTCAGAAAGGATATGAATCTCCCCTCAGACTTATAATGTACAATAGATTATATAAGTAGGTCCAATATACACACGCACGCACGCACGCACATAACATAGGCACATAAATACACACACATACATATACACATACACACATATACCAGGGCTTCAACTAACTTCTGGGACTTCCTGCGTAGTGCTATTAGGTGTCCAAGCTAGAAACATGGAGGTCTAAAATGGTTCAAATACATATAATTTGGTTTAAAATCATCGTTTTAGAGATACATGTGTAGCAGGGCCAAAAATAGGAAGTCCAGGAGTTTCTTGGTATGTTTTGGGGAGTCCGGACATGAAGTTGGGGAGTATAGGACTTCTCCGTACTTCCATTAAGCGGTGGGTGGGTAGGGCTGTCCCTGCTTTGATGTTTACATAGATATATGCCACTATGCGCACAAACATAAAACACACGGCATTCAAACACGTATTTATGGCATTCATATTTACACACATACATGTACATAGTTACTGACTTAAATAAACATATATTATACATATACTCCCTAATTACATCATTATCTGATTTTATTTAAATTTAGTTTTGGAGTGGTTTATTATTATATAGGACTTTTGTATGCTACTGAGGGTGGGGTGAGAGGGGCAAGGAAGAGCTCATCACTGTAATAGCTTATGCCCCTTGATGCAGTATAACCAAATTTGGCTGGAAGGAACCTATGATCATAAGCTCCAGACTTGCCCTGTAGGTGGGGCTTAGAATACACCTTCCGTACCCTCTGCGTGTCGTAAGAGGCGACTAAAGGAGGTAAGGGTGAGGTAACCCTGACAGAAACCTCGAGTGCTGAAGACGGAGGTTCCAGGCCGCGCACTCTAATAAACCATGGATCCACGCACTTAGCGCATATGATCATGTCGATAGTCACTTACAGGACTGGCGGTATGATCAGCGAACGAAAAGAAGAAGATAAGCTCCAGACCTTGTGATTCGCTGATCATTGTGGTGATGAAACTTAGATGGAATGGTCGTAGGCATCGACACTTCTAATGAGAATCTTTATTTGCCAGTTTTCCTGGTGGTCATCTTGGATCTGAAAAACGTATTTCCTTCTAAAAGCATGTGGCAGATTTTAACCAAATTTGCCTGGACGATCCTGTTATGGTAGGCTCCACAACATCTCTTCAGAATTTTCGGTAAAGTTTTCCGGTAGATATCTCACATTTTCTTATAATTGTCGGTTAATCTGGGCGAATACCTGCGCTATCGTGGAACATAATCCAAGTAAAGGATATGGAGAACAGTACAGCATGCGCTAGGCCATGTCTGAGAGACATTTCTTTATGTATAAATAGAAGAGCGAACGAAAAACTAAGTTTTATTGACAAAGGTTTAGCTTCGTATGATGATTTCAGTTTAGAGAGTGTTTGCCCTCACTACAATGGAGGAGTCTAGTGTTAGCTATGCCCCGCCCATCTTTAACTCAGCTCCACCCACACTTCGTCCGTGTTGGGATCCTCTCTGACTCTCAATTTCCAGAAAACTAAACAAAAGCTCTTGAATATTTTGAAACTAATTTGACTGGGTGCTATTGCTGCCTAAGGCAGCAACAGCGCCCAGTCAAATTAGTTTCAAAATATTCAACAGCATGTTTATTAATTAAATAGTAAATACTATTCGTACAACAGCACTTAGTCCATCATCAGTTAAGCGTTTGTGACAAGCTTAGCTACGTCACTCATAAACGTAATTGATTTTTACATCACCCTACATGTCACGTAGTTGATTATGACGTCATATGATTGATGGATAAACTGCAATCCTCCATTCTACAGAGGATGAAGAAAATGTACACGCTTCACCTTCTACAAATAACCAATAGAGATCGCAAAACATGCAGAATTAACTGGTCATGTTGCTGGACTAACCACAGGAAATCCACTCTTAGGATAATCGACCAGAGTGACAGCATCTAATAACCAAGCAAGCGGGAGTATGGGAACTGGCCATATTTGTTCATCCATTGGGCTTGTTAAGTGATGACATGCCTCTGGGTCCACACATTTGTTAACCATTTGCCTTAAAGTAAAATAAACATGATGGTCAATAACAAATGATGCTGCCATAAGGGCACAACGGACCTTTCCAGTTTTAGATATACGCCACTTATCTCTAGCTAAGCTCCACCCACACCTCGCTCGTGTTGGGATCGATCGATCCCTGAACTCCCTATAAATTTCCAGAAAACTATACAGGTAATCTGTTGAATATTGTGGAACTAATTTGACTGGATGCTTTTGCTGCATATGGCTGCAACAGCGGCCAGTCAAATTAAGTTCAAAATATTCAACAGCATCTTTATTTAATGGTAGAGACATACAATTCGTACAACAAGGTTTAGTCCGGCTTCAATTATGTGTTAGTGGCGTGCTTATCTATGACATTCAAACGTCATTGATTATGAAATCATCCAACACGTCACATAGTTGATTATGACGTCATATAATGGATTGATAAACTGGAAAGGTCCATTCGAACGTAGTAAAACGGAATACTACATTTTATGGTCCGCTGTGTGTGTGTGTGTGTGTGTGCCGTCTTAGTTGACTGCTGGGAGAAATGAGTCTGAACACCATAGCTAGGTCCCCCCCCCCCCCCCCCCCGCCTCACACACCCCCCTCCACCCACGTCCCATAACCTAGGTCATGAGCCAATATCAACAGCGGCCTACTGCCGGCCCCACATATATACGATATCTATGGCTGTCCCGCTACCCTGCTTTGTCAGTCTTCACTCATTCTACAGGAGACGTTTCCCATGATGAAGTTGTAAGTAAAAAATTTTAATCACAAGATAAAGAACTGGCAATAGATTTTAACACTAGATTAGTGTAAGACCTCTTGGAACTCGCTAAATCTCATTCAAAATGAGATCTTGCAGCTCTCGTGTAAATTTTATAATCAATGCCAATCCGGTAAGGAGATAATGGGGTCAAACGTGTGTCATTCATCAGTACCGGTAGCCAACGATTGGTATTTGCGAAAGCAATAACGCAATTAAAGAAATTATTTTATACAAAATTCAAATATATACATAAGTAAGCATAATATACCATAGTATTCACAAGATATTTATTATTTTAAAATAATGAGTGTTTATTATTAATAGCTTATTTTTATTTTAGAATAAAAACAGTTATATCACGTGCTTAACTCTTTCCTGCCGAAACCGGCCTCTGTAGTGGTCTTTTGAAATATTCATTCGCAGGCCGAGAGAATATTATTTTTGAAAATTTACCACTGGAATGACTGGCTCGATAAACGAGCCAGTCATACCAGTGATAAATTTTCAAAAATAGTCTCTTGACCTGCAACTGGACATTCAGTAATCAGATATTTTGATATTCTTGACCAAATTTAGCTATAATATGATTCATGAACCCCTTTGTAGAAAGAGAGTTAGACAGATAGGGTTTGCGAGCTCCCTGACAAGTTGCTAGAGCCACAAGCATAATATATGTCTATGGGTAATAGAGGAATTAGTTTCTAGCTATGTCCCGCCAATTTCTAGCTAAGCTCCGCCCACTTTATAAGGGCATGTGAATCGATTTTATCACTTAGAACACCGTATTCCCAAATTCTCAATATCAAAGTAACTACGCGAGTAATATGTTGACTATTATAAAAGTAATTTGACTGGGAGCTGTTGCTGCCCAGTACTGTAACAGCTACCAGTCAAATTTGTTTCAAAATATTTAGTAGAGTGTTTATTAAATTCAAAAGTCAACAAAAACATAAAATTACTTTAAACCCGTTGTCACATTCATGATTGTGACGCCAACTAACATATGGCTTATTTTGATTACGACGTCAGATACTTGAGTGACAGATCCATTCCCTCCATTGTACCACCCTCATATATGCCAGCAACAATTGTACCAGCCATCTTCCCTGATAATGCAGGGTATTGGGCCAATACCAGGCCCTATTGGCCCAGTACAGGTCCAGTAACATGTGTTGTCAGGATGGATATTAAATTGCGGGCCAGGATGTAAGGAAACGAAATAAATCGTAGCATATGATGATTACATTACATATAAATTAATACAGTTTTTTTAACTTGTGAAATTAAATTTGAGGCACTAGTCCCTAATTCAAAATCGCAACAGAAAATATTTTAATAATTTGAACGGAATGAAATCATCATAGGTTAATATTTATTTCCCTAAAAGTATACAATTTAAACAATTTTATTTTCAAGCTGTGAATGTGCACCTTTAAGCTGCTCAGACCTCGACATTTTTGTCTCGATAAAACTGTAGCGATTTGTTCTATGCTCTCATCGCATCTAATTTCCATTACAATGAAAATAAATTTAGTTTTCAATATTTTAGATGGATTTTCAATTAACATTTACTTCATCAAGGACTTATAAGAATTATGCCTACAGATTTGTTCTATACTAATGTTGCATCTAGTCTGCATCCTAATGAACATGATTTTAGATTTTCTCCATGTTTTTTTCATTGTTTGAACTTAGTTTATTTATGTGTGCACCAAGAATTAGAACAATGTTACGGTTTTCAATGAACTTTTAAATCATCAATGTCTTATCCAATCTCAATCAAATTCCTGACCGTATGTGATAGCATACCATGTCCTAAACAATAGATGAATCAAGTTTTAGCCATGCCCCACCCATCTCTAGCTAAGCTCCACCCATGGCTGTATTGGGATCAATTGATCCCTACACTCGCTGAATCACAATTTCCAGAAAACTATACAGCTGTTGAATATTTTGAACCAATTTGACTGGGTGCTGTTTGCTCCCGCATGTCACGTAGTTGATTATGACGTCATATGAGGGATGGATAAACTGTAAAGGTCCATTGCATACCTTAGCAATCCTTATTTTGCGACACCACGTGATGTGTGCTATGCAAGAGATGCAAAAAGCACTATACACGTTAAATGAGTACTGCCAAACATGTGACTTATACGTAAATAGGGGCCTATATCTAAAACAAAAGGCTTAGTCTTCCCTCTTGTGGTCATAGGTGGTGGTTTGGGGATCCACTGGTGTTGGTACTCATTTGTTTTCCAAAGTTTGGCTAATTGTTGATACGTGGCGTGTGTGTCTGTTGTTTGGTATTCACACAATAAGCTCAATGCCGGTTGAGTTCAATGTGAGTCCTGGGGTTGGAAGTATCACAATGGTCTCTGTCCACAGCCGATCTTTAGAAACCTATTTGAAAATCTCCGAAACCGCTTAGGGGTCGAGTCAAACGTCCTGAAACATCATCTATGGCAACAGCGGAAACAACTCTGTTCAATGAAACTTGTTTGGGTTTGCGAAATGCTTCAGCGGCCATCCTGGATCACCTAATTTCCACGAAAACAACATCTCCAGAACTGCCAAATGTATCCGGCCGAGATTTGGGAGGTTTTATTAGGGTTATTTGTTTTATATAGGTTTATTGACTATGCTGATTTCAATTTGCCACTTTTGAGACTGTCGGATACATGGTTTGGTAGAGATCATAGATCATTTTCCCACCAAAAACTCCCATGCTAAAGCAATAGGAAATGTCTCAAGAACAACTAGGCCGAATCCAATTATATTTGACAGGAAACATCCTTATGGCATAGTGATCCAAGTTTGTTCAAAGGAAGCCCATTGGCCAATTTGCCCAGTGGCCATCTTTGATTTTGGGGGATAGATTCAAGACTCTTGATACATCTATGGAAACGGCTGAAGCAAGTTTGAAGGGAACTTGATTGGCCAAATTCTTCGGTGGCGATCTTGGATGACATATTCTTGACGAAAATGACTTCTCCAGAAACGCTGAACGGATCTGGCTGCACATATTGGATTTTTTTTATCCAAGGGATATTGAAGACAAAAACGCTTCGATAATAGTCTTTTAGGTATGTTGATTTCAAATTTGCCACTACGAAACTGTCGGATAAACAGCATCTGACTTGGACCTTTTTCCCGTGCTAAAGCAATAGAAATTTTTTAATGTCTTCTCGAGAACCAACTGGCCGATTCCATTTATATTTGGCAGGAAGCATCCTTGGGGCATAGAGATCTAAGTTTGCTCAAACGTAGCTGATCAGCTAATTTGGACGGAGACTATTTTGGATTTTGACAGATTTTTAGAAACATCTTAAAATCGTCGAACCGCTTGGAGGAATAGATTCGAAATTCATTAAACATCATCTAGGGGAAGAGCTGGACCAATTTGTTCAAGCGAACATGATTGGCTTCGTTTTCACGAAGACAATTTCTCCAGAACTTCTTACGGGATTGAGCCGAAATTTGGGATGTATAATTAGGGAATACGGGTTTCAGCGGCCATTTTCGATGACCTAGTTTTCATGGAGAATGACTTCTCCGGAACCGCTGAGCGGATCCGGCCAAAATATTAGATATAATTAGTGACTAAGGGATATACGAAAAAAAAATGGCTGCCATGGATCAATCAAAATGTAGCGGGTATTTTTATTTGATGGATTTTGAAACTGAAATTAGTTTTATCTAAATTCAAGGGTATTCTGATTTCAAATTTGCAATTTTTGAAACTCAAATAAACGGATTGGCGGACATCTTAGATATTTTTCCGGCCAAAAACTGCCATACTAAATTTTAAATGTTTTCTCGAGAACCACTGGGCCAATTTCAATTATATTTGCCAGGAAGCATCCTTAGAGCATAGAGCTCCTAGTTTGTTCAAACAAATCGCCAGGCCTTTTTGGAACACAGCTATCTTGGATTTTGGTCAATTTTTAGAAACATCTTTAAAAATCTCCAAAACCGATTGGGGAATCGTTTCAAAACTCCTGAACCATCATCTAGGTCAACAGCTGAACCGAGTTTGTTCAAGGGAACGTGATTGGCCAAATGCTTCAGTGGCCAGCTTGGGTGAAAACAATTCCAGAACCGCAGAACGGATCGGCCCAAGATTTGGGAGATAAGAGTGGGGCCTAATAACCATTCAAGTTTGTTCATGGGAAGTTAGTACATTAAAGATTATGGCCGAAATCGACCAAATAGAATTCAGTGTTAGCCGGCCATGTTTTTATTTGATGGGTTTTGAAGCCGAAATTGGTTTTATATAATTTTTGGGTATGGTGATTTCAAATTTCTCACTTTCCGAACAGGCAGATAAACGGGTTGGTGGCGATCTTGGATTTTCTTCCTGCCAAATACTCCCATAATAAAGCAATGGGAAATTTGAAATGTATTCTCGTGAACCACGGGATTGATTTTAACCAAATTTGGTAGGACACATCCTTATTCTTGTTGCAGTTCTGGCTAAAGCTTAATGTTCTACTTATATAGGATGACCTATCTCGATAAAAATGCCTATGCTCCAGGTGAGCAATACAGGCCCCTTGTGTCTCCTGTTTAGATCGCAATTAGTGCAGTCCCATGCATATAATACGAATTTCGATATTCATTGTTCAACACATCGTATTCACTATACTCAGTAAATCTCGCCCACCCTCTATTATCATTCCGAGGCTGTAAGTATTAAAAACGTTAAATATCTCAGCATAAATCTAACAACCCTAGCTTTTAAGGTGCCCCGTCACGTTGTTCTGCCTCTCCACATGTTTGGTATCGAGGCGTTTCAGTCTCAGCCTCGTCCTCGCTGGTGAAGGCATCAGAGCGGTATATGTACTTCAGGAAAGACGGTGGTCTGGCATTGCGAACAGGTGGTTCACGGGCAGTAGAAGGGCAAGAAGAGGGTGGTGATTGGTCATGGATATGAGTACTGACTATATCACCATCTTCTCTAGCTTCCCACCCATAACCTGTATTTTCGATCCCGGCTTCTGAATTCGCCGGCAATGACCAGGCTGATGTTGGGCTGGAAGGACCTGTGTGAGTTGAGGCAGTAGGCACGCTGGCACTACGGACTAAGAACTCGTGACTCAGCGATGAGCTAAGCGGCCATACGGTTTTCGGAGGAGTGTTGTTGTCACCCATCGGTCCCCTTCCGCACCAATTTCTAACACGATTGCTGAGGTTAAAATTCGTTCTGGGTGGCATCAGGTACTCCAGCTCCTCCCAAAACCACTTGCCCTCTTTAATCAGACATGGGTGTTTCTTCGCCACTTCTGAAATGCCAGGATCCAACACCTAAAGAGGAATAATACACACACAGTTATGATAACAGAATTTAAAAGTGGTACAGCACAACTCATAAATAAGTTTAAATGTTTCCAAAACAATAACAGAAACATGTTAGTTAGTACAATTTTGAACACGATGTAATAATTGTTCTGTTGAATATTTTGAACTTAATTTGATTGGAAGCCGTAACAAATTTAGTTTTGGGGTGTTTTTTTCAGAAATGAATGCCGGTTGTCCTGAACAGTTCAATGGTCATATTAGAAGTTACTCCTAAGGTTAAGAAAAATGTTCGAACTGCGAGCATGCCCACTGTATTTATCCCGAAGAATGAGGTTGACTTTTGGGCCACGGTCATTTTTTAGTGTCAAGATAACGCTTTATGTTATCAATGTTAGACTTTTCAATTTTAGCAGAAGTATCTATGTTATGCAGTGTTCTAATTTCCTCATTGAACTTGTGTGATTAAGGGGACAGGCGAGCAGATTGTGAGGCGTTTCGTAACCATGCTGCCAGCCATGTAGTGTCGCAGTTACATCGCATCTGGTTGCCAGTTAGATATAACACACGTGGAGAAAGGGGAGTTCATTTCCGCTAAAATAGAAACGTATTGAGCCCTATGGTGTCAATGTGTCAATTATATTTTTCCCCAACAAAACATTCCCTGTTTTACACGCTTACCGACGATATTTCGTTTCTATTTAGCTCTCATCTGAAATATTCGCATAATCATTCATATAATTACACGAATATTCGAATACAGATTTTTTATACGAATACCGAGATCTACTGCATACCCTCACACTCCCCCTTTTTCGGATTCCTTCCGGATTTTTCGCGAATGGTGTAGAATCACGGTCCACGGTCGCAACATATCATTTGACAAAATTTGAGCCAAATAGGTCCACCATAGATCCGGAATTTGATCCAATCGGGATCCAATTAAGTTTGTTTACCCGTCCGTTGGAGAGGACATTAAGTTTGTCACATCGCGCGTGATGTCTGTGCAATGGGGTAGGGTTAGGGTGGAATCTGAAAATGGATGAATCCACTTTTAGCTATGTCCTGCCCATCTCTAGATAATCACCGACCCTGCTTAGCGCGTGTAGGTATCCACATTATATACTTTGAATACTGACTTCCCAGAATCCCAATTTAATGGTATATATATGCAGCTAGCCTATTGAACATTTTGAAACTAATTTGACTGGGGTCTGTTGCGCCCAGTCAAATTGATTTCAAAATATTCAACCGAATGTTTATTAAAAGGTTAAGACATACAATTAACACAACTGATGGACTAATCCAGGTTCATTCTGGAGTATTTCTGTCAATTATTATTATTATTATTATTATTATTATTATTATTATTATTATTATTATTATTATTTATGATTGTGATGTCAGCTTACATGTGACGTAATGAATTATGACGTCATATACTTGGCTGACAGATCGGATTCATCCATTTACAGGAGATCCTGGGAAATCAGTTTGTTTATGGAAACATCATGAAAAGTTAACCATTCTAATATTGAAATCCCATCATATCTATTTCAAGACAATCACATAGGTAGGCATAGGCTGTTGAATATTTTGAAATTAATTTGGCTAGAAGATGTTGCCGCTATCTATAGGCCGCACCAACTCTCAGTCAAATGAGTATGTATGTAACAGAATATTTATTTCAATTGTATTTTTTTTTATCTTTCGGGTTCAAAACAGCTTGCTATGTTTCCACAGCCCATTACACATACGTATACAAAGAAAGGACATCCGCGTCAATAGACACAAAGGTCAATGCTAACATTGAGTGCATTTATTTTTTTCGTGTTCTTTAGAAATTTTTCAATAACTCGGATTCTACCGGAGGGGTATTCTCCAAACTTGGGTGGAAGCTTGCCAGTGTAAACCAAAGACCTATCCCAATTTTGAGTCAACAGCTTTCAGCAACAATGTTTTCAAAATAAATAATTTTGAATAAGGGTGGTTCTACTGGGGGTGGGAGAGACTTCTCCAAACATGGGTGGAAGCTTGTCAGTTGGGTCCCAAAGACGTATCCCGATTTGCGATCAAAAGCTAAAACACATCTTTCAGCAACACTGTTTTCAAAATAGGCCCTTGATGCATTTCTTTTCAATATCTCTGCATGGTTCTATTTGAACGATCGTCTCCAAACGTGTGTGGATGTTTGTCTATGGGACCCGAAGACGTGTGTCAATTTAAGAGTCAGCAGTTAAACGAGAACAGCAGCAGCTTTCTGCAATATTGTTTCCAAAATAGACACGTTTGGTATCGCGGCAACCAGATTGAAAAATATGTCAAAGACGGGAGAATTGGGCAGATGTGAAATAAGTAGGCCTACAAACCCTGCTATACTTACCCGCAGTACGCTGTCTGTATATAGTATCAGAACCATTCTCTTGCCACGGCCCAATCGTTCTTGAAGGACAGCTTCTCGGAACTCAAACATGGACCAGTAATGTTCAGCAAAATCCTCAGTCAGAATGACCACGTGGCGTTTGCTGTGTGCCATCCGTTCAGCGATCAAGTGCCGGGTGGTCGGTCTGCCACCATCGCGAATGTTCGAGAATACTTTATAAACTGGTGATTTGCTCTCCAATTGCTTGATAAATACGTCTTGTATCCATTTCTCGACGTCATCAGATCGTGTGTGGTATGAGAGATACACATCAATTCTCCTCTCCTCCTGGTCGTCATCCGGAAGGGTATCAAACGGATGGATTCGTAGATACAGATATGCAAACACTTTCAACCATTTTCTGAAAACTACCGCGCAACAGATCAGAACAACAAATCCAATTAAAATGATGGTGATTAAGATGTATATTCCAACCGGTTTTGGTTGGTAGAGGCAATCGAGTAGATCATCGGTTATCTGTAAGAAGGGCTGTGCGGCACCAAGATCCTGTTCCATGCACATGTAACCTGACAGACCAGCAGATTGTGAGGCGTTTCGTAACCATGCTGCCAGCCATGTAGTGTCGCAGTTACATCGCATCTGGTTGCCAGTTAGAAGTAACACACGTGGAGAAACGATGGCCTTAAATGTATCTGGCAACACTGTCAATTGATTATGATCAAGATGAAGAAGTTTCAAATTCATCATTTCTTTCACGGCTTCATCATCAACATAGTCTATCCTGTTGCTACTCAAATATATCTCTATTGCTCTTTGAAGATACGATCTGGAAACAAGTTTCTGAATTACGTTATTTTGAAACTTGAGTATCAGAGATCCATTTTCAGGAATACTGTCTGGCAATGTCTCTAATCCGACCCCTTGGCAGTCAACTAATGTCTGGCGCAAATGAGCTTTGTAGACACACGAACATCCTGGAGGGCATCTAGGTATGTCAGTACATACGAAATCTGTCTGTTTCAAGTCCATCATTAGCAGTCCTTGTAGATTGGATGGTTGTTTGCACGTGACATCATAGAATTGCATTTGGAATGTTCTATGCACAGTGGAATCTTGAGCAATTTCTTTCATGATGTTCACAAAGTCGTACACATTGCAATCACAAATAAGTGGATTGTTTCTTAAATCGAAATAGCCGAACAATGGCCGCATTAACCAGAGATCTTTAATAGATGTAATGCCGTATATTCTAAAGTCTTCCATGCTAAGTTTTGTCATTTGGTTTTCTTGCATTCCAATATATGCGTGCACGAATGGAGACGAGTCTGACAGTTTCCAATGCATACTGTTTGCAAATCCGGAAATCAGATTATTTGACACCTCAAATACACGAATACTTTTCAAAACAAACGGCCATGGTTCAAACTGAGTCAGTTGGTTATGACGAAGATCGACCACTTCAAGGTGTCTCAAACCGGAATGAAATGTTCCTGATGAGATAAACCGAATCTGGTTATGCGAAATATCCAGAAACTTTAAGAAAGATAAGCGCTCCAAAAATGACTGACTTAAAGTTGTAAGATTATTATTTGCTAAATTCAAAGATTGAAGAAACGCGACACACGCAAAATGGTTGGAATTGATTTGTGTTATTTGATTATTACTTAAATCAATATTTTGAATGTGTGTATAATTGCATATATTAACTGGTACCTCCGTCAGATAACTGCCCGTAAATTGCAGTTCTGTTAACGCAGATTCTGGTGTGATGGTTAGGTTTACGTTAAATTCCGGAATCAGCGTGCTATTTGTTCCGCTTGGACATACCATATCTAGATGCAGTGGTGTCCCTGGCTGAATAGCCTGAAGGGCGGACGGATGAGCAGTACAGAGACACCCAATTGGGCACACCACCACTGTGTCATAGGCGGAGACTGTCCATGATAGTATCATGATTAGAGTAAACGCGGATAGCTTCCATTTTCCAGGACACTTAGCTCCCATATTTATGTCTTCAAATATCCATGTAAAAGTAAAATAAGATTTAAATGCTACCTTGAAAACTGTTTCCGTACCAAATTTTTGCCATCACATTGACATGTCAAAGCCGCTTCAGAAATATTAGGCACCCGCTCTAAAGGAAATCGCATTTCATTCACATCTTACAATGTTTGTTTTTTAACGATTCTTTTTCATAAATCAGAGGCTTCTCACTTGTAACTCCTTTCTGTCCTAACTAAGGATAATATATCAGATTGCGCTTTCAAACTGCGTCGAAAGTGGCAATGCTCGTTTAGCGGCATAACAGGTTTCTATGCAAAGTCGGAGTGCGTATAACTTTCGTTCTGCGGGAGGTGAATGTCCAGCGTATGATTTATAAAGTTTAATTCAACGCTCAGCAAAACCTGTCTATAGCGGACACGGTATGGACCATCATAATGTGGTCCCAAATGACAGGTGGTCAGTGAACACAACTTATTGGTTATGGTAATTAACTACCTTTTCGATCGAACCGATGGTGGTTCATTAAGACAAGTGGTGTTACGACCTCCCATCTTATCGAACCATCATCTTTTGATCACACAAGCAGGTGCCCGTTGTAGAAAGTCCGAACTGCATGCTGATTCCTACATGGATTGCTGCCAGCGTTTCCAATGGAAATGATTTAAATATGAACACGCCTTAAAACCGTATTACTGGATTACCCTTTAACACGCACGCACGCACGCACACGCGCGCGCCCACCCATTTGTTCAAGAATATTTCAATTTTCTCATAGAAAATATTCATTTGCAGACCAAGAGAAGACTATTTTTGAAAATGTATCCATGGAATGACTGGCTAGTTTACCGAGCCGGTTATTCCAGTGGTAAAATTTTGAAAAATAGTCTTCTCTTGGTCTGCAAATTGACATTATCTCAAGACCACTGTAGAAGCCGTTTTGTCTGATCATATGAGTGTTAAAGGGTTAAGTCACGCGCGGATTTCAATATTCGTGTTCCGACTATATGATCCCTCAGCACTGAAATATAATCTATCAAATATCACTACGGCAAGTATTATTGCTGCTTATATAATGTTGCGCACTTGCTTTTTACGCTGCATGATATAGAACGAGTGAAACCCCTGACAACGAGTGTTAGTGGGCTGATATTGGGACAATAACGGCCCAATACCGCCTAGTACCGGCCCAATACTGCCTAGTACCGGGCCAGTCAGTGGCGTAGCAAAGGTGGCGTTTTGCGAACTAAAACACTCCATGAGCCATGATCATGCCGGAAAATATGAAAATTAACCCTTTAACACTCATATCAGCCAAAAATGGCTTCTACAGCAGTCTTGACAAATGCTCATTTGTAGACCAAGAGAAGACTATTTTTGACAATTTACCACTGGATTGACTGGCTCGATAATCGAGCCAGTCATTCCAGCGGTAAATTGTCAAAAATAGTCTTCTCTTGGTCTGCAAATGAACATTTTCTATGAGATAATTGAAATTTTCTTGAATGAATTCGAGGGTTAGAGGGTTAAGAAATTAAGGCGGCAATTCTCACCACCCACAACCCACGTGACTTATATGTACGCTGAGCTGTCCTATTGTACAACTGTCACTTGCTCCTAAATAATTTTCTGGCAAATCTGTCTTCTCTGGCTATGATTTCACTTTTTAATGTGTTATCGACACATATTTTATTGGTCTTAAGTTACATATGCATACAATTATTAGCTATCCTGTCTGCCAGATATAGTGATGGGGAGAGTGCAATAGGTCAAGGTGTGGGCCAGATCACTGCCCGGCGCACGCGGTCTGTCGAGGGGGGCACGGCACAATCCCCTCTCTTTTTCCAAAATACATGCGCTTAGTACTATTTTTAATATTGAACATAATATTTCTTGCATCATGGCTAAAGAATTTCACTAACGGCGACGGCGTCGGCGATGACGACGATGATGATGAGATTAATTTCACTGAAACCAGTTGCTACCATCGGCAGTTAAATTGCTTTCAAAGTATTCAACAATGATATGTTATTTCTGATCTGCGAAGGTTAAAGGTAAATATTCACGCAGAATGCTTGAAAATAAAGTTATTAAAATTGCATGCTTTTAGAGGCTTAAACTGTGTGCCTAGATGGAATGAATAGAAATAAATCTTAACATATGACGATTTCATTCCATATAAATAAATTTCGTAGTTTTAGTTGTGCATTTGAATTAGGGACTCGTGTCTTTAATTCTATTTCACAACTTAAAAAAATTATATTAATTTATATGGAATGAAATCATCATGTCTTAAGATTTGTTTCGTTTCATTATGTCTAGGCACACAATTTGAGCCTCTAAAAGTAGGCTATGCATTTTTAACAACTATTTTCAAGCATTATGCTGTTAATTATGCCAAATAACACGTAGTTAATGGAGGAATCCAGTTTTAACTATACTCCGCCCATCTCTAGCTAAGCTCCACCAACACTTCGCCCATTTTGGGATCGATCAATCCCTGCAAACTCTGAATCTCAAGATCCGCAAAACCTGTACCGGTAGGCTGTTTCATATTTTGAAACTAATTTGATTGGTTGCTGTTGTTTCCTATGGCAGCAACATCGCCCAGTCAAATTAGTTTCAAAATATTCAACAGCATATTTACTAAATAGTAACGACACACAATTGATACAACCTGACGGAATATTAAGCGTTTAAGAAAGAACGGCTCTCCAAGTGTGATACCAGCGATCGAAAAGAAGAAGAAGAAGAAGAAGAAGAAGAAGAAGGAGAAGAATACATCGAGTCATCAATGGCGTAATTGATTATGACTTCAGCCTACACGTCACGTAGTTGATTATGACGTTATGTGATTGATTGATTGATTGGTTGATTGATTGATTGATTGATTGATTGATTGATTGATTGATTCCTCAAATCCCGATCTTTCCCGCGATAACGCGGGTGACTGGGCCAGTACTGGGCCGGTACTGCCCAGTAGCCAGCGTTATCAGGGTCAATGATACTACAGCAAATAGTTCAATTTTCCATATTTCTCAAGGCCTTGGAATTTGGATTTTATATTCCATGACTTCAGATTTTCCATTCCCAGTGAGAACCGATGATGCTATTTATGACGGCGGTGGTGCGGCGTAATGGTGCAAACACTGAATCCCCACCCCTCCCCCCCCCCCCCCCCAATCCCCGGAATCCCCCCCTCCCGCACCCAATCCCCGGAATCTCAATTTTAAGGTAACTAGCATATTTGGAGACTGATTTGACAGAAACCTGTCATAATTCCTAATGGATATATAGGCCCCAGTCGAGTTAGTTTCAAAATAGAATATTCATTCAATTGTAAATCGGGCTTTCGGATACAAAGGGTTAAATCTGATCGGTAAATAACGTAATAAACATAAGGCACTTATACTCAAGTCATAAGCAGTCTTTTGTGGAGTTCTGCTGTTGAAACGTATTGAATAATGAGCTGGAATTCCTTTATCAGCAGCTTATATTCGGTGGATACTATAATATTCATTAAATACTGGCATTGTACACATTACTCAAGTTGAATATTAATAAATCCTTTTCTAACGTGTACTTAGTTAATCCACGGTCAATCCAGACGATATAATCAGGTTATTCGTATTCCCGACCTGCACCACCACATCCAACTCGAAAACACAGATATTGATAACGCCCGTTCCTGTGCCGGTCCTGGATCCATATCGGGCCAATACACTAAGGTATTAACCCAATACCGACCCAATAACATGCGATATCCGGGATACGGCAGAACATGAGGTTTTTTGTTGAAACGAAAATTGTATTCTTAATAACAGTGATATTGACCTTTGACCTTTTGACCAAAGACAATAGCTTTCCTCATCTATGCCGTGCAAACGGAGTTTGGTGTGGGGTGGGTGTGTGTACATAATATAGACAAGGAAGTTAACGCCTCTCGTGCGGACAGCGTCTCAAAGTAGTCAAGATTGCTTTTTGCTCAGTGAAAGTCATCTTGGCTGCCGAAAAAGGTTATTTTATCAATTGACTATTCCAGATTATCCATCTATCATATGACGTCAGATGTTGTCATAATCAACTATGTGACGTGTATGATGACGCCATAATCATGATGTCATGTATGACTTGATTTAGTCCGTCTTAAGCGCTTAATAGTCCGACGCGTTGTACGAATTGTATGTCTTTGCTATTTACTAAATATGCTGTTGAATATTTTGAAACTAATTTGACTGGGCGCTGTTGCTGCCATAGGTAGCGACAACACTCAGTCAAATAAGTTTCAAAATACTCAACAGCTTGCGTATATAGTTTTCAGGAAATTGACAGCCAGGGAGTTCAGAGATCGATCGATCCCCACACGAGCGTGGTGTGGGTGGAGCTTAGCTAGAGATGGGCGGGGTATAGCTAAAACCGGAAAGGTCCATTCACCACTGGAATTTACAGATAGTTTTCTGTTGATCTGAAAATGGATTTTTCTCAAGAATATTTTTTAGCCGGTTTGGCAATTAAAGCGTTAATGGTCAACAAAATGGACCTTTCCAGTTTTAGCTATGCCCCGCCCATCACTAGCTATGCCCCGCCCATCACTAGCTATGCCCCGCCCATCAATAGCTAGGCTCCACCCACACCTCGACGTGTTTGGATTGATCGATCACCGAATGCCCTAGCTATCAATTTCCTGAAAACTATACAGGGAAGCTGTTGAATATTTTGTAACTAATTAGACTGGGTGCTGTTGCTGCCATAGGCAGCAACAGCGCCCAGTCAAATTAGTTTCAAAATATTCAACAGAATATTTATTAAATAGTAAAAGCAAACAATTTGTACAACAGCCCATAGACCGTCTTCAAATATGCGTTCGTGACGTACTTATCGACATCATTCATGACGTCATTCATTATGATGTCATTGCACACATCACGCAGTTCATTATGACGTCATATGATGGGTGGGTACTCTGGAAAGGACCATTGTTTTCGCATACCAGTATCCATTTGCTGACCAAGAGAAGACTATTTTTTAAAAGATTTACCACTGAATTGAATTGCTCTGATACCGAGTCAGTCATTCCAATGGTAAAATTTCAAAAAAGTCTTCTATTGGCCGGCAAGTAGACATTCCTCAATATAGCATTGCAGGGGCCGTTTTTCCGGGCTTCAAATTGCATGGTTAAGTTTATACAAGATGAGGTAGCCTAAATGAGGATGAATAATGGTAATAAATACACCCCGGTGCCATGAAAAATAAGGGGCCTCCATATCAAAATACAATTATCGCATACAATTTTAGCCATTTGAACCTGTAGGCTAATCATAGTATCTCGCCTTTAGAGTCGAGACACATGTAAGGTGTTGGATATTTTGAAACGAATTTGACTGGAAGCTAGTGCTTTCTTAGGTAGCAACAGCTTCCAATCGAATTAGTTTCAAAATATTCAACATTCCAGCAGCAGCAGCCATTCATCCTTGACCTACCCAATAACAGGCTCCACAACTAATTAGCCATGGACAACTAATAGGGTTCATCCGCGGCTCTGTTTTGTTGGTGGTCATGATGATTGTAATATTTAGTCCATCCATCCATCCGTCTGTCTGTCCATACGTTCGTCGACTTGTTGCCAACGCAACTCCTCCTACAGTTTAGTGACAATTATTTTTGAACTTAGTAAAGCTAATCATTGCCATCTGACGATGTGCATATGCTTTCCCAGTGCCTGTTATATCCACCTGTCTGTGAAAAATGTCCGTCTGTATGTCTGCCTGTCGATCGCTGCCAATCATTTCTTGTCAACGCAACTCCTACAGTTTAGATACGATTGCTTTTAAACTTGTAGATGTTATTATTACCATCTGAAGATGTACACCTGGTATCCGTATGCCTGTACGTCTATCCGTCTCTCCAGAATGCATGTCCACCTGTCTGTTCATCTATCTCTGGCAATCATTTCTTGTCAACGCAACTCCTAGAATTCCTAATGAATTAACCTGAAAGTCCGTGCACATTATCAATATCCGGGCAGATGTGCACATGCGCTTTTTCGTGGCTGGCAAATTTTTTATTAAATTAAATTAAATTAAATATTTTATTTCTTTAAAAATCTCGACGCCGATGCATAGCTTCACTACGTTGGGCCAACGTAATTTTGGTCATCGGCCCAACGTTAGCCCAACGCTGCCAATACGTTATTGGGCCAACGTTGACCAAACGGGCATAAATCTAAAAAGATATTTAAAATAGCACACCAGAATGCCAACCTGTTGCCAACGTTGGCCCAACATATACATGTTATCGGGGACTGCATTGCCTATCGCTTCTTGTCTACTCAACTCCTACTAGAGTTTAATGTGCATGTGTTATCCATATGGCTGTGCGGCCATCCGTCTGCCCAGAATGTCTGTCCATTTGTCTGTCCGTCCATCTCTGACAATCATGTCTTGTCAACGCAACTCATAGGGTTTTCAATGGATTAATCTGAAATTTTGTGCACATCAGTCTGTGCATGTGTTTTATTCCTGGCCGGGAAATTACTCATTACAGAATGACCACGTTAAATATCTTGAAACTGATGCAGTAACTGACATCAGTGTCCGAATTGCATGTCTTGGGTGGATTTATGATTTAATAAACATCCTGGTGAATGTTTTAAGCTAATTTGTCTGTGGGCTGTTACTGTCGTAGGCAGCAACAGTGCCCAGTAATGGCCAGTTTAGTTTCAAAATATTTAACAGCTTCTAGGCCCATATGTATAGTTGGCACGGAACTTAGATTCTAGAGATTCAGGTTTCAAAGCATTATAGTTGATAGGCGGAACGTAGCTAAAAATATGATTGACACAGCTTGAAATGGATCCCTGCATTTAAGTTCCTGAATGCCCGCAAATCAATGAATGTAGAATTTACGGTCTGTTTACGTTTATGTGTAAATAGTCTATCACAGAATACATTATACATGTATTATATATTTATTACTATTATATCCTCAGTATAGTCGGATGGTATAGTTCTGTTTGGTTTGGGGTTTTTCTTGTGTATCTGTTTTGCAGTATTCTTATGTCCGGATTGCGCAATAAAATACTTACGCTCGTTTTATAAGTCGAACTTTCTGTCTCACCGCGCTAATGACGACTAGCTCGAACGTAGCACGGTGTTGGTACGGCTATTGATGGTTAAAGAACGATAACGTATGCTTTAACAATTCACCACACGATATATGAATACCACAGTGCCCCTCCCACCCCCACCGCACCCCCACCCCTATCACCATTAACTGGAGAAAATGCTCAATTCTCCTTATACCACGTTCGTGTGTATGAATTGTATATTATTGATAGATCAATTTAATAACTGTTTGGTATTCTGAAACTAATTTGACTTGTGAATATGTTCAATTGAGTTTCTCTTTCTGCCTTTTACGAATTGTACCTCGTTTATAAATTAGCAATTTAACGACTTCCGAATATTTTGAAACTAATTTGGCTGAAAGATTTCACAAGTTACCTTCCCACCTTGTGTCATTATTCAAGTGTACGATCTGAGTCACGATCTAATAGCTGTCGAATATTTCGACCTTTCACCTTGTGCTACTTTCGACTGTACGAATCGCATTTTGTCGAATATCTATAATGAATATAATTATGTATATAAAATCTACCGTCATGAAATATAGTATCAACTGTAATACCACATATGCCTGAAGACGTAAAATTATGTCGCTCCGCGCCAATCTATTGCTAGAAAAACAGTAGCCCGATTGCAAGAGCGAGCGCAAGGGCGATAGTTACTGGATGGTGGACCAGAGTTGGCATGCAGAAAATATATGCATCTGTTTGGAACTTATTTAATTTTTCCATATAGATATATTTTTTACATTTTGAACTTTAGTTCACTTTTTATTCGTGTTTATGCGAAACTGACATACATCCCATACACATTCATATATCCTGCATCTCTGGGCCACCATACTCTAACTATTGCCCTCGCACTCGCTCTAGCACTCGCAATCACCTTGTAGTCCAGGAAATTTAGCCATATTTTTCACTCAACTTGAAACAAATTGCAACACAATTTTTGTACCACAGTACATTTCTATGAGGTCACCAGAACACCATACTAAAAGTCCTAATAAAGCCCTTATGGGGAACTATACCTAATTTGCATAAATCCAATATGGCCGCCAAATATCGATATTTTGCCATATCTTTGCTCTCAGACAACATATTTAGGCAATCTAAAATTCTAAAATAGGGTTTCTGGACACCAGCTTGCATGTGGGACATAGTATAATAGGTTTGGATGTAAAATGCTTTTGAATACACCCGAGATGGTCAATAAATAGCAATATTTTGCCATAAACTCATGTAATCAGATGGTATGTATTATTCATCGATCCATCCATCCATCCACCCACCAACCCATCCATCCATCTAAAGATAAATAAATGAGCAGGTGGCTGGATAGATGAATGGGTCAATTAATGGATGGTTGGATGGATTGGTGGGTGAGTATTAACTACTAAGTAATCAAATAGATGACAGCGAGTACTGTATTGATCTCTGATGAGGCTAATGTGTGACTGCGAAATATCCTCCAAAAGGACGATCTTGTTAATCATAATCATCAGTGAAATCTTTCAGCTCCGGGTTAGTACAACTAGTACCACGGCACTCTCTACAGATAGCAGTGCAGGGCAGCCTGTATTTTCAACACCGGCACCTTGTGCTGCAGTTCGTTTTACAGTTGCAGTTGATGATATCAAATAGGTCTGATGGTGCAGCAGACTTGTCGGTCTGTATGGGCAGGTATCTTCCATCAACCGTGTGCCATCCCCACTCTTCTGGCTTCATATTGATACTTGTCCCTTTCCACTCCAGCATCTGATAGTATACACGGAGATAGTGGTATTTTGCACCAGCAGAGGTTGTTGGTAGAGTTTGCGGGTCCACGTGTGATGTGCTCCTAGAAACTGTATCAGGAAACAGCCTGTATCGTAAGCTATCCAGTCCTCCCTCTTTCGCACCACCATATAGAGATACCAGTGCTTTTTCTCCAGATGCCATGATGTCCGTTTTAGCCACTTTCCTTTTGTGACTAAATACCTTAGCTTGCTGGCAGAACAGGACATCGCTCTTTATCTTCTTCAGCGCCAAACCGTTTCCCAATTCAAACAGGCGAGATGTTGTATCACAGCCCATAATTGCATGGATAAAGAGGACATTATCCCATACACCAGGACCAAGAATCGCTTTAGCTTGCTTTATGCATCATATCCTGCTCTTTCTCGAAGCTTTCTTGGGCTTTGGTGCTAGAAACAACTCATGTGCGTACATTTCAGCCTGATGGAGTAGGAGAACCAGCAAGTCTGTGTCATCCCTTATAAGAACCGTGTCTTTGTTTCCAGCAGATGCTACAGCTGTTTGAACAATGAGCACATCAGCATCATTTTCGGATGATTTGTGATGTACCCAACCCGCCCTACTTTGTCACTAAGAAAATGTATGATGCGCTGTTTGTTTATCTTATTGTTCAGGAATTCCTCATTTCTGCATTGGATCATCATCCCACCAGTGAAGTGCACTATCACGCCTACACACGTCCCCGTTCTTATATGAGTGACATCTTTGGTTGTGGGATCATCATTGTAGCCATCGAAGACAATCGCAGCAGAACCATATTTCTGTGTCACATATCTGACATACAACTGACTCGCACTGTCATACGTGGAATCTCTTGGCCATGGTAGGCGATGGAGTAGAGTACCTCCATCAAGGATATACTGAACGATTTCACTGAGTTCTCGTTGTTCCCCTTTCATTGCTTTACACGAAGTATCAACAAGGGTTGCTTTATTGGCCTGTAGGGGAAGAGAGGATGATTCAAATAGTGTAGGGGGGTGACTACAGAGTTCGTATTTGAACAGTGATGGTAGATCTTGCCAACACTCACCAACAGTTATCAGTCTCTGAAATATCAACTGTGGATCGACCTTCATAGATTCTCCTTTGATCTTGACAACAGATCTTGAACTAAATGTTACTGCTCTATCTACTTTACGGAAGGTGAACTCTTCCACATGGAGGCTAGAATGTTAAACAGTGATGTATTCCCAATGAATGGAAACAAGATCAATAGTGTCACTGACATCTCTAGCTTGTCTAGCTGTTGATGTGGACTTGTGCTGGTCACTGGTTTCATATGAGACACAGCTGAGATTCGGGTGTCATTGATGGCTGCGCATACCGTCATTGAAAGGGCCCACACTAACCACTGGGTCTCTGCCATTCCTTTTCCTCTTGTCAAACCGCCATGTGTCTTGACACTTCTCATTAGTACCTGCTCAATAATGATATCTGTGGACAGTCCTGGCCAATATCGGTCACTGCGCCTCACCACGTGGTATCCTTCCTCAATTTTCTGGTGGACATCTGGATGCGTTTCTGGAAGATGGTGCATCAGCTGCCGGTAAATGTATGCAGATTTCGCATATAGCGTGTGTCCAGATGCCACACAGTATGGTAATATTTAACGGACTGCTTGAAGGTGTAATCTCCAGTTGCCTGTCCGCTCAGCTTTGAGAAATATGTTCAGGATGTCCAGTATGTTCAAATATTGTATCCAGACTAGTGCTGTCCGCATAGCTATCATTTCCTTATACTTATTTAGTTTACTTTAGATTCTCACTAATACCTCTGCTAAACAAACTTCTTCCACAGACAATTCAGAAGACACTGCACCCTCAGACAGTTCTGTTGCTGCTGTTAAATCCGGTGTGAGGAATATCTTGTTTAACCTTCATCCCTACAGCATCTATCTCAGGACTACCATTGGTTATCTCAATCAACACCGGTGTTCTCTACTCTTTCTTTGGTTGGTATATTGTATACATTGGCCACAAGAATTGTGTTCAGTGCAGCATCTACCAGCATGTGGCCACGCATTGCTTTGGACATACCCTTGCCATTCAGAATAATGCTCACAGTGTTGCTAGCATATATGATCTCAAGTAGCTCTTGCAGTCCCGTGGCTGGCAGGAAGCTTCAGTGAAATCCTCCAAGTCTGAGACCAGTGTGCGTGAGATGACTGTCAGTTGGCTGAGACCTAATAATTGTTCACGCTTTCCAGTATAATGGTTGGTCGAATGTGATTACTGGTGTGACATTATATTACCGAGCCCGTGAGGAAACAAATCTTAGCGTAGAGTAGATACAGGAGGGATCATCACAGAAATTTGTCCAGGGTATTCACCATGATGTAACATATGCATCATGTCAGACCATCCTGGCCTGGGCATGTGAAGAAGTAGGGAGGGCTTCGATAGCACATCTAATTGTGATGTAGTATCTTCTACCGCCATTTGCACAAGCGGTAGATAGGTGAGAGCTGGGATTGTTGGAGGGATCTTAAAATACTCCATGATTATTCGGCCAACTGCAGCAATATCTTAAGCTTTCACCGTACCTTGGGAATAGGTGTAGGGCTTGTATTCGTGGTCTAACAGCAACTATTATACCCATCCCATGGAATGTCCCTGTCCCATCGATGGTTGCTACATTATGATCTGCACTGTCTGCACAATATTGAATATAATGTCCGTGTGTATATCCAGGTATTTCAGTCCCTTGTTCAATAGCCGCACTTCGTTCTATCTTTTTACCTCAGCATAGGAACATGAGGAACCATGTGCATTAAGTGTGCCTACCAGAAACTGTGATGCGAAATGATGGTGCATTTGGACCCCTAGACTCAGCTGACGTGGCGCTAGTATGCTCCCCAACTCCCGTCGTATTGCTTGCATGACAGACTGTCCAATCTTTACATTACAAAGCTTTACATCTACATTTTTACCAGAAAACATAGTCTTCAAAAGTACTCGCAGTGTCTTAGGAATATAATTCACAGCAGAGTTTGATACGATTGATCACGAGATACTCCCTGTCCCATCGATGGTTGCTACATTATGATCTGCATTGTCTGCACAATATTGAATATAATGTCCGTGTGTATATCCAGGTATTTCAGTCCCTTGTTCAATAGCCGCACTTCGTTCTATCTTTTTACCTCAGCATAGGAACATGAGGAACCATGTACATTAAGTGTGCCTACCAGAAACTGTGATGCGAAATGATGGTGCATTTGGACCCCTAGGCTCAGCTGACGTGGCGCTAGTATGCTCCCCAACTCCCGTCGTATTGCTTGCATGGCAGACTGTCCAATCTTTACATTACAAAGCTTTACATCTACATTTTTACCAGAAAACATAGTCTTCAAAAGTACTTGCAGTGTCTTAGGAATATAATTCACAGCAGAGTTTGATACGATTGATCACCAGATACTCTGTGAGCGCATGAATAATAACATTGGTATTAGCGGTACAGCCTTGTCATGGATACGATCATACCTCTCAGACAGATACCAGGCAGTGTGCATCGCTAATTCGCGAAGCTCCAATATCTTATTAAAACACGGTGTGCCACAAGGGTCCGTACTCGGTCCGAGATTTTTCACAGTGTACTCTGCCCCAATTGCAAACATAGCTAGACGACATGACCGTAATGTGCATATGCCTCACAAGAGACTTATAAGTAAATTGAAATCTTATAATATGAATGAAGGCATAACAGAATGGGTCAAAGACTTCCTTGATGGAAGGACACTGCGAGTAGCGGTAAATGGAGAACACTCAAGATGGACAAACGTAACTTCTGGAATACCGCAAGGTTCAGTTTTGGGTCCAATCCTTTTTGTACTATTCATAAACGACCTGCCAGACATAGTTGAGTCAGAAATGTACTTATTTGCAGATGATACGAAAATATTCAAGGCTATCACGAGCAAAAATTATCAGGCCATACTTCAAAAGGAGCTAGACAAGATGGCAGAATGGAGCAATCTATGGCTGCTGAGGTTCCACCCCGAGAAATGCAAATATATGCACATTGGTAAGAAACACAGAGAGGATATTAAGTATGAGCTACGTAATAAACTACTTCAAACAGCAGCCACTGAGAAGGATATTGGAGTAACAATTGACTCTGATCTCACGTTCGAACAACACATCTGTGAAAAAGTGAAAAAGCTAACTCCATGTTTGCCTTAATTAGAAGGACCTTTCAATATTTAAATGAAGAAACGTTTATCCCCTTATATAAAAGCCTAGTGCGAACACATATGAATTTTGCAAGCTCCATATGGGCACCACAAAAAGTTAAACATGTAGAACAAATCGAATGAGTTCAACGTAGAGCCACAAATCAACTTCCAGGAATGAAGGATCTAACATACCCTGAGAGGCTAAGACGACTCAAGCTACCAAAATTATTGTACAGGAGAGCGAGGGGGGATGTAATAGAGATGTACAAAATTCTTCACGGAGGATATGATAAAGAGGCAAGTGATTTTGTAAAATTGTGGAGCGACGTCACAGAAAGGCAAAGTATTCGAGGAAACTCTTTGAAGATATATCCTCAAAGGTGCACAACGACGAAAAGACAGCATTACTTCACAGTGTGAGTAGCTAAAATATGGAATGACCACCCTGAAGCAGCTGTAACCGCACCAACATTAAACTCATTCAAGAACAGATTGGACAAATACTGGAAAAATCAGGTCTTATACGATAACCTTAAAGCACCCATCAAAACTGGAGGAAGTCTAGAAAGACGGAGCGGAAATGAGGAGTCTGGTGAAGAGGACCTTTAGGACCTGTACCAGAAGCAACGCTAAGTAACACTAAGTAACGCTAAGTAACTAAGTATGCTGATGATACTCAGCTGTATATGTCATTCAATCCTAACTTGCCTACACAGGAAGATTCGGCTCTTCAAAAGGTCAGAGATGCGTTTCTGATATTAGTCTGTGGATGACCAGGAACAAGTTAAAGCTCAACCCAGATAAAACAGAGTTCCTGGTCATGTCAACAAACTAACAACGTAGTAAACTCGCCACCACAGAAGTTCAACTAGTAGACAGTAATATCACGGCAACTGCGTCCGCCAGAAACCTAGGTATTAGTATTGACCAGGCTATGGACATGATTACACATATACGATCTGTGTGTAAATCTGCATATTTCCATCTCCGCAACCTCAACTCAATCAGAAATGTGTTAACACACCAAAGCACAGAGACACTAATACATGCCTTCATCATGTCACGATTAGACAATGGAAATAGTCTTCTTTCCGGTATTACAGAACAGTCTCTGAATAAACTGCAGGGTCTTCAAAATGCTGCGGCTCGCATTATCATGAAGGTCAGAAAGGGGGAGCATATAACACCAATTCTAAAACATCTCCACTGGTTGCCATTTAGGCAGAGAATAGAGTTTAAGCTTCTCCTCCTGACCTGGAAATAGAGCCCCCGAATACATGCAAGACATGCTAACACCCTATGACCCAGGCCGCATACTTCGGTCTAGAGCCCACCAATTGCTCTGCGTCCCACGATCAAACTTGCGCTCCTGTGGGGATAGAGCCTTCAGTGTTGTTGCCCCTAAACTATGGAATAAATTGCCTCTTGCTATAAGAACATGCAAATCAATAGAAAATTTCAAGAAAACATTTAAGTCTCACATATTCACAAGCGCCTATGAAAATTAGTTTATCGAGATATGGCGCTATATAAATGCTGTATTATTATTATTATTATTATTATTATTATTATTATTATTAGAGTCAGCATTTGCCCTATATGGCTGGATAGGTGTCATATGGAACAACAATGGATTTGACATCACCTGCAATGAGTTTTGCTTCAGTTATGATAATACAAAGCTTTTCGACTTACACTACCAACTTGGAAATGAGCAAACTGATCTGTAATACGGTATGTCAATACATAATTAACACCAACCGCTTTCAGTAGCTTCCTGTTTGCGAACTTATAGTTTAAGGGGCAAATGGACAGCAGCCCAACACGTACAGGTCGGGGCGAAGGCAGCACCTAGAGCTCACCTCTTGTATTCTTCCATTTGATCTTATTCCTCGCTCTCTCTATCTCTCACCCTCTCCCCCCCCCCCTTCCCCCTCTCCCTTTCTATCTCGGTCTTTCTTCCTACTCTCCCCCACCTCACACTCAACATTCACATACTTATGCACACCAATAGACTACAATTAATTAAACTATTATGATTTGCCGCCATTTTGTTGTAAAAAAGTTTTGAATAATCTGTATGTGTATGGGAGACACGGGCATAAGACTCTAAGTCTTATCGTGCTTCCATCTGAACAAATAAATCACGTTTAAACCAAAGCTTTTCGTCTTCGGAATTGTCAGGTTTCTGTTTTTTATGGAATGCATAGAGGATAGAACTGGCTGTGTCTCGCAATGTGACCACACATTCTTTTGTACTAAGTAATGTCATTATAAATCTCTCCCCAAAATGTTGCTGTATTTTCGTTTTCATCTATTTAGCACTGTATGGCTCATGACCCGTGTTTGTAAAATATTCCACCATTTTCCCAACACGTTCCTTTGATCATCTTCATTTTCTGTTAAAAACTGTGTCACTTGCAGGAATGCTTCTGTTCTTACATCTGTCTCTGACCTTCCCACCTTCATCTTTTTTCGCTGTGTCCCCAATGCCAATCGATTGTTTACTAGGAAATCCTTCCCTGTCCTAAAATTAATGCAACACTGTCGGTAGTATATTGCACCCACTGCATGTAGATCATTCACAGCTGCCATTCTACCTAAAACTGTTTCAGACCATGTGCCATTTCGAGACCTGCCGTTGGCGAGATTCTGTGTCACGTACAATGTTCTCCGATTACAATATCTACGGCGACATCCCACATGTACGCAGTCTCCTGGGACTGTTCTCAAATCACTGGCACGTTCTATGCGTGTGCGATTCACTCCATCACTGCCTTTTGTTTGAAGAACAACGGTTGGTTTTCCATCAGAGTTTGATTCCTTACATATGCTACACTTCTCCATTATTGCTGACCATTCAATACCATTAACCTGAAAACAGAAAAGATGTCAATAATAATAGTAGTAGTAGTAGTAGTAGTAGTAGTAGTAGTAGTAGTAGTAGTAGTAGTGGTAGTAGCAGCAGCAGCAGCAGCAGCAGCAGCAGCAGCAGTAGTAGTAGTAGTAGTAGTAGTAGTAGTAGTAGTAGTAGTAGTAGTAGCAGCAGCAACATCAGCAGCAGCAACAGCAGCAGCAACAACAACAACAACAACAACAACAATAATAGTGTAAGGTGCATGCAGTTTGGCAAGTTACATAGTCAAAACCATGTCAAGAATTTATTTTAGATCAATAAAATATACCATCCGATTACATGAATTGATGGCAAAATATTGCTATTTATTGACCATCCTGGGTGTATTCAAATGAATTGTACATCCAAACCTATTTTACTATGTTCCACATGCAAGCTGATGCTCAGAAACCCCATTCTAGAATTTTTAATTACCCAAATATATTATATGAGAGCAAACATATGGCAAAATATCTATATTTGGCGGCCATATTGGATTTATGCAAATTAGGCATATTTCCCTATGAGGGATTTCTTAGGAATTTTAGTATGGTGTTCTGGTGACGTCATAGAAATGCACTATGGTAAAAAAATTGTGTTGCAATTTATTTCAAGTAAAACCTTTTTTTTGCCTGGAGGCGAGTGCGTGCGTGCGTGCGTGCGTGCGTGTGTGCGCGCATGCACGTGTGTGTCTGTATGAATGAATGACTGAACGAATGAATGAACGAACGAACGAACGAATTTTATTTTCGGATCATTGCCCAATCAGATGTCAAGACTTGGTCATCGATATGCCGTTCGCCGTTGGTACGCCACATGAAAAGTGCGACATATAAATCAAAGTTGATGAGACGAGTGACACGATGCTGTGGAATAGCCATCGACTCCTCTTCTAACAGGTTAGGAATATTTGCAATTGCCCAATGCGTGTTTGATAAGCTGGACATTGCTAATTTAACACAAAACTGCTTAAATACAGAATTAATTGTGTGCTCACACTGGCACTGACCTTACAGTTACAGGGAATGGGTCAGAATGCCTGATAGTCATCCAGCAATAGGCATGCCTGGTGTCAGGATTTTAAAAATGGGTCAGTCTTTCATTCCATCCAAGCGCATTCATGCATAACCCCGTTTCTGGGGTAATCAATTTCACACATTGTTCTTCTAGTCCGGGTGGTGCTGTGACGCGTTTTATTGCAGCCAAGTACATATCACCAACAATGTACGTTATCCTATATTTAGGGGGTGGGGTGGGGAATACTTAATTGCGGTTGTATATGCCGTACTTTTGTCGCGCTAGTTAGGACTCTGTCATTTTCAAGTAAATTTAGCTGTCACGGCACATGAGAAGTTCGACTTATAAATCAGTACTTACTTACCTCTCAATCTAAAAATACAGCGACCTGCCTCTTATAACTGACCACGCCGTCGCCAAAGCTGCTGCTGCTGCTGCTGCTGGTGGTGGTGGTGCTGCTTTAGGCCATTCATGTCCTCGCAAGATCGAGAATTCACACTTCTACTTTTAGATTGGCTAACTTACGACCGCCCTCGGAAGTTTTCGCAAATCACCATCATGTAGCCACTTGGCAGAACGTCTTAATAGGTGGATGGTAATTTGTTTCATCATCATCATCAACACCGTCAGCACCAAATTTATTTGTATGTTTTTCATGCATATCTGTTCTTCGTGTACTTAAGAAGAAGTGAACGAATAAACTAAACTAAAAGAACAAAAAGAGCAACTTCAACAGATATAATATCATAAAATAAATAATACTATCATTTTTATTTGTTATCGTTTGATTAATTTTAATAGGGGTACATAACATGCAAACATCTAACATCTATTTACAAAGTAAAAGTGATTAAATCAGGCCCATAATGCATCATAAAAGATGGCAGCGACCGTAGATGTTTTTCAGACCATAGACATTTTTCAACCTATTCCAATAGTTCCTGGAACCAGGCGATAAAATGTTCTAACTACGTGTCTGAATTCTAGCTAGATTTATCAACAAATTATTGACATGAAATTCTCAACAAAAATGCCTATATAAATGATTTTTTTATCGTGTTTATCATTTAAGAATGGACCTTTCCGATTTAGCTATGCCCCGCCCATCTCTAGCTAAGCTCCACCCACACCTCGCTCGTGTTGGGATCGATCGATCTCTGAACACCCTGACCATCAGTTTCCAAAAAACTACACATGTAAGCTGTTGAATATTTTGAAAATAATTTGACTGGGTGCTGTTGCTGTCTAAGCTTTTGTCTAGTTTCAAAATATTCAACAGCATGTTTATTAAATAGCAAAGAATTACAAAGACATACAATTCATACAACGTGTCGGACCATTTGAGATTTGGTGCCGGTCTATATGGAACCATTTGTGATGTAATGAATATGACGTCATACGAGGTCTGATGATGAATGGATACTCTGGAGAGGTGAATTCTTTTAGCTTAATATGATAAATGAATCGAGTGTAACATTAACAAGTTGTAAATGGCAAAGACATTGTGCTAATATTACATTATTGCGGGTACATTTATGGCAGTAAGCTAATAGATTCATATAATAAACAAAACAGTATAAGGACTATAACTACATTCTGCCTTCTGGGATGTGAACCATCCATTTTGCTTTCTAAAATGTATTAATAGGTCAATATATAGGCTATTATATGAGAAAATTAATAAATCGTTAAGACGAAAATATAGATATTCTATCACTCAGAATGCACGAGATAGTTTCTTATGCGTATCAAATTTTCAAAAAATTTGGGTGGCGGACCAGCACCCCTCTATACCCACACGCCACCACACCCCCCCCCCACCCACCCACCCCTACCCACTGACTCACGCTGGTAGCGCGTCACCTCGTCCCAAATCCAGGATTTTGTATAGCGACTTGTCGGACCGGCTCTTATGCGACGACTGTTTTGTTGTGATAGTCTCGATCTGAGTAAGGAAGCGTGTTAATTTGGTGAGAGCGCCCCCTAGTGAGGAATTGCGCAATGAAGTATCTCATTGTCGTTAATACGTCCTAAATAATGACTCACTTATTTGTCTCAAACATTATCATAAGCTAGGGTTGTATAAGCCGCATTTGGCTCTCTAAACATGTATAGCAGAGAAAATGAACCTAAAACTTCCTGTTAATGCATCCACATATTCTGTAAAATATTTTGAAATTACTTTGACTGAAAGCCGTTACTATTGTATATCTATTGTAGTAATTGACATCACGCAGAGAAATTAATTTGAAACTATTCACCAATTACGCTGGCCCGTCATTGCATTGAGACTGAAATATCGGGATCACAGCGGTGAAAGGGTTGCATAAGGGTTGAGATTACAGAGCGAGAGGCCTGAAGATCGAGATTTAGTAGAAGTCAAGGAGGACTAGTAGACAGACGGCAGATAAATAGTTCATAAAAACACGGTTTTGCAGGCTACTAAAACGGCTGTTGGTGTAAATAAGGTGTTGCTGTTGACCTCTTCGAGTGTTTTGTCATATTTGGAGCGATATTTAAGAGAAGAAAATGTCGTCTATCGGTAATATCCTTGATAAGGTATGTGTGTTGGTTATATCCATAGCCTACGCAAGCTACTAGGTGGCTATTAGCGGTTGGCTGGGTCTTCAAGGTCTAGTAAGCAAACGTTTGCTGGTCTGTCGTAAAACATTATTATTATTCCGTCCAACGTATATGACGTTTCGCCCAACAAGCCATATCCTCTAGCATATCAATAATGATGATAATAATGATAATTATGACAGCGACCTGTCAGTCAAGTGGTCGTATAAGACAATGGGGCCGTTTGGCCTAATTTGACTGTCAGTGGAGTTGAGGTTTACTCTTATTAAAGGTACAATTTGAATTTCACTTAGGCTTAAATGTCGAGGCAGAATGCGATGCAATGAAATGCCTTACCATCTTCTGTGCTAGTGTTACCAGCCCATATAAATTAAACACCTATTTTTTAGTTCTGGGTGTATGTATAAATGTCAACAGAGCAGACGTATGTGGGAGTTAGCTTAGTCAGGTCTCAGGATCTGTATGAGGCCAATGCCGAGGGTTTATGACGATCGATAACGAATGGACAACGACTACGTCGTCGCCGTCGTTATCCTCGTCCTCTTCACGCCCACCGCCGCCGACGTCGTCGTCATCGTTGTTGCCATGGCTTGTGTTCATTCGACGACGATGATGATGGTTCTAGTGGCAGCAGCGGTTGTGTTGGTGGTGGTGGTGGTGGTGGTGGTGGTGGTGGTGGTGGTGGCGACTACAACAACGATGACGACCATGGTGGTGGTGGTGGTGGTGGTGGTCACGGTGATGGCGATGACGACGGCGATGGAAGCGACTACGGTGGCTGCTGTGGCGGTGGTGGTCAGTAGATTGGAGGTGATATAGATCATGTTTGAGGATCAAGAGGAGGCTCAAAATGAGGAGCATACCTATTTTGGTGGGTTTCTCAATTACCTATTTTCGGTATTTATACTGTTAGGTAATTATTTTTTTCAAAACATTACAAGCTGTGGCTAATATGAGAAAGCGAGAGAGCGCTTGTGAGTACATTATAACTTGTTTATAAAGGACATCGTGTGAACCAACTAAAACTGCCCTTTATAAACAGGTGACTTTTAGAGGGTGTTTGAATGTAGTTATCTAGCCTGCGAGTGCTGAGTGAATGGACAGCAGCGAGGCAGGATCTTGCTGCAGTGCCAGGAGGAGTGAGTGAGCCAGCCAGCCGGCCAACCAGCTGACCAGTCAGCCATGCATACAATTCACTGCTGATGCTCTTTGGGGGACAAATTGTTAGGAATGGTCATATTACAGAGGTCACCACTCTGAGTTTCAGAGCTCTACACAGAGTTTGAGCTCACATAGTTTGAGTTTAGAAAGTTCGAGTGCGCACTCAAAACTAATTAAACTCAACAACTGGAGTTTGAGCTCAAAACTAATTAAACTCGAGTTCGAGCTCCACACTCAAAACTCATAAAACTCTGTGGGCGTCCTCAACCCACACAAACCCAGGCATATATAAGGCCCAAGGAATGAGAGAGACGGGGGAGTTGAGATCGTTTTATTTTGAAGAGAGTTGGAATGATTTTATTTTGAATGGAGATGTGAGATGTCAACTGTCTGACTTACATTGTATTCATGTATATAGCTGTATAAAGTAAATACTACCAAATTTAGATTAGTAAAAGAAATAGAATTAGGAATTCTGTGTTTTTGTTCTCCATTGGGTAATCTTGAGAGACAGAGAAACAGCGAGAAAGAAAACCCAACAATACCTTATATAGGACGTCAGGAGGGTTTTTTTCAGTGCCCTCAACATGCGTCATAAGGAGAGAAAAGGAGGGTATTCCTAATGTCTTTATTTTCTATTTAATTAATTAATGCTCCCGTCTCGGCTAACTTTTCTAATGAACTAATTAAGAATAATTTTTTCTAATGACCTAATACTAAATATGACGTTTGGAGATATTTCACAATGACCTAATTTTGGTGGTTGAAAAAGGAGGGTATTCCTATATATAATATGTATCTCGCAATTTTGTTGAGTCAGGGTCACCTCCCACCTGTAACGCAGCTATAGGACAATGCAAATAGGTAATTATGAACTTGAATTGTTGACGCCTTAATTACAAGGTGTACTGCCATAACGTTACAGTGGGTAAGATTACAGATCGCTACGCTCGTTGAAATGATTCGTCAGGAAACTAAAGATTTTATCAGTGAGTGGTACGAATACAATGAACCAATCTTCTCCGCTTTTCGCATTCTTGAGAGTTTATGATCAAGGCGTATACAAGCAATAATCTAGATGTCGGCATTGTTGTTGATGATGATGATGATGATGATGATGATGATGATGATGATGATGATGACGATGATGATGATTCGGGTGGTAATGATAAAGAATCTATTACTGAAAGTATTGATGGTACTGGTGCGTAAAATGTCAGTCTACCCATCGACTCATGGATATCCAGAACATTGACTATTTCTTTATGCTAGTAACATATACTATATGTTTATCCTATAACATCACTTCCATAGGTCTTGTGGTCGTTAGCCACCACCCCCATCCGACCCCACCCCACACCCAGTCGGATTGTTTTCGAAATATTAAACTACTTGCGCGTAGTGCCTGCCCTGAAATACACATTCCATAGGCTATACATTGGATTAGATGAAAAAAGAGGAGAAATGTAAATCCTGGACTACTGATTTTTTTTCTTTGCTGTGTACCCAGCAATTAGTAAGTTATTGTGTGTACCCAGCAATTAGTAAGTTATTGTGTGTACCCAGCAATTAGTAAGTTATTGTGTGTACCCAGCAATTAGTAAGTTATTGTGTGTACCCAGCAATTTGTAAGTTATTGTGTGTACCCAGCAATTAGTAAGTTATTGTGTGTACCCAGCAATTAGTAAGTTATTGTGTGTACCCATCAATTAGTAAGTTATTGTGTGTACCCATCAATTAGTAAGTTATTATGTGTACCCATCAATTAGTAAGTTATTGTGTGTACCCAGCAATTAGTAAAGGGGGAATAGTAAATCTTGGATTATTGATTTGTCTCTTTGCCTTGTAGCCTCTTTAACATAATCTAGACATTGGCTAAGAAGCCACCGCAGCGGGTGAGTAATTCCTGGATTAGTGATTTTTTTTCTTCGCTGTAGCCTCTTTAGCTATACTGTTTGTTTGACGTTACTATGACACCAGATATGACATTCATATCTCTCTACCAATCAGAATTGAAGACTCCCCACAGGGTGCAGCTTGAGTGCTATAAAAGTGGGATCAAATTGTGATAACAGTGTTGGTGATCTAGGTGGGCTTATCGTTGAGCCGCAATCAACCCGCCCTGGAGAGATGCCGTTGGTCGAGTGGAGTGGCGACGCTGCTTACTTGCTGCTTCTATCTGCTGTGTACTTCTATCTGCTGGTGACTACGGCCGAGGTTGCAATCACGAAGCCGCTGAGGACGACAAGACGAAGATGATGGACACGGAGGTCCTGATTGGCGTTGATTTGCTTTGATGTAGATGCTGTCGCGCTCTCTTCGCTCTTCTCTCGCCGTTGCTGGATAAAATTTTAGCATAAGTATGAAAGGATTTTTAGTGACTCGACGACGTGACTTAAACCCATTCAACTCCCAAATAGCGCCATGTGCATTCAACTTATTATTTCTAATAGCAACAAGTTATAATTCTAAGTTAAATTTGGATATTTAGTTTACAAACACTGGATTTTAAGTTCAATTTTCCCCGTTTCTTGTTTATTTAATCACAGGCCATTATCTTAATTTGTTTCTTCTTATTTGATAGTATTATCATAATATTCTTTATTTAAATTGTCCTGATTTCCGTTTTGAGATTTTATTTTACAGACTGCCCTCCACCCCCATCCCACCTCCAAAAGAAATAAAGTAATTCCCCCTCCCACCCCCTCCTCAACACTGCATACAACATAGACACTAGCCAACTACAATACATTAGGTAACATCAGGCAACACACTCCCAGCAACAACTTAATTTTTCGACTTTTTTCAGTTTTTACTTATTTAGAGCAACCCTTCGGGGAAGCAACGCAACCCTTCCGGAAAGCACCTCTAAGAGCGAGTCATGGCCCAGATACATCTAGGTGTGAGCGGCCAATAAATACCAACTAAAATGAAAAAATGATAACAGTGTTTTGAGATTTTTTAGATTTGAGAGAGGGGGGGGGGGTGGAGTGGGGAAGGAGGGATCTGTACCGGATGTGGGATTGGCTCCACGTGGTACCCGAGGCGGGCTTATGGTTCAGCCTCAATCAAACCGCCCTGGAGAGATGCCATTGGTCGTGTGGAGACGCTGGTGACACTATTTGCTTGCTGCTTTATCTGCTGAGTTTATGGTGATGACTCGCCCAATGATGCGGCGACGCAGACGTGGGTGTTGGTGTGGTGGTGGAAACACGAAAACTGGACACGGAGGTCGTGATTGGCGTGGCTTTGCTTTTGGTGTAGATGCTGTTGTTCTGCTTTGCTCTCCTTTGTCCAGCGGTGGATCAACATTTTATCATGAGTATGAAAGGATTTTTAGTGACTTGACGACGTGACTAGTAGACCTTTTTAACTCCCAAATAGCGCCATCTGTGTTCAACTTATTATTTCTAACAGCAACAGGTTATAATTTTAGTTCTATCTTTGGATTTTTAGTTGTGCACTAGATTTTAAGTTTAATTTCCCCCTTTCTTTGTTTATTTAATCACATGCCATTATTTTAAGTTACTTATTCTTAATTGATAGTATTATCTTTCAGTTTCGTCCCTTAATATTTTTTATTTCAAAACTTTCTGCCTAATCTCCGTTTTCAGATTTCATTTCACAGACTGCCCTCCACGAGAAATAAAGTAATTACCCCTCCCACCCTCCTATACACTGCATACAATACCCACACCCGCCAACAACAGTTCATTAGGCAGCAACAGGCAAAACAACCCCTAACAACATTTTAATTTTATATTTTTTCAGTTTTAACTTATTTAAGCAAGCCTTCGGGGAAGCAATGCAACCCTTCGGGGAAGCATTTCAAAGAATGCCATGGCTCGAATACATCTAGGTGTGAGTGGCCAATAAACTAAATCCAATACCAAAGATAACAGTGTTGTGGGGTGACAATTGGCCCTGGTGTTAGCATGGTCAAATGGTAATCAGCCGGGCGGGGTTAAAATCCCACTCGATTTTCTGGCTGATGAGCAATCGGTGGAAACATAGGCGATCTCCTTCACTTCTCATTGCCTCTCTCCACCCAGGAGGTAATGGATACCAGTGTAAAAACTGGCCAAGTTACCAATAACGGACTGAAATAAAACCAGCCTAGATATGGTGTGAACAGCACTTGTAATCAGGGACTCGATAGACGCCAATCAAACTAATAACATAACAGTGCTGTATGCCCTAAATTTCTTATGGTAATGGTGATCTGCCACATTCCCTGTTTAAGCCTGAACATGCCTGACCACCATTTCAGGCGACCAGCTGCAGAATTTTCAAGCCGTAATTTGGGTATGTTATGTACTATATTTTCGGGTGTGAGTTTATCAATTCCGTTTCATAATTAGACATTTGCATTGTTCTATAGTACCCCCACCCACCCGCGCTATAGGCTGCTCGTGACCCTAACTCCACAAAATTGCGAGATGCATATTACATATAGAAATACTCTCCCTTTTTCAAACACCAAAATCAGGTCACTGTGAAATCCTTCCTGACGTCATATTTGGTGACACCAAAATTAACTCATTAGAAAATCCACACCTTAGCTGGAGCGGCAGCATTAATTAATTAAATAAATAGATAATAGAGACAAAAGGTATGACCCCCCCTTTTTTTTTTTCTCCTTATAACACATACTGGTGACACCGCAAAAAATTTATTGGACTCCCCCCCCCCCCCCCCCTAACCCCATCTGACGTCATATATAGGGTATAACTACCGAAAATACGTTACTAAGGAACCCCCTGACATAGGTCATGCTCCTCATTTTGATCCTCATCTCGATCCTCAAATATTATCTATATCACCTTCCTTCTACTGTGGTGGTAGTGGTGATGGCATGACCTTACATAGCTTCAACCTGCATATTGCTTTCACTTGTTGCTTGTAGGTCGAGTTACATGTCCATCTAGATGGCTCTCTACGGATTGAAAGCATACTCGACATAGCAAAGTGAGTACTGATTGGAAAAGCCTTACACAAATTGCATTCTCATGTTGCCTTGCTAGGTCTATTACATAAGTTCAATATTCTTACTGGACCACTGTCCGGTGGTTGCAGCATTAGGTTTAAAACGAAATCATAAACACATGCTTACTCTGCTGTGTAATTTGTGTAGGTTGAGTTGACTGGAATATGCAAGCAGGTTAGGCTACCATGATCTTGCAACCAGAACTGTTTGTCCATCAGAGATGAATCAAAGTTGCACAGTTCTAAATACTTATCGAATTTTATATTAGCATTTTCCCGACACTCACAGGTCACTAAGACGATTAGAATGGAATACACCCCAGTTGAACGTCATCAGGATGATAACTTCTGCGCCTGTAGGCAATAGTATTATCCTATCAGATCCCTCAGAAGTCCCGTATTCTGGACTTCTGGTCCCGTGTTTTAATACATCGGAACATTATGGTGTCCGTTTCTACAGCATCAATGCGCAGCAGCTTGAGGACTACCTTTGAACGCCCTTTATAACGCTAAGTACCATTGAATCATATGATCTCTATATATGTGACTGGGATATATTTGTACAAACCCCACGGCGGCGTCGCAAGCTCCTTTCCTCAGCATTGCCTCTCTCCACGGCACTCAAGATTACATATGGGTACAGGTCGAAAACTGGAGACTGATATAAAACACCGCCTAGATAGGGCGTTGATGTGACTCGATAGATGCGCAAACAAATCAATAAATTCTGCTTTATTCACCTATCCATTTCAACAAGTGACGGCGTTTCTTAGTTGACTCCCATTCAGTTCAGTGGGCGTCACACTTTGCTGTCTATTCCCTTCAGAATATGTCATTGATTTCTCAATGTAAGAATCAAAATCATAAACCAAATATATTTGGTTAACGTCCTTTGCACTTTACAGTATTCAGAAAGTAGGGTAGAGTATCACAGCATAAAGCACCAAGGGTGGTTTCACCGGTGGTGCATGTTGTATGTGTGTGTTGTATGGCCATTGCACTTACTTAATGGAACATGTTGATCATCTTTGGGTGAGATTTCCGTCTTTAGTTACAGTGCACGTGAGATTTAAGTTGCTTTTGTCACCAGTCCTTCAGAACCAAACATGTATGATATACAGTACAGCTCAGAAATAACTTAAATGTTTCCAAAACAAAAACAGAAACATCTTAGTTAGTACAATTTTGAGAATGATGTAAGAAATATTCTGTTGAATATTTTGAACATAGTTGGATTGGAAGGCATTGCTGCCCAAGCCAGCTATGGTTTCCATTCCAAGTATGTTCAAAATATTCAATACCACGTGTTTAAAAAGAAGGCCTTCCATCAAATTTCCTTGAGATTGAACAACCTCCATTACATGCTGCTGATAGCCATGTTCATTTTGGACAGATGACTTTCCTCTGGCATTCGTGCCTGGTCCTATGTCATTGACACTTGTGATGGTATTCTCGATGCTGGGAACCAGAAATCAACATGGCAACCTTATATAGGAACGGATTCTCAGATGCCGTATATGGACTGATTCGCAAGGAACAGTATAATATATCTGCAACCCTTCGTGGGAGCTACGCAACCCTTCGGGGAAGCACATCATAGATAGAGTTATGGCTCAAATACACCTAGGTATGAGCGGCCAATAAAACCAAACCAACAACATTAACAACAACAACAACAACAACAACAACAACAACAACAACAACAACAATACCACCACCACCACAACCACAATCACAACCACAACTACCACTACCTCCACCACCACCACCACCACCACCACCACCACCAACAACAACAACAACAACAACAGTAGAATACATTCTCAGGCGAATTCCCAATGAGAGCTACTTAACGATTTCAAAGATTCCTTGAAATTAACACTCCCTATACATGTAAGAACATTTTTTTAGGCAGAGCGAAGTAGTCAAGAGAGAAGCTGTCTGCTATTGTTATGCAAATGAGCTCTTGGCCTATTTAAATATTGCATTCTGATTGCTTGTTCTGAATGAGTGGGTGGAGGCTATTGTTCTAAATGAGCGGGTGTACACAGCATAAGATCCGATTCTATAATGATGAAATCTAGACAGTGAAGATGAAGAAATGACAGAGATGAAGAGTGAAGATAATGAGCCAATGGTGTCGGAGAGTGAAGCCAGTGATGACTCAGTGGAGTCTGAGAGTGAAGATGAAGGGGAAGATGAAAAAGGCCATAGGCAATCAGGAACTATTCACCATATTCCAAAATATCAAGCAGTTCTTAGATGCTGAACAATCAGGTTTAGAAGATGAGGATGGTGAAGTGAACACAGACCCAAATGGTGTAGGCAATGTGTCTATTTCCATATATGCTGATGCTTTAGTTGCAAAGCTGGTGGTGATGATGGTGGTGGTGGTGGTGGTGGTTGGTGTAGGTGGTTGGTGCTGGGTGTTTGCTGGCGCAATGTCTAGACAAATGGATAGCCAGCAGAGCCAGTCATTTCATTGATACATTTTTTTAAATTGTCTTCTCTTGGTCTGCAAATGGACATTTTCTCTTGAAGAAATTCGATGGTTAAAGGGTTAAAAAAGTCTATAGTGCCCATGTAATGGTGTAACATGAGGTGGTCACTTAGGGCGGGTTTGACTAAATTATATAGTAAAAAAACATGGTTATAACGTATCACTGCTGTGTAGCCCAAAAGGATATATTTATATTTGACTTGTAGTAATCGACCATCTATGATTATGCTACTATGCTCATAATGTGGCTCTTAATTGTTGAAATGTAACATCATGAATGATAAGGCATTCGGCCTCCAACCAACTTCCCACAATGCACTTACTACTGTTAACATATGAACACTGTGAATTAAAAATGCATTAATCTTTAGTGGTTAACAACAATAGCCAGTGAGCAGGTTCACGCATTATTATCGATTTAGAAAAAAACTTTACTCCCAGCGAGGACATTGTAATCTCTTGCCAAATATCAATCTCATGTCATTTGTTCACCAGAATGTGTCTTTATGTATGCGAGTGCACTCAAATAATCAAGTGCTAACACTCGACTCCATTCCGGCAAGCTACACGCTCTCATGCAGTATAATCAATGTATTTTATAGTCTGTGATATGAAAGACATATTTTATGAAAAACATTTAACAGCGATCAGCAGCGTGGTTTCCAAAAAAGGGTAATAAAACTAGGAAAAATTTACTGTATCCGGGCATGTACATACACATGTTGCTGCATGTATAAATGTGCAGCCGCCTGTATAAAATTGTGGCCTCAACATGTTTTTTGAAAACTTAATAATTAAATGACTGCCACTTTAAAGACAGATATCTCCTTAAATACGATAGATACATGATTATTATCTATATAATATTATACATACAACATTGCTTGGTTTACCTATATATTACCCATGTAATGCTGTACTTTGCTCTGAGTTTTTTGAAAATTAAATGACTGGGAGACGCCGCCCCGCCACCATCTCAGGCAAGCGAATATTTTGTTTAAACAGCCAGCACACGCTCATCATTACACACGTATGTCAATACCTATTTAAAAACACATTAATATATGCATTAACACACATATGTCATTTAAGCAGACAATAGTGTGTAGCCGGACATTTAGAACAATAGCACACAGCGTCCACCGCATGAAGAATAGCACACAGCGTTCACCCGCTCATTTAGAACAATAGCACTCAGCATCGACCCACTCATTCAGACAATAGCCTCCACCCACTCATTCAGAACATCCAATCAGAATGCAGTATTTAAATAGGTCAAGAGCTTATTTGCATAGCGATAGCAGACAGCTTCCACCTTCACTACTGACCAACAGGACGATGGACGTACTGACAAACTGACTTATAGGCCTACTATTTGCAACTCGTAAACAGTGAACAACGAGATGTCTGCAATATGTGATTGTGGCCTAACAGTAAGCAGCATCTTGCGGTATCAAAGGCTAGAACTGTTTATGGGTGGGTTAACTCGACAATCCTAAAAATATTAAGAAATTATTTTACAAATATTTTCCTAGAAAGCGGGGTGTACCACTTCCTGCAAATACTCCAGAAGATCTCAAGAATTACGTCACAGTATGGGAACGTCCAGGGAACTTTGCAAAATTCATTAAAACATTTGGAGTTTTCCTTCCAGTAATCGCGTAAGTATATGTTATCCTTCTGCTTGGAAATCCCGGTTACAATTTAATAATGTATATTTTGTTTAATATTTTGGGACTAGTTTGACTGGGAGTTGTATGGCAGCAGCAGGTTTGACTATAAGTAATTGCTGACTACAGAAACAACAACTTCCTATTAGTTATTTTCAAGCTATCCAACAAACTTCCTTTCTGTTTTTCTTGAGAATTGAGGTATTGGGTATGAAAGGATTAAATTTCATTTAAGAAATTATCTTTTTTCAGCGGAGACAGAGAAGCAATATGGCGAATGGCGTACGAATTTTGCGAGGACTGCTCTAAGGAAAGTATATGTTACGTGGAAGCGAGATATTCCCCGCATCTGTTAGCTAATGACCTCCCTAAACCAGCAAACGCTCCAACACGAGGGGATCTGGGTGCTAAAGAGGTGGTGCGGATAGTCAATGAAGCTTTCAAGAAGGGGTCACATGACCTCGGGATCACAGTGAACAGTATCATATGCTGTATTGTCGGAGAACCTGGTAAGACTACGTGTCAAACTCATAGGCCTAAATGATTTATAAGAATAAATGTTGGGATCCGTTTGTGGCTATGCCCCGCCAATTGACGAATCTGATCTGGCAGTCAAGTATATGATGGCATAAGCAATTCACATTTCCAGTTTATCCATCCATCATATGACGTCATAATCAACTAAGTTAAGTGTATGCTGACGGCATAGTCATGACGACATGAATGATTCGCAATAGTCAGTCTATAACGCTTAATAGTCTGACACGTTGTACGAATTGTATGTCTTTGCTATTGAATAAACATGCTGTTGAATATTTTGAAACTAATTAGACTGGACGCTGCCATAGTCAGCAAACAGCCCACAGTCAAAATTTAGTTTCAAAATATTCAACAAATTAGCTGAATAATTATGACATTAATAATTCAGGATTCGATGTATTATAAATCTATCCCAATACGAGCGGAGCATGGGCGGAGCTTAGCTAGAAATGGACCAGTCATAGCTAAAAGTGGATCCATCCATTTCTAGCTAAGATTCGCCCACTTTGTAAGTATGTTGGGATCAATTTATGTACTCTCATCCCTAAATTAACAGAATCCCAATTTCAAGGTAACTATACAAGGAAAGCTGCTGAATATTTTGAAACTAATTTGACTGAGTGCTGTTGTACTCCAGTCAATCTAGGCCAAAAATATTTTAATCCGGAACAAATTGCAACAGAATTTTTTTACCTCGTCCAGTGTATAGGGGGCCATCATGTACAACATATCAAAAGTCCTCCAAAATTCCAATAGGGGAAAGGGTAAAATTTGCATAATTATTACCAGATTTGGGCCATTTCACCTGAAAAATCCATTTTTCTTTATTTCTTTAAAACCGGTATGTAATATATGTGTGACTGGGTATTTTTGGACTTTTTTAGTAATAAATAAATACGATTGACATATTCTCCACAAATTAAATGTATTGTGTTATGCCACTTGCATGAATTTACCTAATACCATCATTGATATTGATACAATACATATTATATTTTATTATGTCACGGTATTGTGTGTTTCTAAGCTAAGCTAAGATGAAATAGTATGGCATAGTTACCTGGTTTCTACTAATTTCATCTTGCATCAATTATCCAAGTCATCTTCCTCAATGAGCGTTATTGAATTCGAGCAACTGAGACCCTTACAGTCTTCGCAGGCGGATGTGCAGCTGAGCCCATGTTTTCTACAGGTGCATCTCTTTGATTCACAGCCAGTTTTGCAGCTGCATCTAAATGAATACAGTAAATCGTCAGGTGCTGCCAGCATGTCAGTCTTAACAGGCAGCATTTGGTGGTTGAGAACTCTCCAGGCGGATTTTCTGTAGGATCCATATCTCCAGCATCTCCTCTCCAAACTTGAATTTGGTAGTACACACGAAGACTGTGAAACTTTGCAGATGCGGGTGTTGGTGGTAAATCTCGTGCTTCAACATACTTGGAACTTTTTGCAACCTTCTTCCTGAATCGCTTGTACCGCAAAGCAACTAGACTATCCATTGAAGTGCCATTGTATAGAATAAGCATTGCCTTCTCACCTGCTTTTATCACGTCATCTTTATTCGCATTACTCATTGTAAACACTTCAGCAATTTGAGAGAGTTCTTTGCAGCACTGGATTTTGCTAAGGGATGCAGATTTTCCAATTCCATAAAGCCTAGATGTTGAGTCACAGCCAAGGATAGCATGGATAAATAACAGCTGTGAGCACAAACAGAACCCAAGTTTTTCCTTTGCCATTTTGAGATTCCACAGTCGGGGTTTCTTTGCATTTTGCTTTGGCTCTGGTCTGAAAAATAGCTGACAGCCATTCATATCAGCATGGTATAGAAGCAACACCAGTAGGTCGGTATCGTCTCCAACAAGAGCAGTATTTGTTGACTTTGAAGCCAAGATAGCCGTTTGCGTAATTAAGACATCAGCATCACCGCTTGCCTTTATCGTTAAGCATCCAGCCTGTTCGAGAGATGAACTTAAGATTGATATGAACCGATGTTTGTTCTGCTTGTTACTAAGAAAATCAGGCTTACTCCGAGTTACAACTGTTTGCGGAGTCAGTACAACAATTGCGCCTGATCCACGAGTTCGCCTCTTATGTGTTACATCTTTTATGTCTGGGCCTTGGTCATAACCATCAAAAACTACTGTAGCCTTTCCATATTTGCTTATGCAATATTTTACATATCTTTGACAAACATTTGCAAATGTCTCTCCACGCTGCCATGGAACACGGTGTAAGAGAGCTCCTCCATCAAGCACATAGTGGACAGAATCTGGAAGGACTGCATCTTCATTTTGAATTAATTTCCACAATGCATCAGCAAGTGCCGGCTTATTTGCTTCCCATGGAAGAGATGAATTATCAAAGAGTGCGGGCGGATGAGTGCACAACTCATACTCAAAATAAGATGATGGATTCCCTTTTGATCCATTTGTAGCAATTAAACTGAGTCTTTTAAATAGGAGTTGTGGATCAATTTGTACACATTCATCATCAATCTTGAGAGATGTTTTGGATGCTAAGGTAATAGCTTGTCTCTTTCTCTGGAACGAAATGCTTGATACACATTGGCCACACATCGAATTAATAATTGATTCTCCAATATCTTTAGCATCGTCAACATTGACTGATTCTTGTGCAGACAATCCACTAACAAGTCCTCTAAGAGAAGGGTCTGGTCCAAATGGATTCAGTTCACTAAGGATTTTGAGAATTTTGTAAGTATCATCCATATCATGCTTTATTCGAGATTGTGTGGAATCTTTGTGTTGTTCACTTGAATCACAGTTTACCCCAGAGAGCTCTTGCATTGCATTACACACATCTGCACATGCGGGCATAGACAACAACCAAACAAGACGCTGAAGTTCTGTCATTCCACGACCTCGTGTTAGACCACCACTTGACTTTACACTTCTCATAAGGACCTGCTCAATAACTAGATCAGTAGATAACCCTGCCCAATACCTATCACTTCGATGAATGACATGATGACCATTGAGGAAGCTGATGTGTATATCTGGATGAGTTTCAGGTATTTCTAACATCTTTTGTAAATATACATATACAGACTTGGCGTACAGATTATGCCCAGCGGCTGCAAAATATGGAAGCATCTCACGAATGGTCTGAAGGTGCATGTTCCAATCACCAGTTCGTTCTGCCTTAATGAATTTGCGCAGAATGTCAACCAACTCCATATACGAAAGCCAGAGTCGTGCAGTCCTCTTATCTTTCATGACCACCTTCTCTGAGTCTAGTTTGTCCTTGACATCATGTAATGCATTTTCCGAGGACAATCTTGTAGCTACATACGGATTTTTGATAATGTCATCATAGAGCTCTCCAACTTTAACCAGACTTTTATTTAGGGAACTTTCAATCATTTCATGTCCTGCAACATTATCATCATTGTCAAACAATTCTTTTGAATGCATTGCAGCGGAATATTCTACTGTGTCAACTTCAGCATCTGCAATTGTAGGTAGTGGTAGGTTGTATGCATTTGCAATCAAGATTGTACTGAGAGAAGCAAAAACCATGAGGTGTCCTCGAACTGCTCGAGAAATTGCCTTTCCACTAAGAATGTGTTTGACAGCATGCTCAGCGTAGACTACCTCTAGAATAGGCGCAAGACCGCTTCCTGCCATTAAGTGACCAATGCAGCCAAGGAAGCTCATCTCCATATGAAGACCTCCGAGTCTTAGAATAATTTGCTTTAATGGACTCCAGCTCGGCTCAATCTCTATGATAGTTATAGCTTTCCAAAATAAGGGCTGATCAAATGTAATCATGGGTGCAACATGGTATCGGTTTGCCTGTTCACAAACATAAGTCAAAGTGGAAAAGATGCAGGTCATGTTACTTGGCTCTAGATCTATCATCGGAAGGAAAATAACAGACGATTTACCTGGATAAACTCCTTGGTGAACAGTTTGCATCATGCCAGACCATGACTGTCTCCTTGAACGCAGAAACAAAGAGAAATCCCAGAGGATGTCAATGTCAGCTGTTGGGTCTGTTTGTTCCATCGCAGTTAACTCCTTAAAGGTCAATGGAAAGTTCCTGGTATGCTGAGACTCAAAGTTCCTGATACAGATCTTGCCAACTTGCTTGATATCTTCAGATGTTACATTTATCCTTGGAATAAGTTTGCACGAAAGGTTTCCTGGTGTAACAGATGCAATGATTCCCATTCCATGAAATGTATTATGCCCATCTGTTGTGCAAATATTGTGATCCACATTGTCGGCAACAAACTGAATGAACTCGCGTGATAATGGCTGTGGTAGATCTCCACCATGAAGTGATGCACTGCACTCAAACCTCTGTATCTCCGCATATGAACATCCAAATCCGTGCTTGTACAAGGTGTCAACAATAAATCTAGATCCAAATTTATGGTGCATCTCACATGACAGCCCGAACCGCAAAGGTGCCAAAATAACTCTAGGACGAGTTCCTTGCATAATAGCCTGTCCAACTGATGCCTGTTTCATTTCTGTGTCTTTTCCAGTAAACAAAATCCGCAATAATTCCCGCAGTGTCTCTGGTAAATAATTCAATGCCTTTACTGGGTCGCTCAGTTGCTCCCTTGATGGATAGCTTTCAGATGATGTGCATGAATCAATTAACTTAATATCGTGTCTAAGCAGTTTGGCAGCTGTCTGGATGATTAACATGCTCTCTGATTTGGAATCCTTTCTCTTCTGTTCCTTATAGAAGTCAGTCAAAATAGTAGATGCTTTAGAACGAAAGGTAACAACGTTTGGCTTACCATTCACAGTGCTAATAAATATTTCATCGCCATAATTATCTTTTATTTTATCCTGCATGTATTTTGTACTGTATGCTTTATTCTCTTTATCATCGAGATACTCTTGCATTTTATTAACGAGGTCGTGCAGGGTCAGCTGCTCATCATCATTATTTTCAAGAAATGCCATTGTCGCACTAAATGCTCTTACTCTGTCCAAGTCTTCTGGCCTTCCATGTTTTTGGGATGAGCAAGGTGAGTGCAGCTGAGGGATATTTTTCATGGTTCGAAAATTTATGCTGCAGCTTTGATGGTATACTGCATTGACAACGCATAAATCCGGCGTGAAGGCAAGCCGCCCAGCTACAAGTTTGCCCAATTCGTCTTTTCTCTGCTCACGGGCCTCGGCGATACTACATTGAAAGTCATGAGTACTTACTGGATAAATATCATAGCCACGTTTCTTTCCATCTTGAATTTTTGCAGGGTATCCGCATAGCAAACAATGTTCACTAAAATTTAATGTTGGACTTTCTGAACGGAGTGTTCGCATGGGTGGCGGAGATTGTTCAATTTTCTCTGCGTCACGGGCAATCCGTTTGGGATCAATGAACTCCCGTCGACATTTTACATGAACCCTCTGTCCTACTTCAGCTATGACATCGCTTTCACGGGCTCTGCTAGCATTGTTAATACCGTCACAGCCTTTAACTCGGAGGTTAACAGTTTGTGAGCCATTTTCTAGGCTCTGGTTACAAATAACGCATGTATCTAAATCCATGTCCATATTCTGATTGAATTGTATAGAAATGTATTCAAATTGTGAGATAAAAGTGAAAATTAAAATGCAATTTATTTTAGATAAAATTTTAAAAGCGAAAAACAAAATTAAACTTACTTTAAATATAATTTTTTTAAATTACCCCGGCCCTGTGCATACAACCATATTTAATCTGTGGTTTGGAGAATTTGTACAAGTGGTTCAAGGCAATATTGCCAATTGCTTACTGTCTTCCGTGACCATGAAATTCAGAGCTTAGACAACATTTCTACTTCGTTTATTTGCGGAATGAAGCAGGTAAGGGAAGTTTCATTATTCGGATAATGGCGGTAGCTGAATATGCGAATTTACCCACTTTCCCCTCGAGGGATTTTGGAGGACTTTTGATATGTGACACCTGGCAGTCCCATGAATGCCGCAGAAAAGAAATAAATTCTGTTGCAATTTGTTCTAGGTTAATTTGTAGTTTTACTGGACTATTGCTGTCGCAGCTCTCAATCAAGTTGGCTGTGTTACTTGCTGTACTCGGTTGCTCTTAACTGTCTGAGGGCTGAAAGCCAACAGACAATAATTTCAATGGGCAATAACTCTGGACCTGCTGAACACTTTGAAAAAGAATTGACTGAAAGTTGTTGGTGGCTAAGCCACCAACAACTTTCAGTCAAATTGTTTTCAAAATATACAGCATATCCATAGTTAAACCCCATGGAAACCTTAGCTTACAAATATTCAGCAGCAGGCCGGTAAAAAGCTCGAGTCAATCTCATTATGTGATCATTTATATAATATGATTGTGTTTTCGGTAATAGCCTATTACGTCTTACGATTACAGTCAACGTTGTGCCGTTCATCTAATACTTTGATCCATTCACCAGGAACATTAGCCCTTTAACCCTTGAATTTGTTTTTAAAAATTTTAATTTTCTCACAGAAAATGGACATATTCTGACTAGGAGAAAATAATTATGACTGTTGACACATAATATATATATCGCGCACATGGAAAATTGTTAAAAATTTGTTTCTTCACTTTGCCAGCAAATAGATAGTTCTCAAGATCACTGCAGAAGCCATTTTGGCCAACTTGAGTGTTAACGGGTCAGATCATTCGTGTGTATTAGCCCTAAGTCTTGAATATAGATTCTGACGTGTCAGGGTTTTAAGTGTGTTAATCTGGTCGCAGATTGGGGCAAAGAAGTTCTCTCATTCTGTGAAGAATTTCGAGATGATGGTGTGGTTGGTATGGACATAGCATTTGCAGAACACGTCAAGAAAGAAAGCAGCGATACAGAACAGTTAGAAGCTTTTCAGGTAGGAATTATTATCACCCCCGCCACTGAGGGCCATTCTATGCATTGCTGTCTCTCCGCCCATTCGTCTTTATGTCCCACCGCATATATGTCCATCTGCCTGCCTCTCAACCTACCTGGGTGATCATTTTAATCTTCCTGTCATTTAGTCGCTCGTGAGTGAAATTTTGTCAATTGAACAGCTCCCCCTTTCAGATGTAACAGAGGAAACTGATAAACAAAGGAAACTAAGAAAATAGTTTTGGAGTAAACAATTAGAAACGCAATGGCCAAGGGGCATAAATTCTGACCCAGGCCTGTCAGATTAACGTGAGATAATCCCATTTACTCTCACATGCAATCGGAACAATGTTGAAATTGTCAACATCCTAAAAGATGAGTTTCGCAAATTACAGGACAATTTAAGACAACGATTCAACAAGCGTCCTGTAATTGTGTTTAAGAAAAATCCGAATCTACGTAACATCTTAGTCATGGAAAAGCTCAAATAGCTACCTTAATATCAACAATGCAATTGTGTAGCTTTAACATTAAGGCCCTTTGGCTTTCCTTAAACAAAATATCAAATCTCCCGTATTAAAGTAAACAAGAATTCTTTCAATTATTGAAAATTCTGAGTCAGTGCGTTGACAATATTAAATACATGCATACATACACACACGCACGTACGCACTCACGCACGCATACACGCACGCAAGCAAGCAAGCACACACACATAAGTCTACTTACTTATCTACATATTCACATATAGTCCCATATGAATCGTCAGTGTGTCAGTATATCAGACATGTGAAAACTGGTCGGCCAAACCTTGACTTTTAGTCTTGGTGCGGTGGTCCAGTGGAAAGATGTCTGGTTGCTGATGCTATGCGGAGTTGCAGAATGGCGGTTCGATCCCCCCCCGACCGGGAGATGGTGATCAACAAATTAAACTAATGGGTGCATGACTGTCGGCTAAGTTAGCACATGGAAATTGAAGCCGCACGTTGCCAGTGCGTCAATAAATAAAAATACCTACCTACATGCCTTCATAAAACATACCTACCTAACTAGCCGCCCATAGGCACCAGCAACTCCCAGTCAAGGTAGTTTCAAATGATTTACTTCCCTGTATAGCTACCTTAAAATTGAGATTCTGGGAATCCAGAGTTCAAAGAGTTAAATAGATTCGCACTCGCGTGCGGAGTAGGCGGTGCGTAGCTAGAACTGGGCAGGGCATAGCTAGAAATTGGCTTATATAGCTAGAAATTGGCGTATATAGCTAGAGATTGGCGTATATAGCTAGAAATTGGCGTATATAGCTAGAAATTTGCGTATATAGCTAGAAATTTGCGTATATAGCTAGAAATTGGCGTATATAGCTAGAAATATGTCCCTATATTGATCGAATAAAGTATTTGATCTTATTAATGTACATATTCTCAACCATCTTTGGACTTATATTCATATGTCATATGTGTCAACAGAAGCAAAGCCACTTCCTCGGGATGCTCGGGACCTTAGTGGTCATGAAAATATTAATATAACTCCTCATAAATATATCACATATAAGTCCATATTTCAGAAAATTCACACCAATTCACCTGAAACGTTCTCAGTTAATGACAAAAATATTTTTTCTGGCAACCTACCGCCAACACGTCGATCATCCAACAGAAAAATGATCATCAGCATGGGATGTAATCACGCAAATTTCTTTGCTCAGTTGGCTCTTATAAAACAATATTTATCTCCCTTGCACCATAATTTCAAAGAAAATGGTCGAAATCTGTAGGATTTTTCACATACCTCCTCGATAACGAATTTGAGACATATCAGTTTGCTTAATGCAAAACTATACTTATACATCACCAATACCACTAGTAATAAGGCTAATATTAGCGGCACAGCTTTCGGTATCTGCCGTGTTTACTATTGATCAATATGCAGGGCTATATTAGCCATAGCTTGAGCGACGTAGATACAGGTGGTTTAGTGATTGCCGGAATTGAAAAAGATGAAATCATAATTTGGATTTTTCGATCGATCAAAAAAACTACCATTATACAATGCAACCTGGATATCCTTGATGCAGTATAGCTGTATCATATGGGTAGTTCCAAAGGCAGCTCAAAACAAACTTGATGCCTGCCACCTCAAACACCTCCACACCTTCACTAGACACTGATGGACAGAGAGCATAATTTCCAAGGACAAGTTCGAAGTGTGTAACTACTCGCGATTGTGCGTGCCCAATTCTCTCGCCGACTGCGGAGACATGAGTGCAAGAACGATCAGGTTCATGTCACTCGCAAAGAATCGGCGATCTAAAATCGGCTATCGCAGAAGTATAAAATATTCTACTCCTATGACTAGTTGCCGAGAAGCGTGGATCAATCGCAATCGACATGAGTGTAATTTCATGCTCGTGTAACTGAAATTATGTTGGTTAGCCAATCCGCGAAAAATTAGTATCAGTTTAAGCTATTATATTCTTTTCTTAACTTGTGGATGTGTGTTTGAGGATGAGGAGAAGCTAATTTCACTGTATCAGGAACATCCCTCTCTATATACCGTTACAGAGAAGGACTATTGCAATCGTCCGATGAAACGGAAAGCTATCGAACAAATTCCAAAGACCATTGGAAAGACAGGCATAGAAATAAATCTACATTCAAATATTATAGCCTAAATGGACCAATTATCCTGTATCTCAAAGGATCCAAACAAAAAATAACAAAATATTATCGGATTCCATGTGTCAATGTAATCGCCGATGTCAGTTGACATGAGAGAGCTTACGATTTGGTTTGAGCGAAACTATTTGCAGGGAGGTGTACACAATCGCGCCAAGCGACATAAGTCCAACGGTCCAGAGTCACCGCCAGTTGCATCGCAGTGCACTTAATTGCCTGATGACCTAACAGGGCATATACATCGCCGCTATCTGTAAAATAAATTGCTCGGCAAAGATGTTCCATGTTTGGCCACGTGCTACAGATGTTAGAAGACACAAGAGCACAGAGAGCCTTGGAATTTGTGCTACTGGGAGCGATCAGATATAAAGCCAGGTGAAGATGCCATTGCATAAATATGTTTTAAGCATTCTGCGAGGTTACCTCCAGAAAGCAGTACTCAATAAACTCAGATCAAGAATGGATCTGAGGAAGCTAAAGATTTCGGCCGAGTACAAGACATGGTGTTCCAAAGCGAAGTAGGACTGACTGCAGCTGTGCGATGTTTCCACTACTACAACCGCAGTATGCAGTACTCGTACATACATGTCTCAACGTGCATTACCCTCGCCCTGTAATTTGTGAAGAAGGTATCTCGATCGGGTCTGTCTGTATGTGCGAGTGCGTGCGTGCATTTGTGCATGCGTGTCAGTTTGTCCTTAATGAAAGTACTGATCCGATGTGGCTAAAATTTAAACACAACAAAGGAAACTGTGTGCATAAGGATTTCTAGACGTTGGCCATTATCTGAATAAAGAAGCTCTGAATCTTGGATATCTTGCAAACCCCTAGTCCGATTCGGCTCAAATCTTACGAGAGGAAAATGTGTGACCATATACTAGGATTCCATAACAGTGGGCATGATCCGACAAACTCTGGAAAATCAGAAAAAATCCATAAAATCCGGAATAAATCTGGAAAAATCCTAAAACTTTTTACAATGTGACAAAGCGAGAGTGTCTTCAATCTCTGATTTGGTTTGAACTGCTATCCTCGATTATTTATAGGAAGCATATAAAAGAGGGATACATCGCACCGTTCATGCTGGCGAGACAGGCGATGCTGAGTCAGTGTGGACGGTAAGTAAACAAACAAAGGGTAATTTGGCTCGACACAATGTGTCGTGGCATTATTGTCATTGGTATGTCTGCCTGCCTGCCTGCCTGCCTGTCTGCTTGCTTGCGTTCTTGCCTGCTTCCCTGTCTATGTGTATATCTGCCTGCCGGCCTGTCTGTCTGTCTGTCTGTCTGTCTGTCTGCCTGCCTGCCTGCCTGCCTGCCTGCCTGCCTGCCTGCCTGCCTGCCTGCCTGCCTGCCTGCCTGCCTGCCTGCCTGCCTGCCTGCTTGCCTGCCTGCCTGCCTGCCTGCCTGCCTGCCTGTCTGTCTATCATTTAAATGTCTGATGTTTTGTCTGTCTGTCTGTCTGTTGATCGGTCAGTCGGTTGGTTGGTCGGTCAGTCGGTCGGAAATTTACACAGATGGTTATCTGGTGTTTTGCAAATGGGCTACTGAAAAGTCTCTTTTTGGCCTCTTTAATCATAATGCTAAAGAAAATTCAAATTTTTACTTATCCAGTGTTCAGTTACAGGCCAATTGAAGGATATTTTGGAAAACTGACCACTAGAATAACTAGCTCGCCTACCGAGCCAGTAGTTCAAGTGGTAGATTTTCTAAAATCGTCTTCTCTTGGCCTACAAGTGGGCATTCCTCATGATCACAGCGACGCATTTTACCCACCTGCCAATTAATGGGTTAAATTAACACAGAAGTGGCTACGTTATAATGGATGAATCCGACCTGTCACTCAAGTATATGACGACATAATCAATTACCTCACATATAGGCTGACGTCACAATCAAAATGCGTAATGAATGACGTATCTGGGGCCGTCATGTACAGTGAATAGTTCGTTAAGTGTACGAATTGTTTGGCTTGACTATTCAATAAATGTTCTGTTGAGTATTTTGAAACTAATTTGACTGGGCAGTCAAATATTTTGATATTCAGAATTCAAAGTAGGCCTATATAAATCGATCCAATCACACACACACACACACACACACACACACACACACACACACACACACACACACACCCACCCACCCACCCACCCACCCACCCACCCACACACACACACACACACACACACACACACACACACACACACACACACACAGCATGGGCGGGGCCTAACCAGAAATGGGAGGGGCAGGGTTGTAAATGGATCCCTCTATTACATGTCTGTTCTGCTCCTCAGGCTGTAGAATTGCTGCGCGCGGAGAGAATCGGACACGGGTACCACCTCATAGACGACCCTGTCCTCTACGAGAAGGTCACGAAGAAAGACGTCCATTTTGAAATATGTCCAAACTCCGCCATCTTGACTGGTTCTATTCCGCAAGCAGCGAATGATCTCATGAGCCATGCCGCTATAAAGTACAGCTCAGACATACCTTAATCCGTATCCAAAAGAAAATAAAGCGTACTGTTGAATATGTTGAACATTACAAGATTGGAAGACATTGCAAGAACGGCCCTTTCCATTTTAGCCATGCCGCGCCCATCTCTAGCTAGCCTTTCACCTACCCCCACCCCACCCCCCCCCCACCCCCACACACACACACCCCACCCCCACCCCAACACCTCGCTCGTGTTGGGCGCGATCGATCTCTGAACTCTCTGACTATCAATTTCAAGAAAACTATCCTGATAAGCTGTTGAATATTTTGAAACTAATTGGACTGGGTGCTGTTGCTGGGCTGCCTATGCAGCAAGAGCGCCCGGTCAAATTAGTTTCAAAATATTCAACAGCATGTATATTAAATAGTAAAGACATACAATTCTTACACCGTACCATATAGAATCATTTTTGACGCAATGATTATGACGTCACCCTACATGCCGCGTAGCTGATTATGACGTCATATGACGTAATTACTCTGGAACGGTCCATTGATTAAACGAAAGGCAACTTATTATATCAAAGATTATACTTCGCTTGGCCTCATAACTCGTGAGACAAGATTGTGTACCGGTAGTGTTTAAAGCCCGTATGCAAACACAATCTTAATAACCATTTATACAATATATTTGAAATACAATCAACGCCCCCAAACCCACCCCCTCCCCAACATATAAATTGTGGTAGAAATAAGCCAGAAATACAAATTTGAAAACGCGCAAACCGGGAAATCTGATTTCAACTTTTTCAATTCCCGGCAATCGATAAGCCAGTATCTATGTCACTCGGACAGTTACGGCTAACATATCTCTGCATAGGAATCAATAGTAAACGAGGCATATATAGAGAGGTGAAATTACCCGTAGTACACGCGATATTTGTAATTGGTTCTAATACAGCTTTTCCAGCAGAATACGCTTGTGTAAGTTTAATTTATATTATAAGGTCTGATGTGCTCCAAATTTATTATCGAAAAGCTGCTTGTAAAATCACGCAAATTTAGCTGATTTTCATTGAAACTACAGTGCAAGGGAGATAAATGTCGTCTTATAAGAACCGTCTGAGCAAATAAATTAACGTGATTACGTCCCATACATGTGATACATTTTGAGCTGGGAATCGATCAGCTTGTTGGTGGTGGGGTGCCAGATATTGAACAAAAGTTGTGGGTTTTTATTAACAGAAAGTTTCAAGCGAATCGGTGTGCATTTCATGAAATATTGTCACATGTGTCATTTATTTACGCAACGTTATACCAATCGTGCCGTCTACATTTTAATGGGAGTTGATTGGCCGTGCCTAATCGACTGGTAATCAGCCAGGCCGGGGCGGGGGCGGGGGACTGTCAAGCGAACGGGTGGTGAACAAGCAATCGAAAACATAGGCAAAATCTCCTTCACTCCCCGTTGCCACTCTCCACCCGAAAATACGAAAAAAGCATTTACAATTTTTTAAATATTATGTTGAATATTTTGAAACTAATTTGACGAGAGCCTGTTGCTGCCGCAGGCATCAACAGAACCCCCGTCAAATTAGTTTCAAAATATTCAACATAATATTTATTAAATTGTACATGCTTTTTCGCATTTGGCCAATCTGTTTAGAGTCCGAAGGTTTAAGCCATGTTTTACTCTCTAATGAAGTCCTGATGTGTTTTTGTGTTCAGGTTTGCACAAGATGGCGTAAACTTCTCCGTGAATCGTGATGATCCGCTCGTATTTCAGAACACACTAGATGACGAGTTCCGGCTCCTTCAGGAAATGGGCTTTACCACGGATCAGATTGTCAAAACAGTCAGTACAAGAACTGTTTTTATCAGATTAGCAAACTGTTATACTGGAGGTGATCCAGGGGGTGGACTAGGCGTGTCATGATATCCCTAAAAACAAATTGCCATTTTGTCCTTTAGCGCATTTAAAATCTGTTATTTGTCTGGTAGAACTTATGATAACATTTTGTTCTTGTCCTTCTTTTCCCCACACTAAGGTTAAAAAGTGTTGCAGGTATATATCGAATTAACGGAAAGCATAAATATAATTTGGAAGCAAAATCCTGAAGCTCGTTTATCCCTCAGAATTTAGGCGATTGCTTCCCATAAGCTTCTGTGGAGGGCACCCAGACCCGCACCACATCAACGTTCGTTGTAACTGCTACATGTTGGCCTTTTCGGTTTAAACAACCCCACTCCACCTCTTATTAGGGCTGGATTCGCCCTTAGTACGTAACATTCACTAACCAGTATGTGCCATCGTATCCCATGGTACTTACCAGCTACATGTAGTGTAGGCTGGTACCCGACTCCTCACCCCCTGGCTTGCGATTCTCCAGCTTACGTGTAATGACATATCTCACTACACATGTATTCCCTGGCATCGACGATGTAGCAATGCTGGTCATGACTTTATTTTTATTATGGTAAACTGTAAGCTTACTAGTTGTGATAAAGCAGATTACTGGGCCGGTACTGGTCCAATAACGGGCTACATTGGCCCGGTATTGGTCCCGTACCGGCCCAGTAACCTGCGTTAGAAGAGAGTGGTTGGCGTAGTGGTCAACAATCTGGACACCTACACCAGCGAAACTGGTGATTTATCAAACCGTCGCTGGAAAGAGAGGCAATCTCAATGACTCATGGTTTTCTCTAGGAGAATAAAAATGCGTACAAGTGTTGCCTACCAGTAATATTTAACAGAAATCTACGTAGACCTTGGCACTATAGTCCAGTCAATCTAAGGCAAAATATGGCCGAAAACACGGCCAAATTGCAATTGTAATCATTCATGGTTTTTTGTTCACTAGGGGCAACTGCATGATAGATTGAAAATGTCATTTTAGATTTGGTGGAAATTGCTTTTTTCATGTTCGGAAGATAGGGATCTATAGTTTTCGGAGTCTCGCATTCTGATTCAAATAGAGAACATATTTTATATAAATTGAGCTATACCTCTGCATTTAATGTCTTTCACATAACCGGTTCTAGATGGCTATATCTTTAATGATTAGTGCCCCCACCCCCTTCTGTGGATATCTCTACCCATTTTCACCATGTCCACCTACAGTCCATGAGCCAGAACCAGCCCATTATCCCCCTGTATATAAACAATAGCTATACATTTCAATGCACTCAATGGATCGTTCCATTTTTAGCTATGCCCCGCCCATCACTAGCTAAGCTCCACCCGCACCTCGCCGTGTTGGGATTGATCGATCCCGGAATGCCCTAGCTATCAATTCCCTGAAAACTATACAGGGAAGCTGTTGAATATTTTGTAACTAATTTGACTTGGTGCTGTGCTGCCTATGCCTATTTATTAAATAGTAAAGGCATACAATTTGTACACCAACTCATAGACCGTCTTCAAATATGCGTTCGTGACGTACTTATCGACGTCATTCATGACGTCATGCATTATGATGTCAGTCTACACATCGCGTAGTTGATTATGACGTCATATGATGGGTGGCTTCTCTGGAAAGGTGAATTCAATAGACATATTAGTCAGACGTCTAAAGCCCAATCTGATTAAAATATGGCAGATGTAATACCTAAAAGCTCAAAAATCGACATGTACTGGAAAAAATAAAACACATTTTCTAAAATGAATGCTTCGGGGTAAATTTAAAACGGTCATATTAACAGGCTAACGTTTATTTTATTCCGCTGCGGATATAACGACAATGTTTATATCGTCTGCTATTGAATACTCGCACATGTTTTACATCGCACCACATATAATCATATATCCACTTCATATCTATTTTTACCCATTTCACAAATCATAAGTCAACCGAAGGAAATTTAACTTGAACCCTAAATGGCACCGAATCCTGGAATAATAAGACGCACACATAAGAAGGCATACCCCTACCCGTGAAATAGCCGACATGATATTGGAAGATCAAATACCTCAGACAGTATTATCAGATAGATTGGTATTGGGCTGCATCATCATTTTGTATCGAGGTTCATCTTCGATACTACACACACGCACACACGGGTTTATCTGCTCTTATTCGGAGATTCAGAAATATGAAAGAAGTGCTGCTCCTGCGCACGGAACTGATATTCCTGGCTTCACACCCAGGTCATCTTATGCAATATGTCGCCGATAATGTCGTCCGGACCAGTGATGGACATGGTACCTTCAATGGAATTGGCTTGATATCATGCATTACACGAACAATTGAGTTCTGTTAACTCTTAATAGTCTGACCCGTTGTACGAATTGTGTCTCTGCTAGTTAATAAACATGCTGTTGAATATTTTGAAACTAATTTGACTGGACGCTGTTGCTGCTATAGGCAGCAACAGCGCCCAGTCAAATTAGTTCCAAAATATTCAATAGATTACCTGTAAAGCTTTCTGGAAATTGATAGTCAGGGAGTTCAGAGAGCGATCGATCCCATCACGAGTGATGGGTGGGTGGAGCTTAGCTAGAGATGGGCGGGGCATAGCTAAAATGGAAAAGTTCATTGTCAGTAATGATCTTTCCTGTGATTGACATGTATTCCGGTGATTTGAAGGCAAGATTGTTTCTCGCCATGGATCTTCAAACCATAGCCATTGTGACCTTCCTGAAGAACGTGCTGCAGTTTCTGACCTGTACGATAATGTCATGGCAGACACAATTAAATCTACAAATTGTAGCTGAATGGTTTCAAGAATTGGAAAGCCGAATAGGAGAAGACTGCACAGCTTGATTGTATTTCCAGTATATGGACATGATAGACTTGGTCCATGCTTTCTTGTGATCAGAAAGAACTGAGTACTGGAATCTGCATCTGGACACATTGGACAATATTATGGCATTCGTGGCAGCTTCGGGGCATAAATTGTGATTTTTATATGTCAAATCCCTAAACATCTACCTACAAAACAATGTAAAAACTGGTGAATTAGTACCACTCTCCCAGTTGTACGTAGGACAGATCGATGGTGGGCAAGGCTATCACCTGACCTTGTCATCGAACAGATGATAATGGGAAGCATCAAGCCAACAGGTGGTTTGACACGAAGAAGGGGAATTTGAAAGCGCTTCTTTCTGCTAACAAACCCCAACTTGCGAAAACAATATGAGATGCTGTACCTCCTAAGGATGGGCCATGCGCAGATTGTCTATATGTACTGGATGGTGGCTGGTTTTCAGAGAATCCCGTGAGAACCTGCCAAGACATATGGCGATATGTGAAATGCTACACTCGACATGGACAGTCTGCCACTATAGTATCTTATGGCTATTATGACACACCGTCAACCGATGATGGTGCACACAAGATAAGTAGCAGAAGGATAGTGATATTCACTGGTGATATGATGATAAAACACGAATTCCTCTCCGATTCTAACACTATCCAACTCGTTACCAATCTCCTTGCCGAAGAACTGGGTAGATGTGGTTACGTGGCTCGCCATACTAAATGTTGTGATATTAAGAACATTAGCATACAATTGTGTTGGTTGGAGATGATACAGATCTTGTCTTACTTTGCAATCATGAAAAGGGTGGTGAATTGCTCTTCATGCTTGAGTCAAAATGTCTTCTTCCACATGTCGCGAGTATCTCGATGTGAACAAAGCAAGAAAGATCGCTGGGGGCAATGTCTATTATAACATTCTGTCTGTCCATTCAGTATTAGGCTGTGCCACAGTTTCGTGGATGTTTGGAATAGAAAGAGGGGTGTAACTTCCTAATTAAAGAGAATGCCAACTTCAGAGAACAATGCATCCTTGCAATCTTTCACCAGCATCAGCCGCAACCGAGTGTACCACATGGTCCAGGAATGGACCGGCAATTCCTTAAATCAAGAAGCGTGAGGATGGGAAAATATATGATTACATGATGATTCCTGTTCATACGGACCCGGATCCTCCACCACTGTCAGTACTAGAATTTGTTAGGTGTCAATGTAAATCTGGTTATGGTACAATGAGGTATAAATGCAGGCATCTAGAATTTAATTTTCAATGGCATGTTCAGAAATGCAGAGCGGTTTGTACAAACATGACTGCAACAGGGTAAGATGACAGTGACAATGACTTAGAAGATGCATGAGTTGGTCATGTCAACACTAATACTACACTCGTCACTCATACTAGTAGTTTTTAAATTCCCCCATAGGATTCAGAACATCAAACGCTTCATAGGATTCAAAAATGTAATCACGAGACATAACTCTGTTTACAAGCCATGGCCACTTCATATAATCACAGCTCGGATATATATATATTGCGTAAAGGAACATATCTGCAAAATTTGCTTTTGAGCCATCAAAGATGATGAAACGTGGGTGCGGCAAACATATTTTCGCAATATCATTTAGTACTTCGACAATATAACAAGGGTCATAACTCTGATTTTTAGAGGACTGACTTTTTTATAATCAGAGTTCATATAGATATTGCATGAAGGAACATATCTAGCAATATATTTGCTTTTACTCCAGTAACAAATGATCAAATGTGCCATAAAGATATTTTCCCCATAGGCTTCAACGCATTGAAAATAACAACACTCTGGTTTTTGAAGGCTTGAATACTTGATATTAGTAGATTGAATAGACATGCCTACCAAATTTGGTCTTAATCCATCAACCAATGTTCAAAGTGGCCACAGTGGACCTTTCCAGTTTATACACCATCATATGACGTCAAAATCAACTATGTGACGTGTATGATGACGTCATAATCAATGACGCCATTAATGATGTAGATAAGTACATCACGAAGCATAATTAAATACGGACTAAGCGTTGCTGCACGAATTTTATGTCTTTACTATTTAATAAGCATTCTGTTGAATATTTTGAAAGTAATTTGACTGGGCGCTGTTGCTGCAATAGATAGCAACAGCACCCAGTCAAATTATTTTCAAAATTTTCAACAGCTTATCTAGATAGTTTTCTGGGAATTGATAGTCAGGGGTTTTTTGGGGATCGATCGATCCCAACACTGCGAAGCGTGGGCGGAGCTTAACTAGGGATGGATGAGGCATAGCTAAAGCTGGAAAGGCCCATAGTTTACAGACGTACAAATTGTCTGTCTTAAAGGAATTTACAATTTATTAAATATTTTCTTGAATATTACTACGATGGACAGCAACAGACCCAAGTCAAATTAGTTTCAAAATATTCAACGGCTTACTTGTATATTTACCTTTAGATTTAGATTCTTGTAATTCAGGTTTTCAATGTTTCAAATCGATTCCGACAGGCATAAAAGGCGGGCGAAGATAAGCTAGACATTTGCGGCGCATAGCTATAAATTAAAATCGCTATCAGTTATGTAAGATGAGATGAGTTTTCCTTCAAGAGTACATAACTTATTAAAGGTGCATATTCACAGCAAAATTACTGAAAATAAAATTCTTTAAATTATATACTTTTAGAGGCTTAAACTGTGAACATATATGTAATGAAACGAAATAAATCTTAACATATGATGATTTCATTCCATATAACATAATATAATTTTTAAGTTGCAAAATTGAAATAGAGGTTCGTGCATATTAAGTTTTATCGTATAAACAAGCCTTCTAGCCCGTTCCATATTTTTCGATATGAGCACACGTGCCATATTCAACGGAGTATTTTCATTGGCTGATGGGTGAGCAACCCATTTAAATCGGCCAATTAAAGCACGCGTAGGGATTACTATGCGGTACTGTTTTACTACGATTTGTCATTCATGAAACGTCATCGCAAAATGTCATCATTTGACAGTTTGTCAGTCGGCAGCGAAGTAACGATTGATGGCAGTGGCTCTGCGATAGTCTTAGAAGAAAAGTGTAGTTTACGGCTGACATCGCCAGATTTTGTGTTTGCCACTATATTTTGCTACGCATTCAGTATCTGTTATCAAGTAGCGGTGAGCCACAGCGGCGCTATCGATTTCACGAAAATCAACAATGAGAAATCAGATAAAAGTCACATCAGCAACTATTGGCAAATATTTCAAAATTACAGTTTATATGATAAATAAAATCTCAAACTGGGTCACTTTTCATATCACTATTATGAACCTCGTTGAAAATGATCAATTTTGCACTCGCTAAAGCTCGTGCAAATTGATCATTTTCAACTGGGTCCATAATAGTGATATGAAAAGTGACCACGTTTCAGACTCTCTATATATGGAATAAAATCATCATATGTTAAGATTTATTTCGTTTCATTACATATAGACACATAATTTAAGCCTATAAAAGAATGTAATTTTAACAATTTTATTTTCAAGCATCCTGGTGTGAATATGCACCTTTAATTGTACCATGTAGTCTACCACGTCTTTTATGTTTTTCAGATTTTCAATGGTGCTCATTCTATATTTGGTAGCCAGAATGAGAAACAGTGCCTACTAGCAAGATTGGAGAAATGTTACAAGAGGAAGGATTGAATGTTGAAATTAAACATAGATTATACTAGTCACGTGCGCTTTTATATTCTTAGATAAATTTAAGGAAGATGTCTGATGAAAAAAGGAAACTTAATTTAACTCAACTTTTTTATTTGTAAGATTTGTAAGATCTTTTAGTAATATTGGATGTTTTATTACTAGAAATAAATTAGACATACTCTGCATCGGTTATATGTGCTCATTATACACTGTATGCCAGACGGATTATGCATCTGCTCATTATACACTGTATGCCAGACGGATTATGCATCTGCTCATTATACACTGTATGCCAGACGGATTATGCATCTGCTCATTATACACTGTATGCCAGACGGATTATGCATCTGCTCATTATACACTGTATGCCAGACGGATTATGCATCTGCTCATTATACACTGTATGCCAGACGGATTATGCATCTGCTCATTATACACTGTATGCCAGACGGATTATGCATCTGCTCATTATACACTGTATGCCAGACGGATTATGCATCTGCTCATTATACACTGTATGACAGACGGATTATGCATCTGCTCATTATACACTGTATGACAGACGGATTATGCGCTAACATAATTATACTCTATTTTCGAAAGTGTTCCAAATTATTATCGTGCCAAATAAATCATATAATTTACAATTTTAATTTGGTGTTAATCTAGATTATTCGCAAGACTGCATGACTCATTGTAAATAAAAAGGATATAATTTCCTCCACTACAATGATAGATATGACACATCGTCAGCAGCAGCTGCTGCAGCAGCAGCAGCAGCAGCAACAACAACAACAACAACAACAACAACAACGACGACAACAGTAGTAATGGAGACGATGACGACGAAGATGGTAACGGAGGCAACGACAATGACGACAACAATGGCAATCTGAGATGGTAGTGCATTATAATACTCACATCAAGATGCAGCTAATAATATATCTCTTTGACAGTGGGATGGAAATCAGATATGATATATTCAATAACCTGAATAACTATCATAAGGTAAATCCATGAATTCAGTTGAATCAATGAATCGTATGGCATCATAATCAATTACGTGACGTGTAGGATGGTGTCATAATCAACTACGCGACATGTAGGATGGTGTCATAATCAACTACGCGACGTGTAGGATGGTGTCATAATCAACTACGCGACGTGTAGGATGGTGTCATAATTAATTACGTTCGTCATTGATGATGGACTAAGCGTTGGTGTACGAATTGTATGTCTTTACTGTTGAATATTTTGTAACTAATATAATAACCAATGCTGCTATAGGCAGCAAAAGCATCCAGTCAAATTAGTTTCAAAATATTCAACAGCTTACATGTATAGTTTTCTGGAAATTACTAGTCAGGGTGTTCAGGGATCGATCCCAAGACGGGCGAAGCGTGGGTGGATTTTAGCTAAAGATTATCGGGGCATGGCTAAAACTGGATTCATCCATTGTGTATTCTTTTAACCCTCTAGTGTGCCCATTTGCAAGCTAAGAGAGGATTATTTTGGAAAATTTACCACTGGAATGACTGGCTCGGTAACTGAGCCAGTCACTCCGGAAATACATTTTCTAAAGAAAACTTCTTCTTTTGGCCTGCGAATGGATGCATGATGAAAAAACTATTTTGTACCATGGATGCATGAGTATATACAGATTGTGTACCATACGTTGGCTCGCCAAAGATTCTGCTCTGAGAGGCAGTTTGTGTAGGCAGTGATTCTTCTTCCTGCTAAGTATGCTAATAAAGTGATTGATAGCTTTGGATATTAACAGAAGATGAACGCGCACTGTGTTTGTGACATGGTTGAAAGCATTTTGAAGAGTAGTACACTGAAGAATACAAAGATGTAACAGCAATCACCAATTTGCACACGATCATAGAGAATGCCATTCTCTCAATCAATCGTATAGTTTACACTAACAGGCAGCAAAATGGATAATGTTTTTTAGTTAAATGAATCTAGAAGGGGAATTTCTACTCACAGATTGTGGTTCATGTATGTGGAAATTGTTAATATAGCATTGCAATTTCTTCATGTAGAATGAGATGGCAACTGGGGGTTAACACCTAAAGGCAACTTCACTTCACCTCTGCTTCCATTCGATAGCATGTGTTGATCAAATGGTTTTCTTTAGCACATCCTTAATTCCCTTTAAGAAAGATGCATGCATGTTCAGGTCGTAGCGGATAAACATTATTAACCCACCTGGCTTGACGGGCCAAGTGAGCTTATCCCGTCGCGAGAGTCCGTCGTCAGTCCGTCCATCCGTCAACGTTTTCTTTAAATAAGCTCTTCTCAAGAACCACGAGGTTGATTCAATTATATTTGGCAGGACACCTTCTTATAGAGATCCAAGTTTGTTCAAACCAGAGACATCTAATAAGCGTAGACGTGTCATCTGCATATCTTCACTATTGGGCCAGTTGATCGCCAGTGAAGTGAGTTCAGTAAAACGCCAGTGTTGAGCCTGACCAGGTATTTTCAGATTTTGACGGGCTTTTTTGTTTTAAACATATTTTAATGTCATGTAGCAACAATTGGATTGAGTCACAAGTCAAACTGACTTAGATTCGACTCTTTCCCTAAAAGGCTATAAAATGCGGTATGTTATAATTTTTTATAATAATTTACAGTAAAATGCAATTGGATATTTACATATATACATTAACATTATTTATGCTACATCTTAAGAATAGTGAGACTAATAATTGAAAATTGAAACTGAAATATGCGTCAAGTTTATCGATTGTATGTCTTTGATAGATTTTACCAAACGTGCTGTTAAATATTTTGAAACTAACCCGACCGGGAGCCATTGCTGCAAAAAGGAGCAACGACTCCAAGTCAAACTAGCCTCATCATATTCAACAACACTCGTGGATCGTTAACTCGATTCCGATTTCAACACGCGGAAATGCGGGCGGTGCTTAGAGTCAGTCAAACCGTTGCGTATTCTTAATGTAATTCTGGACTTTCTGAAATATGAAACAGTTTTCTTCAAAGCCTAGGTCAGGGTTGCCATATAATAATATGTCATCTGAAATAACAAAATGTAATAGATCTCTAGATAGCTGTTGTCGGTGGGTGTGTATATTTGGCACACTTGAGAAAATAATATTTGTTATCTTCTATGACTATATTTATTTCGTAATTTGGTGTGTATACTATTGGGAAGTCGGTCCCCAGTACTATAATATGCAGGTACTGCGCTAACGTGGTTGTGATCAATTTTTTATTTGAATATGGAGACAGATGCAGAATTTTTAACAGAATCATCTAGTTTGTTCCAAAGGTTGATTGTACTAGGAAAGAACGATTTTTATAGCTCTCAAGACGAATAGTTTCTTCTACTAGGTTATTTCTATTTCGTAGATTATAATTTATAACTTCGTCTAACCGTCTTGGGATTAGTTCAGAGATATAATCTGGACAGTCTCCTTTTAGCATTTTATACATTAAAATTAGTTTTTGTTTTTCTCTTCTGCTACTTAGCGTGACAAGATATTTGTATAATCTTTCTAGAGGTGTGTATTTCGATATTATTCTAATCGCCTCTTTTTGGATAGATTATATTCATTTTGACGTATAGACGCCAGCTGTCATTAACAGCTGTTCAACGAGTGTGTTCATTTCATCTACAAGGATGTTCATTTCATTCTTATCAACCACTCTCTAGCCCATCGTGACGTTTCTCAGCGCTCTTATCATTCTTCTGGCTAATACACGGTCCAATCACCACCCTCTATACTACCGTGCCAGCTTACACAATACCAGCACTCTATTTTATTCCGTAGTCAGAAGAGAGATCGAACAGACACTCACTTTAGGTTACTTTCCCAAATAAAATGTGGTTGACTGTAGTCTATTAACCCTTTAACACTCATATCAGCCAAAAACGGTTCTGCAGCGGTCTTGAGAAATGCCCATTTTCAGACCAAAAGAAAGATATTTGTGGAAATTTACTACTGGAATGACTGGCTCGATAACCGCCTTCTTTTGGACTTCTCTTGGTCTGCAAATGGGCATTTTCTTTGAGTGAAATTTTCTTGACCAAGGGTTAAAGGGTTAATTAAACATTGTATTTGACTAGCTAATGGAGTTTGCAACAAAGATTAAGTCTTTGTTAGTAAAATGATATTCTCATATAAATGAGATTGGGCGAGAAAATACTGAACTCTAAGCAGCATAATATATAGCCTCCAAAAGTGAGTAAATTTTCTTTTGGTAATGGACCCTTCCAGTTTGAGCTATGCCCCGCCCATCTCTAGTTTAGCTCCACCGATACCTCGCTCGTGTTGGAATCAATCGATCTCTGAACTCCCTAACTATTAATTTCTTGAGGTAGACGTATGACAGCAACAGCGCACAGTCAAATTAGTTTTAAAATATTCAACATCATCTTTATTAAATAACAATGACATTCAATTCGTACAACGTATCGAACTGTTAAGTATTTAACTAAAGCGAGTCCTCCATGCTGTAATTGATTATGATGTCATCCTACACGTCACGTAGTTGATTATCACGTCATATGATGGATGGATAAACTGGAAAGGTCCATTGGGAGGGAGATTGGACAGTCGCAAATTTATAGATTTTTATCCGAAATAAATTTATATTGGCTATGTTAATCTGACAATTTATTCCAAGAGATAAGAGTTGGTTACAAAAACTTATTAGTTTGGAGACTATGAAAAATATTGAACTGAAATTGTGCATTTGAGAGGGTCATGTCCATTTTACGCTATTCAAATCTGTGTTTCAAACGGAGCCAATCGGCCAATTTGGTCGGCGGCCATCTTGATTCTGTCCAATTTTTAGACCCGTATTTAAAAATCTTCTCCGAAACGGCTTGGAGAAACGATCTAAAACGCATGAAAAATCATCTAGGGCAACAGCATTCTCGCAACACCATCGAACCGTACTAATTACTTCGTAATTCATCGTACGTCTGTCTGGAGTTACGACGTCACGGAGGATTAACCCTCTGCCGTCGGGAGAATGGGGGCAACAGCTGAACCAAGTTTGTTCGAAAGAAATCGATTAGGCAAATGATATGGCGGCCATCCTGGATGACTCAGTTTTTGCAAAAATGACTACTCCAGGACCGCTAGACGGATATGGCCGACATTTCGGAGATGTGCTTTGGAACTAGGGTCCATTAAAGTTTGTTCAAGGAAAAGTAATCCGTCAAAACATGTCCGCCGTCGTCATGTTTATTTGATGGTGTTTGAAGCCGAAATTGGTTTTTTATATATGTTTTTGGGTTTGCTGATTTCAAATTTGCAACCTTAAAAAATGTCGGATAAACGGTTTGGCGTCCATATTGGGGCATTTCCCCAATCGGAAACCCCTATTCCGACGCAATACGAAATTTAAAGTGTCTTCTCGAGAACCACTAGGCCGATTCCAATTATATTTGGCACACGGCATCCTTAGGGTATAGAGATACAATTTTCTTCAAAGTAAGCCAATCTGCGAATTTGGCCAGAGGCCATTTTGGATTTTGGCCGATTTTTAGAAACGTATTTTAAAATCTCAGAAATCGCTTGGGGGATCGATTCAAAACCCAAGACTCGTCCTCTAGGTCACTATCTACGCAAGTTTTTCAAGAAAACGGCCATGTTGGAAAACGAATAGATCGGTCCGAAATTTAGGAGATAGAATTAGGGGCAAGGGTCATTTCGAGATTGTCCAAGGAAGTTAGTTGGTTAAAAATCATGGCCGGTGTCGATCAATCAGACTGATTCAGTGTTAGGCGGCCATATTTGTTTTTATGGATTTTGAAGTCTTAGCGTTCTCCTTATAGGCGATGATCTCTCGAGGTTGAAATGCCTATGTTCCAGGTTCGCAATACAGGCCCCTGGGCCTCTTGTTATATAGAATCGGATATGCAGGCGTAAGCTTGAAAGATGATGGCGGCTGCCATAGAAGGCGATCCGAACAATAGGCTGCACTGTTCAACTCAAACCCCAGATTCGTGATCAACAACTGGTCAACAGTACTTTCAACGTAGAAGAGTAAAGAAGACCGGCTTGGAGCGTTTTTTGATACCGTGGAGCTGTGTGGGACCTTACAGCTACCCAATGGCGGAATCCAGTTTTAGTTATTCCCATCCATCTCTAGTTAAACTCCACCCACGCTTTGACCGTGGTGGGATCAATCCATCCCTGCCCTCGCTGGATTTCAATTTACAGAAAACTGCACCGATAAGCTGTTGAAAATTTTGAAACTAATTTGACTGGGTACTGTTGCTGCCTATGGTTATTAAATAGTAAAGACTTACAATTCGTACAATAACGCTTAGTCCGACATCAATTAAGCGTCCATGACGAACTTATTGCCGTCATTCATGACGTAATTGTTTATGACGTCATCCTACACGTCACCTAGTTGATTATGACATCATATGGTGGATGGATAAACTGGACTCCTCCATTCCAGAATTAAGTAGTGATCAAGAAGGAGAGACGAGTGATTGTCTGAACCAGGATCTTAATTGCCTAAGAGAAGATTCATCGACAATATAGTACATATGTAGTTGCAACAGGTCCACCTCGTGACTCACCTATATGCAATGAATGCTATGCGCGGTAAATTACAACCTTGTTTCAAAATGTTTTTTCATGTAAGAACGGTAAAAGGTATGGTATACTAATTGACCAATAATTATAAACTGGCAATTTATATTGTCACTAATACGCCTTTCCCACATTGACGTCTTCATGCAGGGATTTACTTAAATCAAGGATCAGAGCATAACTGCTGGCTGGTAACGCCGCCAACAAGTAGCTGGCCCGCATTGAGTTATTATTGCACTAAAATACACCGCAATTTAAACCTTTTCCATGATAAACTAAAATCACTATATTATTTAAGTCATACATCATTGGAAAGCGCATTCTATTGTCTAAACATTAATGTATTACTTATGTATATAAATACACCATTCAGCGTAGATTCATTAAATCAAGTGGGCAATGGGAGCTATTTTAAAATTGCAATCAACTGTATTACATTTTACGAAAATATAAGAACGAGAAAAGAAATGTATAGAAAATAATGTGTGACTTCAATAATAGTATGAACTTAGTTATTCATTTAAACCGCTTAAAGTGCATTGAATCTGATTGTAATAGTAAGGTTATGCTGTTTGCGTCTCGTCTCGGCTATCACGGTTACCAGCAAGAAGTGATATGCGCAATGCATTCTGGGAAGGTATTTTCGCAAAACCCGCTAATGTGGGAAAGGTCTGTTATACTTGTTGCGGGGCGGGGGGTGGGGGGTGTCATTGTTTAAAAGGGCGAATACCCCTTTAAGTATAGGTATTTTATGAATAAAGTGGGCCACCACTACACAATACATTATAAACAAACATAAATTTGCTCTCAATTTTTATAATTTTAATTAAAAATAATAAAACAATGAAAAATGAGTTACTATGCACGTTTGTGAGTTCAGAATGTGGAAATCACCCTTTAATCATTCAGAAATACAAACGTTTCCCTTTACAATAATGGCTATTTTCTGATTACTATCCTATGGGTTGAGGTCTGTAAGTAAAAGAAGTATATATTGCCAATCCAAATTCCCAGTAGAATACTTTTAAGCTATTTTCACATTGAATATTAAATTTCAACATTTGCTTTTTAAAAATCAAGAAACGCTACTTTATGTTCATGTTTTTCACACCACAAAATCCACAGATAAAAAATTCGTAATCAGTACACCAAAGGTTATGTAAACCATCCTGGTCGACGGCACTAGTAATGGGATGATATAGGCTCGCTTTTTCATTGGTCCTTCCAAGTTACGTGGTTTCGAGATGGCGTGGCTTAATTGTCTATATATGGAGTGCCAGAGTCATGTTCTGCTGGACGTCCTTGTACCAGAACACGGCCCTTTTGGCCCTCCATATAAGGGCAATTACGTCACGCCCTCTCGAAACCATGTTACTTGGGAGGGCCAATGAAAAAGCGCACCTATCGCACACAATGGTTAGTGAGATTGATGATCAAGACGTCTCAGAGCATATGTAATGATAAAACAGTAAAAAAAACAGTTCTAAATATACATTTTAAAAATGGTTACGGGCCGGGGGTGGTGGTGGGGTGGGGGAGGGCGTATACTATTTTTCTTTTAGATATTAGAAAATACTATAAAAAATACCTATTTTCGTTGTTTCCTCTTGTGAATCCAAAGGTATATGCGTAAAGTATAGGCGTTGCTACACTGGCACACTCCTACTAACAACAGTACACTAATAATAGCTCACATTACTATTGTACTAGTTCTAGCAATACTATAAGCATAATGAAAACAGACATTACTACTGATACAGAAAGATATATTCAGTCTAGTTCACTCTTTGTCAGAATGACCAGAAAAACAGTGTTAAGTATTTATATCAGCCTCACCTGTCAATCAAAAAATGCTATTATCGATTATGTGCTCTAGCGATAGGTGCGCAAAAGTAGTCTTTTCTTAGTCTGCAAATGAACATTCCTCAAATTCACTGCAAAGACTGGTTTTGACTGGTTTGACCATAAACGTATTAAGATATGTTAATATTCAGAGATAGAGGCTGTGAAATTAGCGGGTCATCCTGGAAATGTAAAACTGTCACTTTATACAGACCATACTACAGCTTTTTGCAATTTGCATCATTCTATAAAGCGTCTGTCTGTCTTTCTTCTCTAGTCCATACTAGTTATGGCAGGTCTCTTGGGGCGAAATTAAATATGAATAAGTCACTAGTTCTTAATAAGTGGAATTCTGACTGCTGAATTGGTGATCATGGCTTCGGTATCTCATGGCGTGCTGTACCAGTTAATATCCTGGGTATGTATCTTGGGAATTATGCTGTGATATCCACTTTTGACGGATTTTGAGCAAGGTTTATACTTGTCTAAACGCAACGAATTTTCGGAATTTATCCATTTTTTACCATGTTACTGTAGTTAAAACCTATGAAGTAGTTAAATTATGCCACATAGCAACTCGTACAGGCATGCCCACACATTATGTGAAATTCTTTAACAAAGTCTGTTTTCATTTATCGAGAGAGAGAGGGAGTGAGTGAGGAAGGGAGGGAGGGAGGGAGGAGGGGAGAGAGAGAGAGAGAGAGAGAGAGAGAGAGAGAGAGAGAGAGAGAGAGAGAGAGAGGGAGGGAGGGAAGAGGGAAGAGAGAGAGAAAGTATTTACCATACTAGGTGGCTTAGGTGTTATGAATATTGAGCTGAAACTTACGTCTTTCTCCTTGGCCCATATGCAGAATATAATTAATAAATGTGGTGCTGTTTGGGCGCAAGCACTATAATATGTATACAAACCTGTAAATGGAAGTTGGAATGTTATGGCTTGGCTGTGGTCATACATCCCTGTGTGCAGCCACAGTACAACCACACTGTGTCTGTGGTCACACATGCAGCCGAGCATATGGATGTATGGCCAGAACCACCAAGCCATAACACTGTGGCTGCCATACTACGCATGAAACCCCCTAGTGCGAGTGATGTTATGGCTTGGCGTTTCTGGCCATATGTCTGTATGTGCAGTCGCAGTCACAGTGTGTACGTATGTCAAGAACCGCCATTTCATATCATTTGATTCTTCGTTTTTACTCTTCTCACAGTGTGTATTCCATTTCACTGTCTAGACTTTCACTTCACTACAATGGAATTAGATCTTATACCGCAACAGGTCATTCGACCTAGCAAATGTTTAACCACATTTAGAACATTTATGTCTTGACATTGATTAGATAAATCTACCAATCACTCACATTACAAGTCAAGTCTTTTTCTTACCGACCATACACAATTGATAGCTGTATTCCACACTCTGATTCCTCTGCTGATAAAATACACATCCGATCACGTTCACAGTTTAAACTGGAGTGAATTGTCTATGTATTTGTGATGGCCTTTTTATTGTGATGTGGTGGAAAGAAGATTTTGGAATATGGTTATTAGCTCCTGATTGCATATGGCTTCTTCATCTTCATCTTCTGATTCACACTCAGAATCACTTGATTCTTCCTCGTCACTCTCCTCAAAGTGTTTATTAGTCTTCACAGTCTAGATTTTCACTAGCTTCATTATCATGGGCTCAGATCTTATGCCGCAACAGGTCATTTGACCTAGCAAACGTTGAACTACATTCAGAACATTTATGTCTTGACATTGAGTATATGTTAAATCTACAAATCATTCACATTACAAGTCTCACCGACCATAAACAATTGATAGATGTATTTCACACTCTGATTTCTCTGCAGATAAAATACACATCCGATCACATTGGCAATTTAAACTGGAGTGAATTGTCTATATATTTGGGATGGTGTTTTATTGTGATGTAGTGGAAAGCTTCTGATTGTCTATTCCTCTATATTCTCACAGCATATAAAATACATATCTGATCGCTTTGGCAGTTTGAACTGCAGTGAATTGTTTGTTTATTTATTATTTATCAAACTGTCTCTGTCTCCTGTGATCTCCTCTTCATAAGATACTTCAATAGGCCATAAACACAACATAGACTGTTCATACTTCTGGCAGTGCTGTGAGTGGTGTTCCGCTGTTTCTTCTGTCTGCTGACACTCACAAAGTGTAAATCTTGAGGCGGTGAAGATGTGCATAGAGACGATTGTGGCCAGTCCTCAATCTGGAGATATGTGTCTGATCCTCCCTACTGAGGCTGATTCTTGCATCAGTGTGCTGCCTGTCGATGGTTCTTGTCGCTTTAATGATATGCTTCAGTTCTGCAAAGTCAACCTCACTGTTGAACTTTTGTTGTTTGACATTTCCTTGGCCAGATGGTAAGTTTTGCTATTTCCTGATATGCCACAGGGTAAGGTGGCGTTGTTGTCCTTAGTCAGATCATGGTATAAACTGTGAGAATAGGAAATCTTTCCACTGGAGTAACTAATTCAGTTTTAGGTATGCTTCTGCAGACTTCGTCTTAAAATATTGAGTATTAACGATTTCACAAGTGGGTAAAAGTGAGTAAGAGTGCTTTCTCTCACTGTTGCTTGCTACTGTCGCAGAGTGATCTGCAGTGAGTTGGGAGCGCCTGGCAAGCTTGCATGCCGACCACTACATCTCGTCGAAGTCAGAGCCACAATTGGCTGTGCCCGATAGGTGTAGCTGTTCTGTCCCGAGTGAGCTAAGTCACGGCCATTAGAGTGGACTGGGTGGGCGGCCAGTCAGCCAACAGTGGATGTTGTCCTAGTGCTTGAAACATACCCTATTTCTACTTATTTCCTGAGATTATTTTTGTAAGATATGCTTGTAAATGCTTTGTAGATTTGTGTTAATAATTCATTCAGCCTCGCGACTAGCAACACAGAAAGCTACTATTATAGTGTTTACTACGTAGTGAATACGAATATGGTAATCTGATTGACCCTAATTCGTAGCCATTAGAAATTTTTTCCAATCAGAAACATAGCCTATTTAGTGCAATTTACACATGTGTGTGGGGAAAATGTAATATATAATGATATTACTAATTAATCAACATGAACATATGTCTGTCACGTTTGCCTGTTCAAATAATCAATAAATAATTGAGAGGACAGATGACACAAAGTGTCACTGTCACTTTGCACCAATATTCAATAATTGATTGTGTATTGGTTCAGTCTCTGAATTTGTGTGTACGTCACTTTTCACCGTTACAATAATGGACCTTTCCATTTTTAGCTATGCCTCGCCCATCACTAGCTAAGCTCCACCCACACATCGCCGTGTTGGGATTGATCGATCCCCAAATGCCCTAGCTATCAATTTCCTGAAAACCATACAGGGAAGTTGTTGAATATTTTGTAACTAATTGGACTGGGTGCTGTTGCTACCTATGGCAGCAACAGCGCCCAGTCAAATTAGTTTCAAAATATTCAACATAATATTTATTAAATAGTAAGAGCAAACAATTTCTACAGAACGCACAGACCGTCTTCAAATATGCGTTCATGACGTACTTATCGACGTCATTCATAACGTCATTCATTATGATGTCATTGTACACATCGCGCAGTTCATTATGGCGTCATATGATGGGTAGTCACTCTGGAAAGGTGAATTGACACCGCAGATTCCCTAAAGTACAAGTACCACCTATGGTAATGATCAACAGCTGACTATAATTTATGGTCATTATTGTTATTGGTCATAAACAATGTTGGCAACAGGTGGCTATAATTTATGCACGTCCATAGTTTCAGACAATCAGATTGTGTGTCTATCGCACTAGCCCATAATCGATATCCTTGTAACATTTGGCTATAATTTATGTATGTCTATGATTCAGCCAATCAGATTGCACCTCTATCACTATAGCCCATAATCAATATTTTTGCAACAGTTGGCTATAATTTATGTATGTCTATGATTCAGCCAATCACATTGCACCTCTATCGCTATAGCCCATAATCAATATTCTTGCAACAGTTGGCTATAATTTATGCATGTCTATTTAATCAGCCAATCAGATTGTGCGTCTATCGCTATGGCCTATAATCGATATTTGGTCTGACAAGTGGCAATAATTTATGACCATCTATAAATTAACCAATCAGTTCACACGTCTATTGCTATTGGCCATAATCGATATTGATAATAAGCTGGGTTTTTGGGGTTTTTGCGTGTCTATCGCCATAGCGTATAACCAATAATTCTACATCTATAAATCAGCCAGTCACATTGCGCGTCTATCTCTATAGCCATAATCGATAAGAGTGTTTTGATTGACAGGTGCAGCTGATATAAATACCATACTTTGTTTTTGCTGGTCATTCTGATAACGTGCCAGCTAGAGTGAGCATCTCTCTGTATTTGTAGTAATGGATGTTTTCATTGTACCTTTAGTAGTAATGGGTGCTATAATTATAGTACTGGTGTCAGCATGAGTATGCCAGTGTAGCACGGTCTATACCTTGCGAATATACCATAGGATTGACCTGATTCGAAAAAGAGCAAACAACGAAAGTGTGTTTTTAGAATATTTTCTGATATCTTAGAAAAATGTAGTATAAAAGCATGGCCGCCATTTTTTCAAATGGATGATTAGAAATATGTTTTACTGTATTACCATTACATACGCTCTGGCGTGTCTAGATTATCAATCTCCCTAGCCATCTAGTGCGATATACGCTTTCCTTGGCCCTCCCAAGTTACGTGGTTTCGATGGGACATGGTTTAATTGCCCATATATGGAGTGCCAAAGTGGCGTGTTTTGGTGGGCGTGCAAAAAGAATGCCTATTACAACATCTAACTTTTGGGCACTCGATATATTAGAAAATAAGCCACGCCCCCTCCAATACACATGACTTGCGAGGAGAATTAAAAAGCGCATCTAAACCACCTATTACTACGGACCGTCTAAGAACTTACGTCCATGACCGGCAACCAACCTCAACTATTCCTCTCTTTACTAATCCAGGGCAGGTCAAGCCTATTTGGGGGGCTAGATTAGACAGGTGATGTGCTCCTAACGTGGGGAACTGAGGGTCCTCCCTATGAAATTTGGAAATCTAGTTCTCATATGGCATTTTCCCGCTTTTCTTCGCGAAAGTATGGATTTTCTGACTGCTGCCAAAGAGCTACGTTACTAATTTAACTCTCTAAAATACCAATGAGATTATTTTTCGAATGGTAGGTAATAGGGGACGATACTGGCTTGAACCACCCATCTATACCAACGCAGCCCTGTTGAAAGTGCTCATGAAGCTTTACAACCCTCAAGGCAGAGTAGTACTCAGATACTCAGGGTCTTTGAGCGGAATTCCTGGCATTAGTGCCATCCTAACTCGAAACCCGGACCATCAGGTAAAAAAGTTTGAGAGACCCAACCCTACGCTCCCCAGCCCCTGCTAAACACCGTCTCTCCATTGATAATCCAAATAATATATATATATATATATATATATATATATATATATATATATATATATATATATATATATATATATATATATATATACACTTGCTGCGAGTCCGTTTTATCCTGATATTATTAGTGGCGCTACAACTATACTAGCCCTGTTTGACTGTCCAGGGTGACAGTGTCCATTTCAGACGGATATTAAACATTTAACCATTTCTTATGTATAAACATTTCTTATATATTACAATATGGAATTCTGTATTTCCACACCTCTTGGCCCTTGTTGTAGTAGCTGATTACAATGTTTAAATAAATTCATTACAGTCCCTTTCCCCGGAAGCTGCATTATTTGATTAGAGAACGATGCTAGCCTTCAAGTGGCCCCACCCCACCCTGATATCCTAGGCCCCTGGGCCCCAGGCTAGTCAGCATATAGATGATCAGGCCCAGTATTTATCCAAACTCAGATGAGGGGCATAACACGATTGCGACGTAGCGTCAGTTGGATCTTGAATGATTGACAGACAAATCGGGTTCAGGAAATATGACAGCAATCTCTATAAATCTTTATTTCCTGCCGTATGACGTCTCCAGTCTGGTGAGTAATCTTTGTTTGTCAGCCGTACTACAGAACGCGGAATGCGCCGCGTTGAAAATCTGAAAACAAGATTGCGCATGAATATAGTCTTGCTGCTCTCGCATCTCACGCTGGCGAACTATTTTTTAACTATATGCACCAGCATATGAATTTTCGTGAAACATATCACAAATGAACATTGGCCTAATCCAATACAGTAATTAATAGCGAAATCCAGTTTTAGCTATGCCCTGTCCATATCTAGCTAATCTCCGCCCACACTTTGCCCGCGTTCGGATATACTCGCGGACTCAATTTCCAGAAAACTGTGCATCTGGCAGCAACACCGCCAAGTCAAATTAGTTTCAAAATATTCAATAGCATGTTAATTGAATAGTAAAGACATACAATTCTTACAACAATGCTTAATCCGTCATCAATTCACCTTTTCAGTGTATCCATCGATGATTTGACGTCATATGAGGTCATAATCAGCTAAGCGTCGTATAGGATGACGTCAAAATCATTCAGTCATAAATGATTTGATTAGGCCCGGTTTTAACTCCTGATAGTCCGACACGGTGTCAGAATTGTATGTCTGTACTATTTAATAAACATGCTGTTGAATATTTTGAATATAATTTGACTGGGCGCTGTTGCAACAGCGCCCAGTCAAATTAGTTTCAAAACTAATTAGTCAAATTAGTTTCAAAATATTCAACAGCTTATCTGTATAGTTTTCTGGAAATTGATATTCAGGGAGTTCAGAGATCCATCGATTCCAACACGAGTGAGGTGTTGGTGGAACGTGCCTAGAGATGGGCGGGGCATAGCTAAAAATGGAACGGTCCATTACGCGATCGTGAAAAACTTATCTACGTCATTCATAACGTCATTGATTATTTCTTTATCCTACACGTCACGTAGTCGATTATGATGGATAAGCTGGAAATATCCATTATTAAGCATTAATGCACACTTTATCGCTTCAACTCACCAGAGCTACGCATGGTGTAGCCTATGTGCGGCTCCAGTTAAACTTTGGCAGCGTAACTCTGTCATGTTGAATTGAGGAATACGATCTGTCAATCAAGTATCTGTCGTCATAGTCAACAGGAGATCGCCATGTTTTTGTCATATAGTAAAATGTTTTCGGATATCCTGGATTTTTTTCCGGATTTTCCCGATTCTCTTTAGGGCATCACGCACAATGTTGTTGAATCGTAGTGCGTGGTCACGCGCTTTCTTGTCTTAAAATTTGAGCCAGGTCAGACTAGTAGTTCCGGAATATCTATAGATTATAAATTTGATCCGATTCGAATCCTGGTTCTTTTATCCGGATCACAGCCAGTGTCTGCTTCGAACAAACGGATGGGCGGGCGGAAGGATTGATGGACGGACAGAGACATGGACGGGCGGGCGGACAGAGCGACAGACAGACAGACCCGATGGCACTACAATCTTCCCCTTAACGGGCGAGGGTAGAGTCTAACTACGTGACCAGGTCATCAAAGACATACAATTTGCACACTTTCATGATGAGCTTTCTTCAATTTTTATGATGGACTACTATGTCATTCTGATTGTGACATCAGCTAACAAGTGAGGTATTTGATTATGACGTAATATACCTCCGTGACTGACAGACAGGATTCTAAGTGGACATCTGGTCTTAGTGGCCATGCACTGTTAAATCGTCAATAAAGTGTCCGTTATAGACAGGTTTATTTTAATGTTATGATATCACGTCGATAAGTCGATGAATTCTAGGCCTATATCTATTCATGAGCTAGCCTGGTCCCATGACCTGTGCATATCACTCGTCTCCAATACACGAACCAAGGAACCAGGCTGTTCGCGAGTTGCATACTCACCGCCACTACTGACTGGTCTACGGTCAAACCCATTCCTTGTAGAAGCTTAAAGTCGTCGTCTAGTGTGTTCTGAAAGACTAGCGGGTCGTCTCGATTTATGGAGAAACTGACTCCGTCTTGAGCAAATCTAGGTATAGAACAACATAAAGGGAAAACTTGTGAATGCTAGCCTACATAGATATAAGGCATAGTTATAGGCCAGAATGTCCAGTAAATGTACGATATATCACCTGGTCAAAATGACAATATAATTTCTGTATTTAAATTCGTGCTTTTGTAGCAATGGTATATAAACAAAGAAATCTAACATAGTCTGAGCGATATAATAACATAACCTTAATTTTAATTCGTTTGCCCATAATTCTTCATATATACTTACGTATATTTGCACGTCTCTGCGTGCGTGCATGTGTACGTATGCGCGTGCGTGCGTGTGTTGGGTATAGATGGTGGTGGGTGTGGTTGCATATGTTGGCCGTTTGTATGTGTATTCGCCATTGTTCTATGAATGGATCTTCCCTAAATTTAGGTGAGATGACTACCCTCTTCATCTTGAGGTTAGAAGGTCATAGGTCAAATGTCAATTTTACAGAAAGTTGTGCGGTGTGATAACTCTACACTATATCAGTTTTACTACCGAAATCTTCAGCAGAATTATGTTGGAGATTGTATTTTGGGGGAAATCCTATTGAGTCTGGAATGAATATGTTAAGTGGTCCGATGACAATGTCATCGAAAAAGGTCCCTGTTCGAAATTTGACATTCTCTGTTGGTAGTAGCCTTGATTCTATTTGAGAAGAGTTAACCCTTTCGTGACGAAATCGGCCAAAACCGGCCTCTGTAGTGGTTTTGAGTAATGTCCATTTACAGGCGAAGAGAAGACTATTTTTGAAATTTTACCATCAAAAATAGTCTTCTCTTGGTCTGCAAATGGACATTCAATAAGTAAATATTTTAATTTTTCGAAGAAATTTAGTCAGTAAAGGGTTAAGCGTATTCCAAATAACTTGGTCTCCTACAGTAGCATTTAGGATTTAGGACAGACTTTCGACTGGTATTTCTTAAAATATTGTCAAATAAATAGGCATATAAAGTAGACCGACGAGAGTCCGAACACATTCTTCTCACAGAGATTTACAGGATTTTTTCTCTAAGTATTACCACCACCCCTTCTTCTCTAGTAGAAGAATTGCTTGCTGGTCCTAAGTTGTAAACACTATAATATCATTATCATTTAATATAAAATTATTCAGTTTCCGTTTCCCACTTCACCGTAATATATATTTAGCCATATATAACCTACACATACTCGTACCGCGGCACCGACCTCTCACTGGTCACACACTTTTGATCACCCGCCTTCCAATGAAGTACATTTGCCTGCTGTTTAAGCATCATGACGACATGAGTATCAATGTCAAATTTGGGCCGGATAGGCTCGTAAATGATACAACCACTAAACAGTCACATAACAAGACAATCTGTGAGCAGATAGCGACCATTTGCATGAACTCTAGTCCAAATGAGGGTTTAGCAACTTTAGCCAGATTACTTAAATGCATTGAAACATGAGCCAGCAATGCAGTATGATGTGATGGAGGATTCCAGTTACTCAGTCAATCATATGACGTCATAATCAACTATGTGACGTGCAGTATGACGTCATAATCAATTCGTCATGAATGACGTAGCTAAGTTCGCCACGAACGCTTTATTGTTGACGGACTAAGCATTGTTGTACGAATTATATGTCTTTACTATTTAATAAACACGCTGTTGAATATGTTTTACCCTTTGGCAGTTGATAGCACAGCCACAGGCGTTTGTCGCAAAATGTTAGTGCGGCCCTGACTCTCAGAGTTGTTGACCCACCAGCATCGCTTTCTGTGCATAAACCTGAGGGCAGCTTCATAGAGACAAACCGCGGTAATCATTGAAAGATGTAATAACCAAGTCACGGATCCAGATGATGAGGCATTAGCTCAATTTGTAAGAGATCACAGGCAACTACACCCCCCCCCCCCCAACTGAGGTTGTGATGGCACTAAAGAACTTGAGAAATGTACCCACATCTGGACCTGACAGTTTCAGCAATGAACTATCTAGGTATGCAGGTCATACCATCTTCAAACAAAATATATCCCGACTAATTGCTGTCTTCGTACATCACATTCTCATTGACGAGGCCACGTGGACTACCACCAGTCCTGCAGCCTATCAATCTTCTTAACAGCATCCAGAAGATTCTGTCCAATGTGACTCCGAGAAAAGATCCGCATCCGAGAAAAGATTAAATCTTTCAATGGAGGCTGTCAAAGCGGCTTTAAACGACGACGGAACTGCGCAGATACTTGTATGGTCACAACGAATGCTCGTGCCAGTGGTCATGCCAAAACACTGGGACATTCACAAGATGGGAATTGGTATGCCACGCGCCATCGACATTATCATACGATCAAAGATCCTGGACACATTAGAGAGGGCTGTGTGTAATGTATATCAGCTGCGGGCTAGTGAGATACCAAGCTAAAGGTACGAGTGAAAATGTGCGAGATCACTATCGGCTCTCCAGAGGAAGATGGCCCCTCGCCGCAGCCCTGCCATCCGTTAGGGAATGCCTCACAAGACCATCACCCCACCCACCTACCCCACCCACACGTACCCAACCCATTATCTACACTGGATCTCCAACGAGAAACGGACTACGCAGACGACGTAAACTTCATAGACAAAGACAATACGCCTCTAGTTGGCCTCCCTATAGCTACAGAACAGCTCAAGCATGAGAATCCCTTTATGGACCAAGATGAAATCAGCAATAAAGGCATCTCACTGCCCAGTTCGAGGATGGGAACAAGAACAAAATCCTCGGTTCACTAATGTGAAGTTTCTCCGAAAATCATTGAACGCATAATCCATCCCTGGCATTCAGAAGAGGCCCTGTCACAAAACATGTTAGACATATATCTAGTTGGAAGTCAGTCGATTCAAAGCTGTAGAATGCAGTTCAAATATCGCTCCCATACATGTCCTATGTAGTCCAGGTTGAGCACAGAAAAAAGGATTTTAGAAAATCATTTGATGAATCCAAGATAACATTGATACATAACAAAGTGCGTCAAGGCCCTAGAAGTTTCAAGTCGGTTGGACTGAAACCATTTTTGGTGACAATTTTGAAAAATGTAGTTTCCACCTTTTCAGGGAAGGGGAGATCTTTCTTCTCTGTAAAAAAGAAACTGGAAATTTTGACCCAAATGTGCTTTCTTGGCACCAATGTGTGTTACAATGTATTGTCTAATACACACACGCTTAAATGGAGCGCAATTTCCCCAAAACGAAAACTGGTAACTTTGGTTCCATAGCGGGTCACCTTGTCACAAAAGGGTGACCTTGACATTACGTGGTGCCATTTGGGTATCGTCTGCTATATGCCCCTTTATCTTCTCAGTTCAAAGGAAGTTCATTTTAATTTTCTGTCAAGAACGAAAATATGTATATTTGACCACTAAATAGTAATATTTACCTTTGCTCCAACACAACCAGAGCCCTTACCCAAGGGTAAGAACCCAAGGGTAATTTCTAACTCAACCATTGGATGAACACAATTTAAAATTGAGACCAATTCAAGTTAATATAAGATATAGAAGTTTCAAGTTTATCAGATCAATTACATTTCCGTGACCATATTTAAAATCTATGTTGAACTTTCTTGGCAAGGGGAGTTTATTTTTGCCAAAAACGAAAAATGGTAATTGTGCCGACAATGGCGTGCCGAGGCACAAAGATGTGGTATATGTGGCATTTTATGATTAATGGGAGATCATTTCTGGATAAAACAAGAACTGGTAGATTTGCCACAATATAGAGATGACACTGCCTCAAGGTGTGATCTTAACATTAGAGAAATCACGTGGCGTATTTTCTAAGGCGTGTCTCGAAATATCTTCTAATAGCCTAATTTGGCTTGTGTGATTAAGAGATGTTCATTTCTGCAAAGAAACGAAAGCTGTTGACTTGGATGTCATAGCAGTGGACGGCCTTGACCCTAAGGCTACAGAGTGTCATGGGTTATTTTCTACGATAACTGTCGACATTCTCTGATCAAGGTGGTTTCATTGCTACAAAAATCGAATAATGGTAATGTTTCGCCATAGCGGTCACCTGGACCATGACCCAAGAACAACCCACATCTACGGGATTTCAATGGTAACATCCTCGCCTAATATGGTGGGAATCCGATAACAAAACTCTAGTTGTAGTCGTAGGTCAAAGCTCTATGAGTCCATTTTGGGCACAGCAAAAGTATCTCCAAAACTCTTGTAGAGATCCAAAACAAATGTAATAGGAGGATGAGGCCACATGGGTACGAGAAGCTGACCCAGTATAAGAGAGGATGCGGTGGCAAAAGATGTTTCTGAGAATATGAAGGAGAAAGGAAGAAAGATCCTGGACAACTACATTAATCTGCGTTAGTGGGCAGATTAATTATTGTTATTGTGTTGACTGGTTAGATATAAGAAATAGTTCTTAAAGGGATGCTAATCTCGTCTCAAATATTGTATTGTGCCGATAGATTATGGTTTATAGATTCCATATCATTCATATCCTGTCACAGTCCGGTATCTGTATCACAATTATCTGCTTTGTAATATCTCGTAAATGTTCAACAGTGGTCGCCACCATTTTGTCTCTCGATAGTGTGCGATGTCATGTAAGTGCCAGTGCATTACACTCTTTATTATGTAATACTCATACTGTTGAATTTGTTGAAACTAATTTGAATTGAAGTCAAATTAGTTTCAAAATAGCCAACAGCCTTCCAACAGATCCAGTAGATCTGGGTTGTTCTTGGTATGATTGTTTTATACCACATTGGCGCGCTATAGCTGGCACCTCTATGACTGAGCGTATACCGATGCAGACACGCTAGGTTATTTCTGATTGGTTGAAAAGTAAATCATGACAGCCACCATACGCTAGTGCATCAACATGTAGCTACTAAAGCCTGAATATATTTCGTTGTTGGCATGATAAAAAGCTAAAATGACAGGGATGGATTATGGATGGCAAATTCTATCACATGAATAGCTATTATAAGATAAGGTGAGATATCCTTTAAGGTGTTTTTAGAAGGCAATGCCCATTTTTAGAGTCTATATAACTGGGTGTCAGTTAAAGTAAACCCATGTATAGCATTGCGAGGGAGACCACTTGCCTTTTGGCGCCACACGATGTAAGTTCGGTACGTTAAATGGTCTTTAGAATACATGTTTTAATGAGCCACTAACTGTTGGCCCCATAAAGGCATATTATATGCTAAGTGGCTGTGTGTCTTTAATGGCCAATGAAGGGTCCGATCTGTTATTCAAGTATCTAACATTATAATCAATGGCGTCCCTAGACAGTAGACGTCACAATCAAGATAGCATAGAGCTCTCCATCACGAAACGCGAAAGGTCCGTCACGGAAGTTTACGACTTGCATGTCGTTGGAGAATTTAAAATTTAATACATTTCTGTTGAATATTTGGAAAATAATCTGGTGGGGGGGGGGGACTGTTGCTGTCTATGGCCTATAGTTTTAAAACACTTAACATCCCATCAGTATAAATTACCTTGAAATTGTGATTCTGGCAATTCAGGGTTGAATGCATATAAATCAATTCCAACACGTGTACAACGTGGTCGGTGTTTCACTAGAAATGGGCGTGGCTTAGCTAGAAATGGGTCACTCCGTTCTTGGAGGGTCATATACGCCTTTGTGTAGATCAGATTGGACTTAATGTGTTGCTAATCGTGACCTGAGTTACTGATCGGGCTTACCTTAAGGCCGCATGGTCCATCAAGCCATTAGACTCTACTGGGATAGCGCCGGTCAATTGGGCCGAGTTTGGACATATTTCAAAATGGACGCCTGTTTGCTTGACCTGTTCATAGACTGCAGGATCGTCGAGTACATGGTAGCCGTGACCAATGCGCTCAGCGTGCATCAAGTCTACTGACTGTAAGAGACACACATAGGCTGTTATGCTCCGCACGTGTACATGGTAGGAACCTCTCTCTCTCTCTCTCTCTCTCTCTCTCTCTCTCTCTCTCTCTCTCTCTCTCTCTCTCTCTCTCTCTCTCTCTCTCTCTCTCTCTCTCTCTCTCTCTCTCTCTCTCTCTCTCTCTCGCCCCTCCTAATTTTTACCCATCTTTCACCGTCCCTAACACCAATTCTTCTCCTTCTCCCCAGACCATCCCTAACACCAATTCTTCTCCTCCTCCCCGGCCTCATGATGATAATTGTGACGACGACGACAGCGATGATGATGATGATGATGATGGTGATGATGGTAGTGGTCGCGGTTTTGGTGGAATCTCAGTGTGTAAGTTTCAAGACACCTATAGGAACGCTTTTGAATGTTTTAAGACTAATTTGACATGTTGCTGCAATACGCTGAAACAGCTCCTAGTTTGATTAGTTTCGAAATATCTCATAGAATATTTTTTCTGGTCAGAAATGGTTAGAGCTAAGCACTTGCTAATTAAAAAGCCCAATATTGTTGGTCACCAACAAATGATGACGTCAGAAACACATAATTATAAAACAACAAAAGCAGAATACTTCACATCCGGGTCCATTAAATGCGTATGACGTCATGTTTAACAGGCTTATTCATTTTGGGGGATGCAGAATGGCATTTTCTATGAAAATGCTGGCATTGTCCTAAGACAGTTTGAGCATTAAATACTCCAACTATTAATGGAGGAAACCAGTTTATCCATCAATCATATGTCGTCACGTTCAACTACGTCACGTGTAGGATGACGTCAAAATTAAACACGCCATGAATGGCGTAACTAAGTTCGTCACGAACGCATAATTGATGACGGACTAAGCGTTATTGTACGAATTGTATATCTTTACTATTTAATAAATATGATGTTTCAAAGTATTCAATAACTTACCTGTATAGTTTTCTGAAAATTGATATTCAGGGAGTTCAGGGGTCGATCAATCCCAATGCAAGTAAGGTGTGTGTGGAGCTTAGCTAAAGATGGGCGGGGCAAAGCTAAACTGGATTCATCCATCCATATCATAACTATGTCAAATCACGCGCCTACTTACCAGTCGTACAATCTCGGCAGTACCAGTCTCCCCAGCGTGTACAGTGCGATGGATTCCTCTCTTGTAGCCTTCCTGTGAACAGAAAAATGAGATTACACGTAAGTTTATCCCATTCAACACGAAAAGAGCAAACACCAAAGTAGTTTACGAGTTAATCAATATTATTTTGCATAATTTTGAAACTAATTTGCCTGGTCAATAACAGCAACAGGTTCCTGTCAAATATGTTTCAAAATATTCCACAAGGCTACCTGTACCTTAAAATTGAGATTCTGGTAATTCCAGGTGTAATGTGTTATGGACCATGGCCTATGTTTATGACATCCTGAATCCTTTAGGATAATATAGGTCTACTATTTCATGTTTCAACAAGTATGGTCAAGTTCGTCTGCATGGCTAACCATAGTCAGTTTGCTGGTTTACTGAACATGGGCAGTTGCTATGCCCAGTCGCACACTAAATAGTTAACTATAGTTCGGTGGTACCCGATTCCCCACTGAACTACTTTCAGAAAATTTGGAATCGGATACCAGTCTCGATTAACCTTTTCTGTCGTCTGTTTTGATGGCCTACGAAAATGGGTTACTTTTGTTCGCTAATATGTCAAAAAGCGTCCATATAATATAAAGCGGGAATGAAATGGGCCTTAGAAACATTGATTTACCGTATGGCACCATAATGTCATCAACCTTACATAGGTTAATGAAATATTAGCATGTTTATGTGCGTTTTACCATGGCAAGCGAAACCTATCGGCCATTTTGGATTTACGGCAATTTCATACTAACCATTTTGGAATCGAGCCCGAGTGCTCGGTCGACTAAAGTTAACTAGCTAGTTAACTATTTCAAGTTAGACTGGGAACTAGTTAGTTAAATCTAACTATGGTTAGTGAGTCGAACTTCAACTAGTCTAATGGAGGATCCTAGTTTAGTCATTAATCCCATGACGTCATAATCAACTACGTGACGTGTATGATGACGTCATAATCAATTACGTCATGAATGACCTGGTTAAGTTCGCCACGAGCGATTAATTGATGACGGACTAAGCATTGCTGTACGACTTATATGTCTGTACTGTTTAATAAACATTATGTTGAATATTCAACAGCTTACCTATAGTTTTCTGAAAATCGATAGTCAGTGAGTTCAGGGATGGATCAATCCCAACACGGCCGAAGTGTGGTTGGAGCTTAGCTAAAGATGGGGGGGGGGGGGCATAGCTAAAGCTGGATTCATCAATTACCTTCGCCTTGTGTGGGGGAAAGGGTTATTGAATTCATGTCTTCTGTCTGTGTGTCTGTCTGTGTGAATCTGTCTGTGTGTCCGTCTGTGTGTCTGTCTGTGTGTCAGTCTGTGTGTCAATATTTGTATCTTTAAAAAGATTCTGTTGTGATATGGCTCAAACCTTAACACAACGAAATAAGTTGATGTCCAAGGGGATTGCCACTTGCCGGACATTGACTCTGATCCGGATAAAATGCGGGATCCGGATCGAATCAAATTCTGGATGTATGGGTAGCTACTGATCCGATTTGGCTCACATTTTTTCAAAGGAAATGGTGTGTTTATACACTATGATTTTACGACTTTTGGTGTGATAAATAAATCCGAAAATTCTGAAAGAATTCGATTGTTGTTATGGTGGTACATCATTGTTATTGTGAAGTCAGCTAACATGTGACTTATTTGATTATGACATCAGAGTTTTGAGTGGAAGATCGTATCCCTCTAATCATGCTTGATATAAGATTCAATTAACTATCCTTACCTGAAATGCCTCTATATGTGCCCTGTCTCTTGGCGCATTAGGCGCTGCGATCTCCCCGCAAGCTAAGTCCATCCCCACCACGCCCTCATTTCGAAACTCGTCACACAATGTCATTACTTCTCTGGACCAATCTGTGCCGTAAATACAGGTAATGTTATACGATAACCACTTTCGATTATTCTGTTTTCACATAGATCTGCATGTCTACACTGTCTGATTAATCACATCAGATTTGTCTAATTCGGTAAAACCGGATCGTGTAAAGAAAAAATCCGAGGTCTGATGTATGAGTTCGAATCTGAAGAGTTAGACAGGTTCAATATCTTGACATGTTGTCTGAAAGCGTAGCCATTCATAATTGCTGCTTTAAAAGCGTCATCTACAAAAGCCCGAGAATAGATCCATCCGTCCATTTCACGTTGAATTTGAGGCGAGTCCAACGACAGATTTTTGCTACTTCAAGTTTCAAGTTTTGTTTATTTATCCTCAGAGCATATATTAACATATGGGGAAATAGCATTTAGACCTATAGGCCCTACCATTTACATGGTACAGTGAGCGCTAGCATATATATAATGGTCCCTTCAAGTTTATCCATTCATCCTATGACGTCATAATCAACTACGACGTGTATGTTGACGTCATAATCAGTGCCGTCATAAATGGCATAGATAAGTTCATCACGAACGCTTTTAAACTGATGACGGTCTAAGTGTTGTTGCACTAATGGTATGTTTATACTATTTAATAAAGCAACAGCGCCCAGTCAAATTAGTTTCAAAATATTCAACAGCTTACATGTACAGTTTTCTGGAAATTAATAGTCAGACAGCTCGGTGATAGATCAATCCCAACACGGGCGAGGTGTGGATGGAGCTTAGCTAGGGATGGGCAGAGTATAGCAAAAACCTGATTCCTTCATTATTCGCATCATTTAGAATACTAGTTTATTATTTAACCCCTTACTGGTCACACGCTGAAATACTAATAATATTTTTGGTTATTGAGCATGCGCGTTGAACATGTTCTGTAAACTATGCTATGATCCCTATCATAAATGGCGCGTCAAGCATATAGCTGCTTGGTCTTTGACATCGAGGGGGTTCTTACCTGGTTCATGGATCACACAGCATATGATGCTGGTCACTGTGATCCCGAAGTCATGTGACCCCTTCTTGAAAGCTTCATTGACTATCCGCACCACCTCTTTAGCACCCAGATCTCCCCGTGCTCGAGCATTAGCTGGTTTAGGGAGGTCATTCGCTAACAGATGAGGGGAGTATCTCGCCTCCACGTAACATATATTTTCCTTAGAACAGTCCTCGCAAAATTCGTACGCCATTCGCCATATCGCGTCACGATCTCCTCTATATAAAAAAACAAAAAGTAACGGATAACAAATAGCTTTCATGTATATGTGTGTTACAGAAGGATATATAGGCATATGCTACTACCCACCCACCCACCACCCTATCGGCACCCATATCAAACCTGAAGTAAATATCCATGTAAAAGCATAGCATGAACGGAAACATAAGACATCTCGAAAAATCAGCCCCAGTGTGATACAGACTGGTGTCAGGTGGTAAGAATGATGATAATCGTAGATTTCAGATCTATGACGCACCCCCGGGAATACGCTCACAACGCTCTGTTTCTCAACCAGCCATATGATTGATGCTAGGATACACATAACCGACAGACAGTATGGTGCAGAATTTTGATGGAATTGTGCACATTTGGTTACAAGCACCAAATTTGGCATGCCGATAGCACTTGGCCTACTGATTAATGAAATGTTTTCACATTTTGAAAATGGTGACCATTTTCAGAATGGCCGACACAATAATGCTACAAAAGTTCAGGCTCCTTTTGTTTGCATTCATTTGTCCATATGCTTTTGCGGACATATTGGGATTGGGTCGTGTCCTGATTCTATCATAAATTTCGAAAGTAGCCTATATTTTTTAACTATTGGCATTGTATCCAAGATAGTTTCCGTTGGAAATTAGATTTATGACTGAAATGTTGCTTTCACTTATCCGTATGTCCTCCAGGCTTCCAAGGCTGTGATCTTGCTTCGACTGACAATCAGTATGGGTAATACTCTGGCGGTGTGGTAACAGTGGTAAGAATGAGAATGCTAAAATACTATAGAATAACAGTAGTATAAATAATTTTGTGACCATCTTTCCGAATTCCCGTTTACCTCTACTTTTGCACCTTACATGTCAGATGTAGCTCATTATTTATGATCGAGGTAACAATTGGTTGAATATTATGGAAAGAATTTAACTGGCAATCATCGGTACTCGAATCAATCATGGCAAGCAATCAAACATTTTTCAGAATATTTCATAGCATGCCAGTACACTGAACTAAAATGGAGATATGCCTACTGGAATTCACCTTTCCAGAGTACTCACCCATCATATGATGTCATAATGAACTGCGTGATGTGTACAATAACATCATAATGGATGACGTCATGAATGATACCGATAAGTACGTCACGAACGCATATTTGAAGACGGCCTATGCGTTGTTGTACAAATTGTTTGCTTTTACTATTTAATAAATATTATGTTGAATATTTTGAAACTAATTTGACTGGGCGCTGTTGCTGCCATAGGAAGCATCAGCACCCAGTCAAATTAGTTACAAAATATTCAACAGCTTCCCTGTATAGTTTTCAGGAAATTGATAGCTAGGGCATTTGGGGATCGATCAATCCCAACACGGCGAGGTGTGGGTGGAGCTTAGCTAGTGATGGGCGGGTCCATTTTATGGATGAACGGGTTATTCACAATTTTAAAAATGGCGGACATATATTTGTAATAGCTATAAGTGCAAACTTAATATTAGTTTCAATTTACAACTAGTATAATTTTCTATCTGTCGGTTAGTCGGTCAAATCTTTTGTCCAACAATGGTTTGCATGTGTATCAACTATAGGCCTATCCCGTGTCACCTAGGCAACAATTATAGTAAATGCTATACTATCCTAGTAAAGTTCAAATGCCTGAATCGGTCATCTGAAGAATGGTGGCCATTTTGAAAACTTTTCTCCATGGTGTCCATCAAGAAAGTTTAAAAAGAAAATTTCATCAGATAATACCATCAAACATCCTCAACCAAATTTCATGTTTGAAGTCGTGTATGCAGCAACTTCAAATGTAATGCTATGTTAGTGATTTTGAAATATTCAAATATTGTTCTGTCAGCCATCTTTAAAAACAGATCGCTGTTATGCTGTAGGCTGTGTTAATATTGGCAAACCAACGTGTGCAGACGATATAGTCCTTTTGAGTAAGGGCATCCATAGCATGAAATCAGTGGCGGATTTAATAGAAAATAACATTAATCTGAATAGGCAGAGAATGTGCAATGGACCTTTCCAAGTTCATTCATCGATCATCTGATGTCATATGACGTCATAAGTAACAAAGTGACGTATATGCTGACGTCATAATCGTGACGTCATGCGTGATTCTAAATACCCCGTCTTTAACGCGTAATACTCCGACACGGTGTACGAATTGTAAGTTTTTGCTATTTAAGAAACATGCTGTCGAGTATTTTGACACTAATTCGACTGGGCGCTGTTACAATAGCGCCTAGTCAAATTAGTTTCAAAATATTCAACAACTTATATGTATAGTTTACTGGAAATTGATATTCAGTGAGTTCAAAGATCGATTGATCCCAACACGAACGAGGTGTGGGTGGAGCATAGATTGAGATGGGCGGGACATGACTAAAAATGGAAAGGTTCATTAGAAAGAACCGCTGTAAAGTTGCTACGCTCTCGGTGATTCCCCGTATACCTAACATGACTTAAAATGTAGGATTTTCTTGCTCAAGTGCAAGATACATCTTTTCTTCACGCTGAAGTTCACCTGACTGTAATACCCACACACCCACCCCCACCCCACCCCGGAATACGCTGACCATACGTCAATCTGCTCTGGTATGTTGAATAGAATCAGAAGTATGGATATTTCTTTCCGAAAATACTCAAGATGGCTACGAAACCCCCAACAACAGTTTTCTCAATCACTTATGTCTGCGGAATGAGCATCAAATGCCAGGACCGTTCTACCATAAGTCACATCCCCCCCACCCCATCCCCCACAACTCCAGTCCCTCAACCCCACCCACCCCACCGGACTACATCCTCCAAACGAAAGATTAGTTGAAGTATTATAGACTCCTATACAAATCGAGCTAGCGCAAAGCATGTAATAATCAAATGAACCGTTTCTGCAAATTCTACTTGATGCCTCAACACCTATCAACAGCGAATAGCGCGGCCTACTACAATGGATACTGGAGAGAACTGTACTCAACACAATATATCTACCAATGCCAGCATATACTGGCAAATGGAACAACCATTTTGGGTTATTCTCAAAATATTAAACACAATGAACCTTTCCATTTTTAGCTATGCCCCGCCCATCACTAGCTAAGCTCCACCCACACCTCACCGTGTTGGGATTGATCGATCCTCGAATGCCCTATCCATCAATTTCCTGAAAACTATACAGGGAAACTGTTAAATATTTTGTAACTAATTTGAGTGGGTGCTGTTGCTGCCTATGGCAGCAACAGTGCCCAGTCAAATTAGGTTTCAAAATATTCAACATAATATTTATTAAATAGTAAAAGCAAACAATTTGTACAACAACGCATAGACCGTCTTCAAATATGCGTTCGTGAGGTACTTATCGACGTCATTCATGACGTCATCCATTATGATGCCCACATTATGATGTCATTCTACACGCCGCGTAGATGATTATGACGTCATATAGTTGGTACATACTCTGGAAAGGTGGATTCGTTTGGTACCGTAGTCTAACGTTACTTACGCAATTACTGGCAGGAAAACAGCAAACGTACCGATGGCTTTATGAAAATCTCCGGGACGCTCCCATACAGTGACGTATTGCTTAAGATCTTTTGGAGTCGTCGCGGGAAGAGGTATACCCCGTTTTCTAAAGATTTATGAAGCACAAAAAAGAATTAGCTATTTATTTTAACACTTTGCTCCCTGAAATGTCAGTGTCTCGGTTGCAAGACAGTTAGTTACACATGCAGGTTATCTGCTGATTACTTTGAAACTAATTTGACTTGTAGCCGTTGCTGTGGTCCCTGTCAAATTATTTTCGAAATATTCAACAGAATATTCCTCGCATCACAGATAAGTTGTCGTTTCTTGTCTGTAGGGTTAAATGTACTTTAGCGTATCGCAAACCCGTGATGTCTTTTGACAGTGAATACAGAGTCCCATTGTGTACACATGTATGTCATGTCAACAGACTGTATTTAATGAATAACCACGTGACATAGACTCATTTTTCAAGCTTACAGGATGAAGGTGACATGTTTGTAAATTAGAATAAAGAGTAGGCCTATAGGCGCGCGTTGAAAAATGTCAGTTCTGATTTCTGCACAGAATATATGATTAACTCGATAAAATTTACAAAATATAAAACTAACTAGAACACCTTTAATGAAGTAACTATAAATCTGCGATGTCCGGCCATTGCAGAATAGTGTACGGTCTCTTCTTATATAGCCATTGTCTGCTGCTGATCCGATAAAAACTCTGGGTATAGTCCCAGTTCAAAGACCCATACTTGGAATTCCTATAGGTTTACATTGGGCATGGAAAAGCTGATTTCTCAAAGACCATTGGCCTGAGCTTCATCAAAATTGATATGAAATCAAGTCTATATAGTTCCTATAAGATCACAAAGTTCCAAATCGATCGGAGCAAAACGCATCTCGGTAGGCATTTTGAAAAAAGAAATTTCAAAAAGAAATTTTTGTCACCGTTTGTCATCCTGAGTTTATTTCTGCCAAAAACGAAAGCTGGTATTTTTGATCAAATTGTGCACCTGGCGGCCATTCTGATAATAATTTTCAGAACAAATTCCCTCAAGAGTATCAACCCAGCCAAGTATGGTAATGATCTGATCAAAACTTTAGGTGTACTCCCAGTTCAAATATCCATCTTGAAAATCCCTATTCATTACCTATGAGACAATTTTCCATGACTTGGGGGTCAGAGGTCAATATCACCTTATGGGTGGACATACATCTCCAGGACCACAAACGTAACATCCTGACGAAGTATGGTAGTGATCCGATCAAAACCTTAGGTGTACTCGCACTTCAAAGATAAATATTGAAACTCTCCATACATTTATATGGGAATATGGGAATTTATTTGCCCACGGAAATGTGGATAGCTCGAAATCCCTTGAAAGAAAGGTACAAGCATACGCTTCCAGACGGGTAGTAGAAGTTGACCACGTTGGGAGTTGATAGCATGAAAACTGTAGGAGGAGATACGGTACAAAGTGTTTGATAAAGAATAAGAAAGAAGGAAGAATAAAGATCCTGAGTGATTTTAATAATCCGCGATTGCATCGCAGATTAATTAACACAGAAATGTGTAGAAGATTGACTTAGCTTACTTATGATGTATGGCTTCGATAATATTAGGATCTTAGATATTCAGATTTAAACGGTTTAAATCGTGTTGTTCCTGAGTCTAAGGCCTCTTTCTCATTGCCTAATCCTGTTTAACTATTTCGTGCACTATGCGGTTATAGTCCAGTAGAAATCAACAGAAATATAGGCTAACCCGGACATTTTGTATAACAGACGATTTTGTGTTCCAAACACTTTTTATGACTGTCCAGAGTCCACACAAGAAATTCTCACAAATTCGCACTTGGGGAAACCTGATTTTTAACCCTTTGAAGTTAGGGAACGAAATGTGAAAAATATTTAGCATAAATAGGTAATCTGTTGAGAATTTTATAAAATTAGACCTACTGGCAATTGCTATTGTCAATTGTGTATATGACAACAGATCCCAGTCAAATAACCTGTAAGACATACTAATGTAAATTAAAATTAATCAGTAAAACCTGTCTATAACAACCATATATGATTTGATACATGAGTGTGAATTCCAGAACATGGTACATCAATGTATGGCCAGTTTTTGACGGAGAGAGTTACACATATGGACAGCATGTTGATCGCAACTATGCAGTCAATGATATAAATATTCCTAACGCTATTATTCTTACTATTATAATAATATATAGTCCGGGGTAAATTTAGAAAATGTTACTTGAAGTAAGTTAAGTCGATTCAATTATAAAACGATAAATATATAGAGTCAAAATCACATTGTTCATGCTAATTAATGGTTTAGTACAATTATGTCTGACCCTACGCAAGAAAAATCATGTGTTGTATGTAATGTTTCCCATGATAGCAGCAGTTCTAGAAAACTTAGTCATAAAGGGCTTTCAACGCTGCTTGACGCTTCAAAGCTTCGTGGAGATGGTATTGATTTGAAAGTATCTCCGTCGAACGAACATTATGTACACGATAAATGCTATAAAAAATACACGTTGCCTAGAAATATTGCAAAAGTGCAACATCAAAACAGAAACGATGAAGGAGTGCGACCATCTACCCCTACACTGCGCTCCGAGTCTAATCATTATGATTACCATACTCATTGTTTGATATGTGCTGAAGAGCTCAACTTTGATGCTGTCCGCCGTCACCCTGAACGGCATTCTCACATAAGCAATATTGAATATGTTAGTACGGGTAAACTCAGTGTAGTCCAGGGAACCTTGTTAAACGCGTGTGGCAAAAGGCACGATTCGTTAGCGAATGATGTTAAAGCAAGAATACTTTTTGCAGGTGACCTATGTGCTGTTAAAGCCAAATATCATCGTCAATGTATGCAAGAATTCATCTCTTGTAGAAACATCAGTTCGTGTGGTGCTTCTGGAAGTAATGCCCGGAACTTTGATGAAATGAATGATGTGGGCTTTAACCATCTATGCAATTGGCTAACAGCACCAGAACAGCAACAGCGCCAGTTCACTTTACACGACCTTCGTACGCAATTGACCACCTACTTGCCAAATGGTGTACGCGCATATAGCATAAAGCACGTCCAGCGTCGTCTGCTCGGCCGATTTGGGACAGATGTGACAATATCCCAGGTTGAAGGCAAGACAAGCGTGGTCACATTGACTGATAGAGCATCTTCTATCATACACGAATCATATGCAGCATCAACCAGTTACGAGAGTGATGAAACTATGCGACTTGTTAGACTGGTGGGATCTATGATTAATCAAACAATTAAAGATATTGATCAACCATCAGATGTGTATCCAGAACCGTCCAGTTTAGACCGTGAAAAGCTTGAAATCGAGGTGCCAGATGCATTGAAACATCTTATTTCATGTATCTATTCTGAACCTCGTAGTGAATCTGCCAAGTTGAAAAATAAACTTAAGATGGTATCTGTATGTCATGTTATCATGCAAGCTGTTGGAAAGCAATCATTTGTATCACCACTGCTTCTCTCCATTGGTTTGTTCATCCACCAGTCTACCCGCTCCCGTGTTATCATAGATATGCTCTCATCCCTGGGACTCAGTGCTTCCTATGACCAGGTAATTGTTTTTCAGAGATCTGCAGTTGGAAGCACATCCGTTGAAGACCTGTGTCCTGGGCTCGTGGAGAAGAAAGATGGAGGGGGTTTCTGTCAATGGGTAGCTGACAATTTTGATTACAACGAGGACACGATTTCTGGTCACGATACAACGCATGTGATGGGGATCATTTCGTGTCAAACAATGGCATCAACCGAAAGCAGAGCTAACCCAGTTGGGGCAATATGTCGTAAAACTATAACTGCTGATGAGATCAAAGAAGCTGGTGATTTTGGGAGCTTCATGCTACCCTACAGCTTACCTATTGCTATGCACGGTCAATTAGACACATTGTGGTTGTACTCTAGCCTTCTCACAAGTCAGCCACCAAACTAGCAGGGGTTCATGTCTGAAATAACGACATGCAACAATTTCCACTGCACGGCAGTAGTTTACAACCCCATGGTACCTTTGAATCCAGAAACAAATGAAGCTGTATATAGTACCATGATGTATGTGCAGTCCCAATCCCTAAAGGCAGGACTGTGTTGCGCAACCATAACATGTGACCAGCCATTGTACTTAAAAAGCTACAAAATTAAGCAAGACACTCATCCACAGTTTAGGAACATGTATATACGGCTGGGTGGCTTCCACCAACTAATCTCCTTTCTTGGAGCGGGCTGTAAGATCATGGAGGGGAGTGGGATCGATGATTTGTGGGCAACCGTGTATGCTAGGAATTCCCTACCTAGGATAATGGAGGGAAAAGCTTACACAAAGACATCAAGAGCATGCCTCCTTACAGATGCCACATTGCATCTTTTGCTAATTCAACCCGATGTTGATATAATTTCTCTACAAGGCAGTGCTGCAGACAACACACCCAGCAGTACATATGGTGAATCTGAATTTGCAGGGCTGCAAGACGAAGAAAGTGATGTTGATCCTGATAGCGATGACGCTTCGGATGAGCAAACAACCGAAACAGAAACATGCTGTGAAAGTCAAACACATATGTCAACGGATGATATGTGGTCAGAGCTGCGCAATTTATATGATGCTATTATGTCACATGATATTTCAGCAGACGATGTTTGTGACAATGACCATTTGCAAGACCTATGTAAGCAAGTTTCTAATTTGAAGGAAAACGTAGAGAAATCAAGAACTGGTAAATTGTGGTCGTTGTTCATGGAATTTGTCGCCATTGTACAATTGTTCATCAGGGCTGAGCGTACTGGTAATTGGCTCCTTCATTTAAAGACGACACAACTAATGTTGCCATTCTTTGCTGCTGCAGGGCACAACAATTACACAAAGTGGTGTCGCCTTTACCTCCAAGATTCTGATGATCTATGTACTTGTCTGGATGGTCCCATGCACGAAGGTTACTTTGCTGTGCGCAGGAATGCTAAACTGTATTGGAGTGGTACCTGGTCTGATATGACAATTGAACAGAGTCTATTGAGAGCTGGGAAGACACAGGGTGGATTGATCAATATAGCGCACAAGGAATCCGCTAGAACAAAATGGCTTCTCACTGCACACATCATAGCACAGTACACACACGCTCTGCGGTCATTGACTGACACGTTCACCGGGACATGGTCGGAACAACACAGAGATGTTCACCCTGCAAATATGAGACGAGATGTAGAAGACATGAGGAAATTCACTCTGTTTCTCAGAGAACACAATCCATTCGCAGTTGAAGACGACCAACTGAGAAATATCGCAACTGGTTTGATTGCAGACCATCGTGTTACTGCCGATGATGCCATTGATATAGGTCGAAGAATTCATGAGAAGTTAAATGAGAAAAGGTTTGGCGACATTACGCTAAAGAAAGCAGATCAAGCTGTAACATTTGCTGTCATGCGAAAGGTAGTTAAAGTAGGAAATGAAGATGTCCATATGTCTTCCCAGGAGCTGTACCATCGCTTAATGTCAACTGCATCTGTTTCAGGACCTCCAGACAAAGCAATCTTTGAATACGAGCTTGCAGCGGTATGTCCCGCCCTCTTCCACGATGACGGAACCATGAAGAAATCGCAAAAGTCACAACTGGCGAAGTATTAATTGAAATGAACACATCAATGCTACAGCAAGAGACAACAGAGCCAGCTGCAAGAGTATTTGATGGCTGCGAACTTTTGCATCGGATACCATGGCCTAAGGTTGGAACAATGGAGACTATTTGTAGCTCATTCGTAGCATCAGTAGTACATTATCAGAGGCTTGATGCGCCTGTATGCGTTATATTTGATAACTATCAAACTGAGACCACAAAAGATCAAGAACAGAAGCGACGACGGCTTAATCAAGTTGGCGCTCCTGATGTAGCTGTCCAAGACAACACACCTGTTCCAGGAAACAAAACTGGATTTCTATCAAACAAACGCAACAAGCAGAATACCATAAATCTGTCGGCAAAACATTTATCAGATGCAGGTGTTGAGGTGGTACATGCAGTAGATGAAGGCGATGCTGATGTGGTGATTGTAAGGAGAGCATTAGAATTGGCAGGAACTGAAAGAACACCGATAATTGTTGCTGACGATACAGACATATTGATCTTACTCCTCTATCATGCAAGCACCTCTGCAAATATTTTCCTACAAACAAAGCAACATAAGCTATGCATCAAAGTGGCCACAGAGATCTTAGGCAAGGAATTGTGGATGTGCCTGCCATTCGTCCATAGTATGTCTGGATGTGACACGACATCAGCTTTATATGGCATGGGCAAAGTAAAGCATATGAAAATGATCCAATCTTCACCAACCCTCAGACAAGATGTACTTGCATTTGGCGACATCTCCAGATAAAAGGCGGATATAATGGTTATTGGTGAAAAGTACATTAAGTCTTTGTATAGTGCTTAGACAATCTCAGATACATGACTGCCATCTCTCCTAAGCATGTACCAGTTGAAAGGATGCCACCCACACGTAGGGCAGCATACTTCCATAGCCTTCGGGTTCATCTCCAAGCAAGCACATGGCTTCACCTAAAAACTGTGTTAAAGAAAGAAGAGTATGGTTATGCAGTAGAACAAGAATCAGTGACGGCGATCATTACGGACAAGTCAGCAGCGCCTCCGGAGCTACTTCTAAATATAAGGTGCCAGTGTAAAAGCAGCACACGTCTGTGTTCCTCGTGTAGTTGGTCCAAGAAAGGCATTCCCTGTAGCATACATTGTAAATGTGAAGGTCACTGCCTTAACAGCTCGAAATTTGAACGTGAAAATGCACAGACAAATTTCAGCCATTCTGCCTGTTCGCTGTGTTTCACAACAGTCGCTCAGTTTGCATTAAATTTATAGTTTATCAAGTGATGTTGATGATGACATACTTTAAACTGTACAACACTTACCAAAACACGGGTTTTTAGAGTCAAAATACATATTACCTGGTTATTGGTCATCGCCTTGACGGCCATTTTGAATTTCCTCTAAAAAACATATTTCCCCATGTGTGAATTTTGGAGAATTTTTTTGGGATGTATTTTGGGCCATACCGAAGTGATTAAAACAAAAATTTGTCTGCTATACAAAATGTCCGGGTCCATGTCAATTTCTACTGTACTATTAATAACTAGCCGATATATAGCCGTTTGCATTCACACTGCGAGAAGATAGTCCCGGACTGGACGGTGGTCCTGATGGAGAGCGAGATACAATGCTGATCGTAGCGCTCCCTGCCAGACAATGAGAGACAACGCTGACGGTAACGCTACCTGGCAAATTTTGACGGAATAGGCCGCGTTCGCATAGGGAAGCAACAGCGATATATCGGAAGATAAACCGCCGGTTTTCTGGGATTAAGTTTCGAAATAAATGAAGTATTTATTCCGGTACAAGAGCCGGTCCAATGAGAACGCTAGCCGATATACCTGGTATTTACCGAAATAGTGGCTGTATGAGAACACGGCCTAATACTAAGTCAATACGGTTCGCTGATGATTGATAGGTTTGGTTGGCGCATAACCGAGCCAGTCATTCCAGTGGTAAATTTTCAAAAATAGTTAACTAAACGGAAATTTTGGTTTTATTGATTATTAACCATTTAATTGCCAAGCCGGCCAAAACCACCTTTTTAAAACTATTTCTTAAATTCCAGTGGTAAATTTCCAAAAAACAGTCTTCTTTTGGTCACAAAATGGTCATTCACTAAGCAAAAATCTAAGCTTTCTAGAAAAATCTCGATAAATTAAAGGGTTAATTAACATAGGTAGCCAATTTTCTGGCTTTGAGATGCTGCTGACACACGAGGGGTTAAACAGGTCCCATTCACGCCCGATTCAAAACGGTATTTGTTTCTTTATTGAGCTGAATTTGTTGTACTTCAAATTCGGATTCTATCCGGTTTTGTTTTTCGTGACAGCAACGGCTGCCCTCTATCCAAGAGTCAGTAAAAGGGAGGGATTGGGGTTGACTGCTCCATGTGAGATGAGATCGACCAATCCCAACGCCAGTAGTAGTAGTAGTAGTAGTAGTAGTAGTAGTAGTAGTAGTAGTAGTAGTAGTAGTAGTAGTAGTAGTAGTAGTATTAGTAGTAGTAGTAGTAGCAGTAGCAGTAGCAGTAGCAGCAGCAGCAGTAGTAGTAGTAGTAGTAGTAGTAGCAGCAGCAGCAGCAGTAGTAGTAGTAGTAGTAGCAGCAGCAGCAGTAGTAGTAGTAATAGTAGCAACAGCAGCAGCAGCAGCAGCAGCAGCAACAGCAGCAGTAGTAATAGTAGTAGTAGTAGTAGTAGTAGTAGTAGTAGTAGTAGTAGTAGTAGTAGTAGTAGTAGTAGTAGTAGTAGTAGTAGCAGCAGCAGCAGCAGCAGTAGTAGTAGGAGTAATAGTAGTAGCAGCAGCAGCAGCAGCAGCAGCAGCAGCAGCAGCAGCAGCAACAGCAGCAGCAGCAGCAGCAACAGCAGTAGTAGTAGTAGTAGTAGCAGCAGCAGCAGCAGCAGCAGCAGCAGCAGCAGCAGCAGTAGTAGCAGCAGCAGTAGTAGTAGGAGTAATAGTAGTAGCAGCAGCAGCAGCAGCAGCAGCAGCAGCAGCAGCAACAGCAGCAGCAGCAGCAGCAACAGCAGTAGTAGTAGTAGTAGTAGTAGTAGTAGTAGTAGTAGTAGTAGTAGTAGTAGTAGTAGTAGTAGTAGTAGTAGTAGTAGCAGCAGCAGCAGCAGCAGCAGCAGCAGCAGTAGTAGTAGTAATAGTAGCAGCAGCAGCAGCAGCAGCTTAATCAGCATTGGAAATGTTTTGTAATCCCCGTAATTAAGTCACAAATTTTTGCTAGAAGTTTCTTATTGTGTGTTGAGAAGAGTTGGAGAAATTTGAAGAAATTTAGTTCTTTGCGATAATATTTTGGCAAAATGTTTACTCGCTTATTTTGAACGAGGTCACAAATGAAAAAGTAGTGAAACTCGTCTCCGATTTCATTCTTATTACAAAGGTTGCAAACGCGTTCTGCTCCATCCCACCGTCATTTCTCTATTGGTAAACAATGGTTGCTTGTTCTAAATCTTGTAAGCAGTAATTTTTTCTATCGCCAAATTTTAAGAGATACCCTTCCCTTCCCCAATTTATTTTAAAACTGTTATATATTTTCCCTTTCCATGATTCATTCATTTGTGCGTGCCGTGTCTGTATAAATTGATCCTCAAGGATTTTTGTTATTGTTGTTTGTGTTTGGTTGAGGTTATGTATTACTTGGTGGCCGTGTCCTGTGTTATCGTGTTATAGAGTTTAGCCGTCTGTATTGCAACCGTTATTGTTGTGAGTCTAGTAAAATGTACTTGTATAATTTAGCTGCGAGTTTTAGCCAGTATGTTATCATGCGTTGTTGTATCACTATTTGTATCGACATTTCTCCTAGCTCATCATGTATCATGTATTTGGGTGTACTGCGCTTAACCTTTAGGAGATATATTATGAAATCTAGACTAGTTTTTTCTAATAAATTACAGAAATGAAGCTTGGTGTGGTGAAATCACCATTATTCTTGAAGCGAGCGCGTGATCCAGGCCTAATCTAACTTAAATTAGTTACAATCGATTCATCACATCTTTCAGCCGCTAGGCTTACTTAGTACTAACCATACAGGCATTTCGACCTATGGGCCATCACAGAGAAATGGGGCAGATTCAATGGATCCTTCCAACTTTATCCATCCATTATATGACGTCATAATCAAATACGTGTCGTGGGATGACGTCATAATGATGACATCACGAGTGATTCGATATAGTCCGTCTTTAACGCTTAATAGTCCGTCACGGTGTATGAATTTTAAATGTCTATCATTTAATAATCATTCTGTTACATTCCCAACAATTGGAAGGCGAATTTGTCATACAAGTTGTGTTCGTCTAGTTTCTGATTTCGCTGTCTCACTGAGAGAGCTTTGTGGCGCTGCTATTTCCCCCCTAGCTGATCATTTGTCCGTTAACAACGCGGACACGTGAATCTTCACACCTTCAGCGGTACTCTTTGTTTCAACGCATGCGCTCTATTCTGCCCGATAACGATTGTCTCTCAGTTACACCCATTTAAAATGCATAGATTGCTACCGTAGCACATTAAAACGCTGTTTTGTCATCTCAGCTCTGCCGATTTGGCATTTCCTCTAATGTCGTTTTTTCCAAAAACAGAGAATCGGGAGTAGTCTGAAATCTACACTGGAAAACTGTTGAATAACATATTTAAAAACTAAGTTGACATTAAACTGCTGCTGCCTGCGGAAATTCATTGGAATATGGAGCAACATCTTCCAGTTAAAATAGTTTTAAATATTCAACATAATATTTCATACGTATAAAAAATTTACGTGCAATTATTTAACATACTAGTTTAAAAAATAAAAAAATAAACGAGCAAACAAACAAATGAATAGTGCGGGCGGATGGCTGGACAGGCAAGCTAATGCTTTGATAGAGGATATGTTATGTTGCCGTAATATCAGTCAAACTTTAGAAATTTGCTCAAATAACACAACCACTATTATTGGGTCCTGTTTGATCTGGCGAAAATCAACGTCTAATTTTGCCTGTCTATAACGGGCACATTATAAAACATCAGAGACTCTGTATTAAAGACAGCCAGCATGTCTTTTAATTAAAATAATAGACGGCATTCAAACACATAACAAAAATTGCTTTTCGTAGTAGACCATTTGATGTGTATATGTATTCAATACTTAACCTAGAAATGTTCTATCCTATGAATGTTTTTGATGGATACGTACTACCACGGGGTCCTAGTATAAATTCAGCTTTGTTGCCGAAACGACAACTTTCAGCGACTCTGGTAATTTGCATAAATCCAAGCTGGCCGCTAATCGCCATCTGAAAAAATTAACTTTTGAACTACTTGTCCTAGAATGATATATAATACCTCCTTTAAATGGGCATTGAGAAGTAGTAGAAGACATTTCTGGTGTTATTTTTTTTCAATTCAAGGTCAAGATTGGGTGCTAAATGGCAGGTCAAAGTCAAATTACCTGCGCCACAGAGGTCAAATATTCAAAATTGTCATAGAAACTTCAAGTTAGGCTCAAATGAAGGGGAATTTTATGCTGAATAATATTCTAACAAAATCTGACATGAATACACATGCTATTTGTCTGACTTATTTACCAGCCAGCCGGCTCACGCCAAGGGATGATTTTAAGGGAATCCCTTGGAATGTCGTTAATGCGAATTTATGCAAATTTCTTTCTATACAATACTAATTCTAATATTTTTTGTGTAGGAATTCGAGATGGCTGATGAATCTGGTGATGATGCCTCATTCAACCTGCAGTAGGTCAGGACCACTGCAAGCATTCAAGCTACGAAGAATCAAGACGGTTACTGAACGTGCCACCGAGCGGCATGACGTTGAGACCCGAAATAGAATGTAGGCTATTTTGTAATCTCAATGAAAGCTCATAAAAACTGTTATTATTCATTGACATCGAAGGATCATATCAAAACCCTTGTGGATAAGAAGAAGTATAGTTCAATAGACAGCGATGATCTAAAAAACAAACATTGCTTATTTTGTGCTAAAGTTTGCGAACCTGTTCCTCATAAACATCCTGATAGATGGGACAAAGTAGTACAGTGTGAAAGAAAAAGTGTCGCGGAGGGGAGGGGGGGGGGGGGGCGCTCCACCTTTCAATGGTGTCATATTGGTCTATTGCGATGATCCTAATAAAGTGTGGGGTTGGGAATTTGATATGCGTTGTAATGGTGAGCATGATTTAACTGCAGCTGAAGTACGATATAATATTCGCTGATGAATTCAGGACATCCCTGTGCATGTTGACCAGACCTCTATGATTGATGATCAAGGTATGAAATTGCTTGTGTACGAGATGTATACTAATCGAAAGATATATACTTGGACACCCATTGCACCTTATGATAAGTACGTGAGTTATAATGGTCAGTTGACCTCGAAAGCAAATGTTTACCAAGCTGATTACGGCGAAGTATGTCAGTGGCAATGATGCCACGATACATCAGATGATGGGGTTAAGTCTAACAGCCGGACTAGTATTTTGCTGGTATCGAAGCAAATTCGACTTGCTGGTGTCGACTCTGAATTTCAGAAGCACAAAGCTGGGATCAATGAGACTGGCAGCGCTCAGCCTGACATCGGCCCTCTCATAATCCATTGACTCACGTCCACGCTGGCCGAGTTTGCAGGGAATAACAGTGCCATTCCGTTATACACTATGCTGGACATTAAAAGGTGATGGCCCACGCAATGCCCTCTGGCAAGACAACAGGGATCAGATCAGAGGCGTCTGCCCGACAGTTCAGTGTTGTGGCTGCCCAAGAGAATGACACACAGTGGCCCAACAGCCTGGGTCAATGGTAAGCTGCTATGGAGTGGAATGTCTTCAACAATCAGATAGTCAGGAGCCAGGGCGTACTCAAACCTGCGAGGACCTATATGTTCGGTCCACTGATTGATGCATCACCCTCTCATCCAGACACCATCCTGACAACACTCACATACATGCAGGGTTAAGTTCTTGACAGGGCGATGACATACGTCCATCTTTCCATTGGCACACAGCTGTTTGCAGTATACAGCTGAGCCAGTACCATTCCATGCAGTTCCACAACGTAATCCTCCATCAACTTCCTTCTCGCAACACTCCTCGTCCACCAGTTTGAGTGTGCAGAGAGAGAGAGAGAGAGAGAGAGAGAGAGAGAGAGAGAGAGAGAGAGAGAGAGAGAGAGAGAGAAAGAGAGAGAGAGAGAGAGAGAGAGAGAGAGAGAGGGGGGGAGGGAGGGAGGGAGGGAGGGAGAGAGAGAGGGAGATCTAATTGAAGCAGCTGACCATGGAGCGTAAGATGAAGTACCCCTTCCTCGCAGGTCATGTGCAGTACGCCCGCTATCTCATCCAGTGCATACTGGAGATACATGTGCTGGATGCCGATGCCAAGGCACATCTTGTGTCTGGCGGCTTCGGCTGTCAGCACCATAACGGATACGGAAACGCTGTCTCTGCTGGCCAGTTTGGTGAGAAAACTGCCATCAAGATCGGAAAGGGGGCTCTCAAGGGCATGACTCTATCTGATGAGCTTGGTTGTCAGTGGACTACCACCTTCCCTCGATTAAGGTGCATGTATCAGACCGCGTGGACTGTATCTACTCCGCTGATCTAACATGCCAATCCACAGAGAAGCAGCACAAGGAGGAGTTGAGGCACTGTCATGGATGCAGATGATCGGAGTCTTATTGATGCAGAGGTGGAGAAATACCCTCACACACGAGAAGATAGCCGTCTCCATTTTTGCAATCCCGTCACTGGCCACATCCCCCCCCCCCCCGCTTATGTGAATGTGGCTGATTCGATTATGATTGGAGAAAAGATGGAGAGCACGGTCAAATTTGATCTCGCCCTGTCCTTTAGCACCCGACATTGTCAGTCTCCCTGATGGAGTCTACGACCCTATCAGCAGACCCATCAAGACGATAAATGTTCTCAAGAAGCAGGTCAAAGGTAACAGGGTCAAGCCAGTCATCGACCTTGAGAACTTGTTTCTCTGGCTCTTGATGATTGGTCAGCGGCAGCACATGGAGCTTTGGCCTCTTTTTGCCTACGAATGTGTGCAGTGCTTGCATCGACCATTGACGAGCATGGTTGTTTCGGCAAAAGCCAACAAGTGGGCTAAGCAAATGCATTGGAATGGATACGCGGGATGGTGGTGTTTTGGTCATGATGAGGTCACAATGATCTCCTATGTCCTTGAGGCTGCCAACGGTCACAAGGGCGTGATCCGCACACTTACTGACGACACAGATGTGTTTGTTTTACTGGTCTATTTGGTGTATCGGGAAGAGCTGGAGTGCAAGCTGCGGATGGAACGCTGGTAAGGAACAATGCTGGATATCAATGCCACCTGTGCTGACCTAGGGCCAAAGTACCTGGAGTTGCTTGGCATGCGCGCCCTCATCCGGTGCGACAAGGCATCATATCCATATGGCAAACGCAAGATCAGCGCGCTAAAGACATTGCTCACTTGAGACTTTCCAGGTTTGGTTGATGTGATGGGCGAGGTGGGCACCACATGAGGCGGATCTGATGGACGTAGCGAAAATCCCAAAGTCATGGCCCCGCTTCCAATATCCGCTAACCTGTTACTGCACGTGCTGCGGGCCCATCTGCAGGTTATGCTGTTGAAAGTGGAAGACCACCAAGACCTACCAGATGAATCTCCCAACATCTCTCAATTTGGGTGGGATCTGCGGGATGGCATTCTCGCTCCTGCTTAGGGTGACCCAGCTTCAACAGTACTGATTGATGCGATTCAGTGTCAGTGTAAGGCACAATGTAAGAAATACATCACCGAGGCGTATGGCTGTCACGAATCACATCGTGCACGTCGTACTGAAAATTCTCTGGCGAAGAGGACTGCTGTAATCCATACAATAAGATAAAAGCGGCTCATGCCAGAGGCGAGGAGGGTGTCGAGATAGATGATGTTGAGGAGGATGGTGTAGGTGTGGAGGGTGTAGTGGGAGAGAATGAAGGCAATGATGATATTGATGATGGTTTTGCTGATCTTGATTACATGGATAATGATTGGGAGTAGGTAAAGGATGAAGATTATTAGGCAATATCTGTAGTTCCTTCCCCTTAGAGCATAAGATTGTGTAACTCGCCCTTCTATCTAGAGTTATGAATATTACTCCTTATAAGATCCTTACACTCACTTTTTTGGTTTCGATGGCATCTAAGATAATCTTCCTAATGATCTTTGCACTATACACTACATGACTAAGTGGTTCAAATATGACTGTAAAATATTGTATGATTATCCATTTCTGTGCCTGAATAAACGGAAATATAATTTAGTTGAGGTTTCTATTTATTGTCCGCTGAACGGCCAAATTTGATCTCGCCCTGTCCTTTAGCACCCGACCTTGAGCTTGAATTGAAAAAATAGCATCAGATATGTCTTCCACACACCGTAATACCCCCTCTAATATAAGAGGTATTATACATCATTCTAGGACAAGTAGTTCAAAAGTTAATTTTTCAACATAGCGACAAGCGGCCATCCTGGATTTATGCTAATTACCAGAGTTGCCCAAAATTGCCGTTTCGGCAACAAAGCTGAATTTATTCTAGGACACCATGGTAGTACGCCATCAAAAACTTTCATAGGATAAAATATTTCTAGGTGTGAATGTTTTGCTGGCCACAAGAATTTTTTAATGTGTGGTTTTATGACAACTTGTCTTAAAGAACTACAATCGTATGACCCTTCAAAATGTCTCCATAACAAGCAGTTTATACCATATGCGTAAACTAGGGGAGTGCTATAGTGAATAGAGTAAGCCTTGCTGGGCTCGATTAATGTTTATCACCTTAAATCATCTAAAGTTCGCCCAGCATGATATGCATTGGACTGGGTCAATGGCTCCAGTTGCATTTTGCAACCCGAGCCAATATTATTAACCATATCAACCCGAAAGGTCAACACACCAAAACCCTTCACGATATTCTGTTGGGTATTTTCAGGCTAATCTGATTGGGTTTTGTTGCTGCTTATGGTAGCAAGAAGTTCCTGTCGGATTTGATTCAAAATATTCAACAGTTTTCCTGTATATATCCGTTGAAATTGAGATTCTGGGAACTCACGGTTCGAAAGGTTAACGTGAACGTATGGGTATTGTTATGTAGGCCCTAAACATGTATATATGTATAGCCCATTGTATAATTAATTGCAGATATTGTATCCCTACTGTCAAAACAGATTCCCGGCTTATTTCCCTCAACAGGCCATCCATGTGTAATAGGCGTATCAAAATCACGCCAATTACTCTTATAACTTTCGAAAATGAAAATATTACAAACATGTACTCCCCATTGAACATGGTAAATGATAAGTTATTATCGGGCTAGATCATTGACTATCACGCTGAAGCACCCAATGCTCGCCCAACATGAGACTCACTGAACTATGGTAATGGTTCCAGTAACATTCATATATACTGCATATTATACCGAATATTAACCCCTACAAACCAAAAGGCCACAACCAAAATCGTTCACAATATCCCGATGAATATTTTCAAGCTGGCCTGACTGGCAGCTGTTTCTGTTTATGGCAGAAACAGGTCCCTGTCGAGTCTGTTTCAAAATATGCAACAGCTTTCCAGTACAGTTACGTTGAAACTGAGATTCTTGGAACTCACGTCTCGGAGGGTTAATATGAACGTATGTGTATTGTCATGTAAGCCCTAGGCATGTATATTATTATAGTGCATTACATAATTAACAGCATATATGCTATCTCCATTGTCATAACAAATTGTCTAGTTATTTACTTCCACAGAGGACAGGCCTCCCGCAGCGAGCATAAAATAAACATATTTTAATCTATTATGTTATATGTAAAATAGCTCCGCTGCCATAAATATTGTATGTAATAACTGTTAGCCCCATATGCTATTGTAATAGCCTGGGAGAAATAAAGTGAACTTGAACTTGTTTCCCTGGTCTTTAACCTGACCAGTGATCTCGTAATATAATTTATAATTTTGTTAATATAGAAAATTCCTTCCCAGGTCAGAAAACGGATGATTATCAGTCGGCGTGCATGAATGAAAAGAAAGTAACCCCTTTCATCCACAACATCTCATACTTGACTTTGTTTACGATGGTTGAAAGGTTTATTAAATAATAAAGACATACAATGCGTACAACAACCCTTAGTCCGACATCAAATAAGCGTTCGTGACAATCTTATCTACGGCATTCATGCTGTCATTGATTATGTCACGTAGTTGATTATGACGTCATATGATGTATGGATAAACTGGAAAGGTCCATTGTATTTGCCAAACACTTTGACGTGAATGTGCGACTTTTAGGAAACACAAGTTTTGGGCTTTAACAGACAGATGGTCAGGTGAGCAGGTTTCGTTGCATAATATGATATCCATTGCACATACAGTCTCCATCCAGTTCGAGATCATCGGCAGTTTCGGATCACTATCTTAAGCATCAATCAAGTTCTTTGGAGCTGGGATTTCATTTAATATTGTTCTATCTTTGTCAATAACTTCGATTTATAGACAACCAAGAAAAATAAAAATATTAAATTCAATTGTGTCAGATTTCCAGCATTTAATCCATAATAAATGCCCTGTCGCGATTAACGATTCAACTACCAAAATTTATTCTTGAAAATCTTATCATAGCTGTGTATGGCGAAAATGCTTCTATAGACAGCACACGTTTGTATGTCATTGATGATTGTCAGATTCTTGCTTTCGGCCTTGTCAAAACATGACAATGGTAAAAGACTGGTTAAAGAAATTCTTTTATAGTCGTCAAACTGACAGTTAACACTTTTACACTCATATCAGGCAAAAACGGTTTCGGCAGTGGTCTTGAGAAATGTCCATTTGCATACCAAGAGAAGACTATTTTTGAAAGTTTATCACTGGAATGACCGGCTCGATAACCGAGCCAGTCATTCCAGTGTTAAATTTTCAAAAATAGTCTTCTCTTGGTATGTAAAGGGCAAAAGTCAAACTAAATCTTTTTTAGATTCGCATAAAGAATAAATGTGTGTCACCAAAATCTACCATCTTAGATCTAATTTATTCTATAAATAAATTCACAGGAAATGTTTGCTTAAGTAGTGATCCGAAACTGCATGAAATAGGCTACGGTATCTATATTCTGAATCTACAAACGACAATGTAGTTAATCCTAGTGTTTTCAAACTTACTTAGCTATGTCAAGTATTGAGTCAATACGAAGGGAGCCATCCAAATGAACGTGTAGTTCTACCTGTTAATACAAAGATGTCAAGTGATGTAAAGGAGGCAAATATCCCGGGAATAGGAACTATAGAAATAGCACCACGAAAATGTCAGACAAATATTTGTCAAACGTACATAGGTTAAATATCGACGACATTAGCTAATAAACTGAAGGGATGTGTGGTTTCAAAATATTCAATAAAATGGTTATTAAATTGCAAATCTATCAAAGACATATACAATTCGGACACTTGACGGACTTTTCGATTTTCCTGACGGAGCTACGTTATTATGTAACGCAATTAATTATGCCCGTCATATACTTGACTGGAAGATCTGATACGTATATTCTTTAGAAGCAGTAAATCTGCATGGTAATATTGTTGCTTGCTTCGATTTGATAGATTTGTGAATAGTATTTAGACATCCATAATTCTAGGCCCTTCTAAGGCCTCTTTCTCATTGCCTAATCGTGTTTAACTATTTCGTGTACTATGTCGGTTAATAATTAGCCGATATATCAGTTTGCATTCACACTGCGAGAAGATAATCCCGGACTGGGCGGTGGCGCTACCTGGTGGAGAGGGAGATAAAATGCTGATCTTAGCGCTCACTGTCAGACAGTGAGAGACAAAGCTGACGGTAACGGTACCTGGCAAATTTTGACGGAATATGCCGCGTTCAGATAGGGAAGCAATAGCGATATATCGGAAGATAAACCGGCGATTTTGTAGGATTACTTTCGAAATAAATGACGTGTTTGGTCCGGTACTAGAGCCGGTCCAACGAGAACCCTAGCCGATATACCTGATATTTACCGAAATAGTGGCTGTATGAGAACAGGGCATAAAGCTGTGTTCTCACTGGAGAGTTAATCGGGAATAACGCCAAACCTCAGTATTGCTCTACGCCGGTTAAGTCTCGAATAAGAACAAGGCCTAATGTGCGTTCTCACTAGAGACTTAATAGGCGTAGAGCAATACTGAGGTATGGCGTTATTCCCGATTAACTTTCCAATGAGAACACGGCTTTAGATTAGGCCTACCTCTGATTTGTCAGAGTGTTCATATTGGTCATAAAATGCTCGCATCTGTGGTGCAGTGTTTATTTAAGAAGTGTTTGAGCTACTCGCGTGTGGTTCGGTGGTTAGTTAAGAAAATATAAATAGTTATAATAGTGGTCATTATTGATAGGCGGCCACTTAAAATATGTCCGTTGCAAAGGAGCCCCCATTATGTTGCCATAAGATGATAATTTTTCACGCAAACGGCATTAAATGTTGATCCAAATGACGATCTTCTGTCTTAAAGGAACGGTATAAGATGTGATATTTAGCCACGAATTCTCGTTATAATGGTGCGATTTATTTAAGACAATATCATTTTTCTCAGAGAAAATGTATACTTGCAGAGCAACAGAAAATTATTTAATTGTTATTTTTCAAAATTTGTCACTGGAATGACTGGCTCGGTTATCGATGAGCCAGTCATTTCAGCGGTAAATCTTCTAAAATACTCTTCTATTGATCTGCAAATGGGCGTTTCGTGTGTACACCTATGCCTACTAACCTTGTCAAGGATTCCTTCAGCTGTCATCTTGGTAGGCCTGCGCCTATCCGTAATTCTGTCCTGGCTGTTCGTTATACTATATCCATAGGTCTATAGATGATACGCGTACCTGGCCTCTTCCTTGTATAAGGGCCTATAGGTCGCGAAAGTATAATTCAATACCTGTAGTGTAGTGTGTAAATATTGTGTGTATTTACCTGTATATTACAACTATTCTAAATTTATCCGTAGCCCGCATCCTCTATTCAGAGGAAATCGATAACCTGGTATAACCCACATCCTTTCAAAACAGAAATCGCGTTTCTATATCACCATTTACAAGTTACACTGTACTATTTTGAAATTAGTTTGTCAAGAAGACGTTGCTGCCTTACTGGCGACGTTTTCTAGTCGAAATTAGTTTCAAAATATACAGCAGCATATTTGGTACATCGAAGAGAGAACAATGCAGTTCTGTTATATATCTGATCTGAAATGTACGGGTAGTACAAAGCTATACGATAGAAAATATTAGAAAATGTTAGTAGCACTATCGATCACCAGCTTCCATTAACAGAGTCATCCGGAATGTAGGCTGTAGCCCAATGAAGGGATCCGACATGTCACTCAAGCATCTGACGTTATAATCTATAGGCCTATACGTAATTTGTTAGTTGACGTCATAATCAGACAACATAAGCACGTCACGAAAGGGACAAATATGAGACTGTGCGTGCGTGCGTGCGTGTGTTGTAGGCCATATGTCATTGGAGAATTTCGAATTTAATAAACACTGTTGAATATTTTTAACTAATTTCACTTACAGCTTATAGGCTACCTAATCATAGTTTGTTTGAAATTGAAATGGATGAATCCGGTTTTAGCTATGCCCCGCCCATCTCTAGCTAAGCTACACTTACTCACTGCCCGTATGATGATTTCGCTACGTATAAATTAATATAATTTTTTATAAAGTTGTCAAATTGAATTAGAGGCACGGGTCCCTAATTCAAATTCACAACTAAACCTACGAAATTTATTTATATGGAATGAAATCATCATATGTTGAGATTTATTTCATTTAATTATATTGAGATACAGAATTTAAGCCTCTAAAAGTATATAATTTCAACAATTTTATTTTCAGGAATTTTGGTGTGACTATTCACATGGAAATCTGACACAATTGAGACACAGATTTTTATGTTTCTTGGTCATCAATAAACTCAAGTTATTGAAAAACGTAACAAAATATTAAATAAAAGCCTGGTTCCAAAGAATTTGATTAATGATTAAAGGCGCACACCAGAAATTGAAAATTTAATTGTTAAAATTGTAGCCTATACTTTTAGAGGCTTAAATTGTAGATGTAATAAAACAAAATTAATATTTGCATATGATGATTTCATTCTATATAAAAAAAAAAAATTTAAAGTTATGAAAATAAAAAATAATTTCCATGTCGAGAGGAACTAAATGATGAGGGACATTAAAATGTTCAGCCACATGTGTGTCTTCCTCTAGTTTAATATCTGAAAGGTGTCTAGTTGCTCGGCATCTTTGCGGATTTTTCGTTTCGTCAACATACTGATTTTGACACAATTTACGTGATATTAAGTAAATGACATTTTTTAGAATCGCAATCTAAATTTTGAAAGCTCCTGATTGTAGGTCTACTCTGAGAAGGAAGATAATTATCCAATTTGCACATTTTCTTTTCGTATTTTACGACAAAGCATTCTGTTCTTTTAGCTCAACATAGATTTAGAGTGTCAGAATTATTCAATATATTATATTGTGGTTATTTATATCTATGCAGTTAAATTTATTGTCAAATTATAGCCACTAAATTCTTCATAATTCTCGTTATTAAAGGTGTACGGTTAAATGAATTAACCATTTAACCCTCATATCGGCCAAAAACGGCTTCTCCAAGTGTTCCTGAGAAATGTCCATTTGCAGACCAAGAGAAGACTATTTTTGAAACTTTACAACTGGAATGACTGGCTCGATAATCGAGCTAGTCATTCCAGTGGTAAATTTTCAAAAATTGTCTTCTCTTGGTCTGCAAATGGACATTTTCTATGAGAAAATTTAAATTCAAGGGTTAAAGGGTTACAGAACTATTACTCAGTATCAGAAGTATGGTTTATTTATTAGAAATACTAGAATCTGCGAGGAAGGTGAATCCCCTTTTCAGAATTTAGTATGTTAGAAGTTCATCAACAGATATGATGCCGAGCTCCGGGTCAGCTTTACATCGTAAGTGGTATTAGTCTCTATTTGCTGACCATTGGTCATATGTACGGAAAAAAATGAGATCTTAACTGTTGAAGAACTGCTACACACATTGACGATGGCAGCTATCATATAGATAGCTATAATGAGCATAATACAAATCTTAGTTATCACTTGAGTAATTAATTGTAAAGATTCGTACTTGGACAGAGGTTCTCTTTAGACTGAACATGGTGCAGATAATGGAACGATCCGATTGGTCACTCTAGTATATGACGTCACAATCAATTACGTCGCTTGTTAGCTGACATCACATCACCCTTGGTTTGATTGGCGTCTATCGAGTCCATGATTCCAGGTCCATTCGTGCCAACGGCATGCACGCACCCATTTGTAATGTAATGTTATTAAACTGCGATGTAACCAGATTATTGTTTTCCTACCGGATCTCTTCTTTCTTTCATTATTTTTCTCGGTAACAATTTTCTGGAACTATCTCCTCCTACAGCTTTTTATCCCATCAACTTCAAACTTGGTCAACTTCTGGTAGCCAGTGGGATCTTTATTGCTATTGTTTTCATATTTGATCGTCCCAATGGTTTTCGAGCTACCCACCTTTGAGTGGGCAAAAAATTCCCATAGGAAATGTATGGGGATTTTCAAAATTGATCTTTGAAGTGCTACTACAGCCAGAGTTTTGAACAGATCCCTACCATATTTGCTGAGGATGTTACCACTGGCCATTTGTTTCCGAAAAATAATTTTTTTTTAAATGGCCGCCAGACCTTTGACCCCAGAATGCATGGAATAAAGTCCCATAGGAAATGTATGGTGATTTCAAACGAATGTTAGAATTGCTACTACACCTAGAGTTTTGATCGGATCACTCCCATACTTGGGTAGGATGTTGCCACTGATTATTTAAAAAAGAAATTTTCAAAATGACCGTCATGAAAAGATTTTGGGCAAAAATAGCAGTTTTCGTTTTTTGCAAAAATGAACTCGGGATGACAAATTGTAAAAAATATTTTTTCCGAAATTTTTTTTTTAAATGCCGACCAGGCGCACCTTTTAGGGGTCTAAATGTGGGAACAAATTTTTGGCAGATATGAACAAAAAAAATTTCAAAATGGCCGCCAAAATCAGTTTTGCTCCGGTCGGCTTGAAATTTGGTGAACTTCTAGCTCTCATATTGACTTGATTTGGTATCACATTTAAAGTTGATCCGACCAAGTTTTCGAGAAAATTGGCTTTTGGGTGCCACATATCCCCATAGTAAACCTGTGTTATCCACAGTATTATCTGCTATAGTTTTCTTCCGATCCTCTTCAAACCTGGCCAGATTCTAGAACACTGAGAGATTTAAAAAAATGTAATATCTCCCTGTCAAGGTCATTCACAGGTAAAGCTTCCAGTTTTCATGTTTGGCACAAGTTACCTGCCTTTCATCACGCAACTTCAAAGATCATGTTCGACAGTTCTAAGACACGCCTTATGTCATCTCGCGATTAGAAGAGGCCTTATACTATTTCTTCATGGCCAGACATCGCAGATTTACAGTTACTTCAGTAAATGTTCTGTAGTTATTATTTGTAATTGCTGGTTTATATTTCAGTCTATTATTGGTAACTTCCCCAGTTTTACACTGGTACCCATTTATACTTCTGGGCGGAGTGGCGACTAGGAGTAAAGGAGACGCCTATGTTTCCATCGATTTCTTGTTCATCGCCTGATCGCCCGAGTGGTACTGGATTTGAACCCCCACCGCAGTGATTAACAGTCGATCGCGCTAAGACCACGGCCAATCGTCTCCCTCGAATAACTGGGACCTCTACGACTGAGGGTATATACCGAGGCAGACGCTGTAGAAATATCCTCATTTAGTTACTTGAATATCTTTCGTTCTCGACATGATAAAAAGCTACTATGTTAAGCATGGATTATGGGTGGCAAATTCTATCACACGAATGGTGAGCATAACATAAGGTGAGATTTCCTTTAATAAGCATTTTACTGAACATCCCCCAGCCAAATTAATTTCAAAATATTCAATAGCTTACCTACATAATTTACCTTGAAATTGGTATTCTGGGAATCCAGGGTTTAAAGTATATAAATTGATTACAAAACATGTGAAAAAGTGGGTGGAGCTTAGCTAGAAATGGGTATGGTATAGCTAGAAATTGATCCCTTTATCCCTTCAATACAAATCAATGTTGAGGAGCATATGTTTAATACGGGGGCTCATAAGACATTTCTTACAGCGCCGTATCCGTGGTGAGCGTGTTGAGCGGTGTTAAGCGCCTGAACAAACCACCTAAAGTCTTTCAGCCGTGTTAAATGGATACTAATCTCATCTCAGATGTTGTATTATACTGATAGATTATGGTGCCTAGATTCCATATCATTCACATCCTGTCACATTTCGTTATCTGTATCACAATTATCTGCTTTGTAATATCGCTCAAACGTTGAACAGTGATCGCTACCGTTTTGTCTCTTCAAGCGAGTGTGTGATGTCATGCAAGTGTCAATATAGTACACTCTTTATGTAATACTTATCCAGTTGAATATTTTGAAACTAATTTGACTGGAAGTTGTTGCTGACTATGCATACCGTATGATTGCTTTTATACCACATTGCCAAACTATAGCTGGCACCTCTATGACTGAGCGTATATACCAAGGGAAACACGCTATGTTTTTTACTGATGTGTCAACATTTCAATACTAAAGCGTGAATATGTTTCATTGTCGGCATGATAAAAAGCTCAAATGTCAGGGATGGATTATGGCTGATAAATTCTATCATCTGAATGGTGAGTATAATATAAGGTGAGAGTTCCTTTAACATTGCTATTAATAGCTACTACGTAATTTTAAGTTCAATAATGGAAAATGTCTTAAACCACGCCCATAATGAACGGTAATTAAAAAGTGGTCTGGCAGGCCTAGCTTATGTAATCTTTACGCCACTGCATCTATATAGCTCAGATGAAATTGGTGCACACAGCAAAAATATTGACTAACCATATCACTGCTAAATTAATAGGTTTGTCCTGTGGCCCAAAGAAACACAGATGTAAAAGGGCGTAAAAAGAACTTTAGCTATTACACGAAAACTGCTCACCCACACATTCCTCACATTGCATAAGGTATTCACTTAGTCCTTTGAAACATGTATTTCTTGATTCTATAGTTCACTGATGAATATTGCGAAGCTAATTTGACAGGAACAGCTTCCAGTCAAACTAGTTTCAAAACATTCAAAAGAATCTTTATTGAAACGTTAAAAAAGGATTTAGGTGTTTCGGTATGTGGCTTTAGGTGTTTCGGTATGTGGATTTAGGTGTTTCGGTATGTGGATTTAGGTGTTTCGGTATGTGAGTTTAGATGTATGACGGGTTCAAAGGTGGTAACAGCTGATTTGACGGAGAACAAATACTCAGGCTATTTTGTCCCATGTTCGAAAGGCCAGTCACTGCCCCTGCAGAAGCAGACCTTAGAAAAGCTTTAACATTTCCAACGAATGACAATGTATGCGGGCAAGATGAACTCCTTAAATATGCAGATAATAAGATCCTGACACAAATCATGCACGTCATCAACTCTGCCTTTGAACAATACATCCCTATGGGAGAAGGGACAGTCATCGCACTCCCAAAGCATAAGAAACCACACGGGTTATTTTCCAAACTGAGACAAATAGTGCTTTGAACAGCATCCGAAAAATTCTTATCATGTGCAACATTATCGTGTATTGGAGATATTATTGGCAAATTGACTAGAAACTGGCAAAGTGGTTATAAGTCTGGGCACAACGAATGTTGACATACGGTACTACTATCAAAGCATTGGTCCTTCTACAGGATGGGAATCGACATCTCAAGTGCATTTGATACCATCAAGAGACCAAAGATTCTTCAATTTCTCCATCAAAGTGGCAGCAATGATGAGGAATTATGTCTGGTGACAATCTTAATAGCTAACACAAACCGAAACGTTCACCTCAACACTTTCTCCACCGGTTGAACCATTAATAGGATGTCCACAAGGTATCATCTTCACTTGCTACCTCGCCCCAGCAGTATCCTCTGTTCCAGAACATCTCACAAGACCAAACCCTCCAATCACAAAGATAGGTATGCCACTAGAGACGGAGTATGGCGTATGCAGATAATGTTGACTTTATCGACGAGGTCTTGATACACTACTTCCAATAGTTGCAGAGCAGCTCAAAGCTCTTCGTGAATCAAGTCCAAACAGAGTTCAATCACGCATTACTATCCAACACCTTAGAGCTGAATGAGAATGGTTTACACCAAACCCACTGACGCCCACAAGGACACTGAGAAGTGAACGAAGGGCAGAGAAGCTTCGGTTCCTTCCTTTGCGTCTTTACCTACCAGTCATGTTGGAAGTTGTGAATTGGGGCTCTAAAATCCCCATGAAAGTCAAGATCAAACTATATGATGCTACATGTGTTTACATAATGCTATACAATTGCAGCAGCTGGGCAGCTACAAAAACACTTGAATAAACCTGATGCATGTCACCGTAAACATTTGCTAGCCATTACAAATCATCGCTGAGCACACAGTCTAATATCAAATGCAGCACGCTAAAAAAACTGTGTAACACAGAGCCACTATCTAGTGATGGTCTATGTCCGAACATGTTCTTTGATTGCCAGAGCATATGCCTGCTCAGAAAGCACTAGATTTTGCAGTGGTAGGTACGCATAGGATTCAAGATTCAAGATTATTTATTCAATAATTCATGAGTCATAACAGGTTGTCGGCCGAAGGCATTGCCTATTGTTCTGGCAGACACCTTACACACATATATACAGGTATTTTATATATATATATATATATATATATATATATATATATATAAATTAGGCAAGAGAGAACTTACATAAACAATTCATAAATTCGGACATTACATTTACTAATTTCTTATTAACCCTTTGACCCGTGATCCACATAACCAGTTTTAATTTTCAAATGTCAATTCATCGTCATTCAGAGCATGCCCCACCCCCATCCCCCCACCCAGCCAACCTCCCCCCTCCACCCCTGCCCCCCCCCCCCCCGGGAGAGTTCAGTCTGCGAACCAACATATACTACTGCAGCAGCCAATTTTGGCTGGCCTGGGTGTGAAAGACTTAATCACTTGGATTATAATTATTATTATTATTATTATTATTATTATTATTATTATTATTATTATTATTATTATTAGTTTTATTTTTAGTTTCACAAATACTGATTTTATAGTTTGCGATACATATGGATAGCAAATAAGGACAAAGACAGTTACGTAACAGACAAGCACAGAACATAGTCAAGTTCAATAATAGACATGGATGTCTATTTTTTGTAATATTGCTTATAATGATGATAGACCGTTTACAGGATGCTGCCTAATGGGGAGCATCATTGGACAAGGGAAGGGGTGCTCATTCTCCTACTCGTCCTGTAGCGTGTTATTATGGTAATTGAAATTATTAGTGGATATAACAGCAAGTGGAATCATCTAGTCATAGTCTAGTAGTAGTAGTAGTAGTAGTAGTAGTAGTAGTAGTAGTAGTAGTAGTAGTAGTAGTAGTAGTAGTAGTAGTAGTAGTAGTAGTAGTAGTAGTAGTAGTAGTAGTAGTATAGTAGTAGTAGTAGTAGTAGTAGTAGTAGTAGTAGTAGTAGTAGTAGTAGTAGTAGTAGTAGTAGTAGTAGTAGCAGTAGCAGCAGCAGCAGCAGCAGCAGCAGCAGTTAATATATATTATCAATGCACTGGCTCAGAATCTTCAATAATTGGAAAAATTAACAAATTAAATGGTAGTAGTAGTAGTAGTAGTAGTAGTAGTAGTAGTAGTAGTAGTAGTAGTAGTAGTAGTTGTAGTAGTAGTAGTAGTAGTAGTAGTAGTAGTAGTAGTAGTAGTAGTAGTAGTAGTAGTAGCAGTAGTAGTAGTAGTAGTAGTAGTAGTAGTAGTAGTAGTAGTAGTAGTAGTAGTAGTAGTAGTAGTAGTAGTAGTAGTAGTAGTAGTAGTTGATAGTAGCAGTAGCAGAGGTAGCATCAGCAGTAGTAGTACGTCAACAGTGATTCAAAACAAGAAAAGTAGCATGTAATATAGATAGTAGAACAAATTTTCTGTCGAATATATGGTACAGAGGACGGGAGAGTTTCAGCACACGCACAAGAACGCACAACTGACCACACGAATCATAAACAGACATATACCACATGCGCACCAGGATACGGAATATACACAGCACAATCCAGGACAGAACTGGATATACACACACGGCCATAAAGGAGCACACAGAGGACCCATGCACGCGCGCACAAGACAGTCACACCACATGCATGAATAAATGAACAAGCCACGCCCACAGATAAGCACACATGTGAACTGACATACATCGACAGTGACACACACCGCCATTGATTTACATACACTACTACGGATTATATACACACCAGGCTTATACGAAAGAGGATTGTTGAATATATTGTGTCCATACCTTATTGTTGTAGTTAATCTAGTAATACGTACTGTATATAGTGAACGGGTTAGTAGTAATGGGTGGGGCTGGTCGTTATTGTTCTTCCCAGCAGGGGTTCTTCGAGAACAAAGGGATTTTTTGGAGAACAATGGCGAACAGCCGCCCTGGCATAAAGAACAATGGCGACCAGCTTCCCAGAGGAAAAGAACAATGGCGACCAGCGGCACACGTTTGAGAGTTTTGATAACAATGGCATACAGTCGCACACGTTTTTTTGGATTTGCAACACTGGAATGTTCTATTATTTTGAATTAGTTAACCCTTAAAAGTTTAAAAGTTGTGTATTTTACGCTTAGACGTAGCGGCGGCGCTCCCCACCCCCCTCCGTGGTTATCCACCATTGTAAAAATAATAGAGTTTGATGAGTGATAATAGTAAAATAGTAAAGAGTCGTATTGATAAGAGTAAAAAAAATAGAGTTTAAGAGGTGGTCAGATAATGTAGGTCGTACGAGGATGAGGAGCAGGGAGTATGAGGCTGAGGGGGGGGGGGGAGGAATTACGGACCGATATTGATGTATATTTTGAAAATAATTTGACTGTTTCGTCGGTAACGTAAATTTTTTAGTAAACTATTTTTGTTGAATATTTTGAAAACGTTTTGACTTTTAACCATCATTACGCGAAAATTGTTTTTAAATACTTAATATTGCATTTGCAATAACGTCAGTCGTTTTAGATTTTGGGAACAGTGTCGAAGTGCGCAATATCGGTGTTATTTTGAATTAGTTAACCCTTAAAAGTTGTGTATTTTACGTTTAAATGTAGTGGTGTTGCACCCCCCTCCGTGGTTATCTAACGTGGTAAAAATAATAAGAGAGTAATGTAAAAATAATAGAGTTTAAGAGGTGGTCTGATAATGGAGGTCATAGGAGGATGAAGAGGAGGGAGTATGAGGAATTACGGTATTGATGTTTGAAAATAATTTGACAGTTTCGTCGCTAACATTATTAGTAAACTGTAGAATATTTAGAGACTGCCTGTAAGCTGTTACAGTCTTATTAAGTAACAGCTACCAGACAGATTAGCAACAAAATATTAAAAATAATCTTGTATTAATGGTATGTTCGGATGGAATGGTAACCAAGACTTGGTGGTGATGGATTGGATTGTATCCTGGGTTAAAAAGAAGTTAATCCTTTCACCGATGAATATATATCTCATTTTCAGCCATACCATACAGTAAAACTGTTGAAGATTTTGAAATTAATTTGACGTTGTTAACGTTATTAGAAAACTATTTTTGTTGAATATTTTGTAGGTGTATTGACTTTTAACCGTCATTACGCACACATTGTTTTTAAATACTTAATATTTCATTTGCAATAATGTTTCAGAGGTGGTCTGGTAAGTGAGGACATAGGATGAGGAGGAGGGAGTATGAGGTTAAGGAGGGATGAGGAATTAGGCCAATGCTCGATATAGATGTATATTTTGAAAATAATTTGACTGTTTCGTCGCTTACGTTAATTTATTAGTAAACTATTTTGTTGAATATTTTGAAAACGTTTTGCCTGTTGGCTTAACCGTCAATATGCGCAAATTGTTTTTAAATACTTAATATTTCATTTGCAATAATGTTAGTCGTTTTAGATTTTGTGTTTGCACGATAATTAAAAATGTAGTCATTATGTCTCTGAGTGCTCCATGCATTTATAGAATGGTATGGCGAGCGTACGAGTGATAAAAAGATTATTTGTTGCGTATGATTTAACCATTGCTGTCACAATAGCCATGGGATCGGTCCTTAATCGAGTTACAAACACGGCACGTGTTAATAACGAAATAATGTTAAAGCACCAAGATACAAACATGTCATGTGTTAAGGAATACTATAAGAATGTAACCCCCCCCCCCCCCCCCCCGTCTCGTTATAAGCATGGGATATTACAATGTCCTCGCTGAGAATTTTAAAAAAATCGATAATAATGCGTGCACCCGCTCACCGGCTATTGTTGTTTACCGACGCTTAAAGATACGACAATTAAGAGCAACATTTTGAGCGTAGTAGCATAATCATAGATGACCGTTTACTACAAATATAAATATATCCTTTTGGCTACAGAGCAGTGGTACGCTATAACCATGTTTTTAACTATATAATTCAGTCCTGCCCTAAGCGACCACCTCGTGTTGCGCCATTACATGGACGATATTAACCCTTTTAACCCTCGAATTTCTTCAAGAAAATGTCCATTTTCTTCATATTCATATTTGTAGTACAAGAGAAGACTATTTTTGAAAATGTATCATCGGAATGACTGGCACTGCAGGCTATCCATTTGTCTAGACATTGCACCGGCAAACACCCCCTACTATCCACCAATATCATCACCAACACCCACCACCCCCCACCAACCAGCACCACCACCCGCCACCACCACCACCACCACCGCCAACACCACCACCACCACTACGACCTACACCCAACACCATGCATTAACCCCACCACCACCACACACGCACCCGCCAACCCATAGCGAATTTCCTCATATTCATACTTGCATCCTTAGAGAAGACTATCTTTGAAAATTTATCATCGGAATGACTGACTCTGACATCTATCCACTTGTCTAGACATTGTGGTCGGAATGTGTGAGAGTGCTGTGTTTGAAAAAAATGGCATATAGGTTGGAGAGGGTATGTCAATGAGGATTTAATAAAGGTCTCGCTCATATGAACATGTGCTAATACGCGATACTGATAGTTATACGTTGTACCCTTGTGCATGCGTGTATGCCCCAGTGTGCGCCCTTGTGTGCATGCATGAGCCAGAAGACTATTTTTGAAAAGTTATCATCGGAATGACTGGCTCTGCTGGCTATCCATTTGTCTAGCCATTGCGACAGCAAACACCACCAACCAAATACCCACCACCTCCACCCCCATCATCATCACCAACACCCAGCACCATCACAACGAGCATCAACACCACCACCTTCAACACAGCTGCCACTAGCACCACCACCGCCAGTACTGACATCCACCACCAACCACTAGGCACCACCACCACATGTTGCAGATTGCGACCTCTTGTTGTGGATTGCGGTTGCATGTTGAGAATTTGTGGGTGCATGTTGCGGATTGTGGGCGCATGATGTGGATTGCGCTCATGATGCAGATTTGCGGGCACGTGTTGTGGATGGCAACAAGTATATGTACATCCCTGAACATGCATACACGCCAAAATGTATGCATACATGTGCGAACGCATGCGGTCTGCATGTTGTGAATTTGCGGGCATATATTGCCGATTGCGGGCGCATGATGCGGATTTGTGGGCGTATGTTGCGGATTGTGGGCGCATGATGCGGATTTGCGGGCATATGTAGCAGATGGCACCAAGTGTATGTACATGCCTGAACATGCATACATGCCAAAATGCATGCATACATGTGCGGCCGCATGTGGGCCGCATTTGCGGATTTGCGGATGTATGTTGTGGATTGCGGGCGCATGATGAGGATTGTGGGCGCATGTTGCGGATTTGTGGGTGTATGTTGCGGATTGTGGGCGCATGATGCGGATTGTGGGCGCATGTTGCAGATTTCTGGGCGCATATTGCGGATTTGTGGCCGCAGTACATATAATCCTATAAATGGTACAAATTCAATCCCTTTTCTCATTCCAGTTTAAACATCGCAAATTGGTTGGACGTGTAACTGCAGAGTAGTTAGGCAGTCAGATTTCTTTGAAGAACCTTGTAACTTGAATACTTGCTAGATTTATCCTATAATCAATATGCTGAGACATAAATGTTTTGAATGTGCTTCAACTTTTAATAGGTCAAAGGACCTGAAGCGGCATAAGATCCGATTCCATAATGATGAAGATAGCAAAAATCTAGACAGTGAAGATGAAGAAATGACAGAGATGAATAGTGACGATGATGAGCCAGTGGAGTCAGAGAGTGAAGCCGGTAATAACTCAGCGGAGACTGAGAGTGAAGATGAAGGTGAAGATGAAAAAGATGCCATAGGTAATGAGGAACTATTTACCATATTCCAAAATATTAAGCAGGTCTTAGACGCTGAACAATCAGGTTTAGAAGATGAGGATGGTGAAGTGGACACAAACCCAAATGGTGTAGGCAATGTGCCTATTTCCGTATATGCTGATGCTTTAGTTACAAAGTGTATAGACATAATGCTCCAGTCGAGAAGATTACAGAACTCTATGCTCATTAAAATAATTTGTCAGGAAATTAAAGATTTTATCGACGAGGGGTACGCATACGATGAAGCAGTCTTCTCAGCTTTTCGAAAAAGAGAGTTTCTGATCAAGAAGTACATAAGGATCCATCTAGATGCTGAGGATAATGATGATGATTCTGACAGTGATGGATCTGATCCATAAGGAATCAGTCATCGATAAAATAGATCTCCAGAACATTGACCATTTGTTTATGCTACAGCAACTATACGTTTTATCATATGTAATATGTACTTGAATGTAAAAATATGAATACAAATAAAACATTGGTTCTTTATGTGCGTGTTGATTTGATGATTGTAGCTACCCAGCCAGGTCCCCCCACATCCATCGATATACAAATCGGAGTGCTGTTGTACTTAGTGGTGGTGGCGGTGGGGTTGGTCGATGATGAAAATAGGTGTTGTTGTGGATGATGGGGTGGGGTTAGTACTTGGTGGTGGCTGTTGGTGCTTAGTGGGTGGTGGTGCTGGTGGTGATAGAGGGATGGTGATGGCGATGGTGATGGTGGTGGTGATGGTGATGATGGTCGGTATTGGTAGTAGGTGGTTGCGGCCGCAATGTCCAGACAATGGTTAGCCAACTATATTATTTTTGTTGTCGGGGTCTCATTGACTAGGTACTCATAATGCATTCATACTGTGTGTACCCGGACATGGTAATTTTTCCTAGTTTTATTACCTTTAACTGGCTGACCGGCGAGGTGTTTCAGACATTCCAGGGATCTACTTCCTAGCAAAATATTTTGGAAACGATTTGAGCAAAAGTTGATGCAGACAGTCAAATTATTTTCAAAATATTCACTAAATATCATGGAAATGATTTGATAGAAAGTTGTTGCTAACACCGCAGTCAAATTATTTTCAAAATAATCGTACAACGCGCATTGCCGGCCTTGTAAACAAGTATGCTAGTATACCTCATCCCTCGTGCCAGGCAGCACCGCGCTAGCATACCTCATCCCTCCTCCTCCTCACTCGTTCGACCTCAGTTATGCGACCACTCCTACACTCATTCCAGGGATGTTATTTTCTGATTTTTTTCAAACCTAAATCATGGCGCATTGATAGTTTAAGCGAATAGTTTTGATACTAATTTGACATAGGAAGCTACAATTCGCACTAGCGCCTTCGTGCGCACAAACTCTTAAAAAAGTGCTGTTCAATGCGACAATTTGACATAGGAAGCCACGATTCCGCTTCATTATTCATCAACGATGATGATGGTGGACATTGTTCCTACCATTTTTATAACAATTTTTAGAATTTAATAATTAAATGGCTGACGCTTTAAAGACCACTCCTTAAATACGAGATGCATGATTATTATCTATATAATATTATGCATACAACATGGCTTGGCTTAGCTATATATTACCCGCATAGAGATGTACTTTGCTCTCTTTTTAAAAAAATTAAATGACTGGTAGGAAGCCGCTTAGTTTCATGTTTGAGGGTTTTAGATGAAGGTTAACGCGTTTGCATACAAATTGAAGGATTAAAAGCGAATCCTCGATGCTTTATGCACAATAACGAGGTGGTCAGAGAAAACAAATTTCCCTGGATACGTTTTTAACACGCTCAGATTTTTATGCGCATAAACCATTTAACAAACTGATCCATCGCATCTAGCCCGTGAACATATCCAAGATTTTCGCCTGCATTTTCGCGTCATTATATGGAGGCCAGTACGCGACAGTTTTTGATAGGACGATAGTCATCTCACGTGATATTCCTTACATTTTTTTTTGTAGTAGAGCGATGTAGTATAAATGTAAATGTTAATGTACATTCGGCTAAAATGTGTTGCGGATTTGCGGGTGCGTGTTGCGGATGGCAACAACTATATGCACATGCCTGAACACGCATACACACCAAAATGCATGCGTACATGTGCGCCGCATGCGGACATGTGTTGCGGATTTGTGGGCTCGTGTTATAGATGTTGACTTGTTAACTTGTTGCGGATGGCAACAAGTATATGCACATGCCTGAACACGCATACATGCCAAAATGCATGCGTACATGTGTGGCCGCATGCGGGCGCGTGTTGCGGATTTGCGGGCTCGTGATGCGGATGGCAACAAGTATATGCACATGCCTGAACATGCATAGATGCCAAAATGCATGCGTACATGTGCGGCCGCATGCGGGTCGCGTGTTGCGGATTTGCGGATTTGCGGCCGCAGTACATATATTCCTATAAACGGTACAAATTCTAACTGCAGAGTAGCTAGGTAGCCTTAGCCAGTCAGATTTCATCTCACGCGATATTCCTTATATACATATTTTTTTGTAGTAGAGCGATGTGGTATAAATTTAAATGTTAATGTACATTTGGCTAAAATGGCCAGCAGTACAAACATTGATGGATCAGACACTGGGTATGTGCGATGTCGTTGGTGTTCCATCGACATCCGCGACACCATATGCCGACGGCCGAAACACGTGAGGGTCTGTAGGCGTATGATCAAGAAAACAGAACCTAAGGAGATGGTGTACACCTGCAAGGAGTGCTATTGTCTATTACCAATCAAACAGTATCCGCATGGGTGTCCTGTAATCGGTGATACTCCGACTGATATACAAAAAGCAAACATGACGCAGTTTGTTACCAAGCTGACAACTGCGCCTGTGCGGATCTGCGAAGACTGAGACCTATTTCAAAACATGGCCCTTTTCAGGGCCCACAAATCATTTGAAAGAGAACTCTATCTGTTCAAAAATAAAATAATGTAATAAAGTTTTTACACACAACATCCCTCTTCACACATGCATACGCAATCACACATTCTGATCCGTCAAAAGTGGTCGATGGACGCTACTGTTCTAAATGGGCATCTGGACGCTTTGTTCGTGGTCGATTAATGCATTGCCATTGACTAGGAACGCATTTTGTTCATATTTTTGAAAATTTTATAATTAAATGACTGCCATTTTAAAGACATAAATACGATAGATAACACTATCTATATAATAGCATAGGAAAAATTCCTGTGTACGAGTCAGATTTTTTGAAAATTTAATGACTGGAGAACACATTTTGCTCATATTTTTGAAATTTTAATAATTAAATGACTTCAACTTTAAAGAATCGCCTTAAATACGTAAGATAAAATTATATATATATATATATATATATATATATATATATATATATATATATATATATATATATATATAATATATATATTTATATTTATATTTATATACACAACGTAGATCACTATAACCCGTTTAAAGGTCTGATTTTTCGGAAAATTAAATGACTGGGAGTTTGCTCATATTTAAAAAAAAATGTAATAATTAAATGATTGATGCTTTAAAGACATAAATATGGTAGATAAAACTATCTATATATCTATATAATATTATACAACATCGATCGTCAACGATGACCATTTCCATAACAATTTTGAAAATTTAATAATTAAATGACTGCCATTTTTTAAATGACTTAAACCAAGGAGGGGGTTAATGGTGACTAAACCGCCAGCGGCTTACAATCAATTATTTTCAAAATATCGCGCAAGACGTTGCCTCGGCGAATACGCTAGCATATACGTCAGCCATCCTCCTCATCCCTGGCGACACCTCTATGAGCGACCACCTGCATTTTCTTAAAGGACCACCAGCCGAATAAAGGCGCGCTCATGCACGGAGAACAATGCCGAGCAGAGGGTGGCCGAGATAGCACTCCTCCCTCCTCCTTCGACCTTCGTTATCAGACCACCTCTCTCTTACCTAACATCGACTAATAAGAAATTAAAATTTACACAGTCAAATTGTTTTCGAAATATTCAGCAACCAATGAATTTATTCAGCAACCAATCAAAATATTCAGCAACCGATTATCATAATATTCAGCAACCAATTATCAAAATATTCAGCTACCACTCAAATTATCAAAATATTCAGCAACAAATTATCAAAATATTCGTACATCGTGCATACCTTGTAAACAAGTACGCTAGCATCGCCCTCATAATCATCCAGCAATATCAACTGAGGAGGAATGCTATATCATTCTGCCTCAACTGACACAGACAGTCAAATTATTTACAAAATATTCGTAAATAGAGCATTGCCTTGTAAACAAGTATGCTAGACCCTCAAAACCAACTTCTACTGAGCAAGAATGCTAGCCTCATCTATCTCCTACTCCTCACCATACGACCTCCCTTATCAGACCACCTCTTAAACTCCTTCCTCATATTATCAGAACACCTCTTAAACTCTATTATTTTTTACCTTACATACCACAATGAAACGTCTGACAAACAGGATTATGAAGAAAAAATGATCATATTTAATGTATAATTATTTATGTACTATGTTTTCTTTTTAATTATCGTGAATAAATATCGCTAATATTTATCATAAGAAAAATGTATTTTGTAAAAATATGTTATTATTTTTTTGTGTTCCATTCTCATCCCTCACCCATCACCAATTATCGCCATTTTGATACGTCGAGATGGATGAATGTCGATAATGGATAAAATTTAATTAATTGTACACCAGGCACGCGAGGCGTACCACAATGATCCAATTAATCTTATTCACATCGTGACAATGACAAAATGTGGACATATTTGAATACAGAGGAAACCATATGACGTACTCTGTAATTGAACCCTGCGTATCAATTCCAGTTTTCTATAACTGGAATGTCATTCAAACATGGTGCGATAGTAATGTTTTGTAAACCGATGATGTTAATTTTAAGCGGCGGAGAAAAAACACGTGACCGAAATAAGGGTGTATTCAGATTGGAAAGATAGTTTTACTGATAGCTCATATTTTAGCTATAAAAGCGAAATGCGCGCGACTAGTAAGGCATACAGCGTTTTTGAATTTAACAAAACACGTAAATTGGAATCTCAATTATGCAATCGATGGAGAACGATAGGTTCAATGCCTATTAATTGCGGATGCATCGAATGGAACCAACATAAAGAGGTTCCAGTACGGCAACCATTTGCAAGGTCATAGTGTGAAATCCGTAACCGCTGGAGAGAATATCTAGCGGATCCGGACGAACGCAATTACAACAAATGGTTGCATGCAAAGTACCAACTTCGTAATGATTGTTGTATGTGTATGTGGTACAAACAAAACAGAAGTTATCGTTTGCATTAATTGAGATAAAAATATTTACGTTAGCAAAATAAGAAATAAAAAATAGGCCTCTTTTTTAAGGGGCCACCAAAAACCAAAATTATGTTACATACACCCACACACAAACGGGTGCATAAAAAAGATGCACGCACATGGGTCACAAGGGGCAACCGCGTAGAACCACGTCGTCACGCACATATCATAACACGTGTGAAGGTATGCGCAGTACATGCGTGTGTTGGTGCATCAGGTGCGTGCGTATGTGTGGGTACGTATATGAAAAAAGTAGGACACCCTTGTGGATAATGGATCAGTAACAGATTTCCATCGATACAGATGCATTCAACCACATATTCCACATAGAGTTACGCCTTTCGTCGTGGTACATACCAATGACATTATTAGTTCGCGAGGAAACAGTCATAGACAAAATATAACATCGCATGACATTTAAAGCGAATGAAGCGGACATGTTTAATGGTAATATGAGCAGTGCGCGAAACACCATAAATATGCATAAAGCACTCGCGCACCAAAACGTGATATTCTAATAATTACCCAAGGGAATTAGTACATATTGTATCCAGAGCACAAAGCTGTATGCATTCGCAACTACAAAGTGAAATCTCCTAGCGAGTAGGTGATAATTCAATAGTAATTTTGAATATTTCTAAAAAACAACATAGTACGAGACGTGAGGTACTAACACGTTCTTGAATTATTAACACATGGTATGTTTGTATCTCGATTCAAGCTTGATCTCACGGTTATTCAAGACGTGTGGTTAAATCATATGCAACAAATAATCTTTTTAGCATAAGTACGATCTACATACAATTCTATAAACGGAACCCTCAGAGATATAATGACCACATTTTAACCATCGTATCTAAAACGATTGACGTTATTGCAAAGTATTTAAAAAACAATGTGTGCGTAATGATGCTTAAAAGTCAATCAAAATATTCAACAAAAATAGTTTTTCTACTAACGTTAGCGACGTCAAATTAATTTCAAAATATTCAACAGTTTTCCTGTATGGTATCGATGAAAATGAGATATATATTCATCGGTATTAGGGTTAACTTCTTTTTAACCCAGGATACAATCCAATCCATCACCACCAAGTCTTGGTTACCATTCCAGCCGAACATACCATTAATACAAGATTATTTTTAATATTTTGTTGCTAATCTGTCTGGTAGCTGTTGCTAAGACAGTAACAGCTTACAGGCAGTCTCTAAATATTCTACAGTTTACTAATGACGTTAGCGACGAAACAGTCAAATTATTTTCCAACATCAATACCGTAATTCCTCATACATCCTCATCCTCCTCCTCCTACGACCTACATTATCAGACTACATCTTAAACTCTATTCTTTTACATTACTCTCTTATTATTTTTACAATGGTAGATAGCCACGGAGGTGGAAGCGCCGCCGCTACGTCTAAACGTAAAATACACAACCTTTAAACTTTTAAGGGTTAACTAATTCAAAATAATAGAACATTCCACGGTGTTGCAAATCCAAAAAAAACGTGTGCAGCTGTACGCCATTGTTATCAAAACTCTCAAACGTGTGCCGCTGGTCGCCATTGTTCTTTTCCTCTGGGCGGCTGGTCGCCATTGTTCTTTACGCCAGGGCAGCTGGTCGCCATTGTTCTCCAAAAAATCCCTTTGTTCTCAAAGAACCCCTGCTGGGAAGAACAATAATGACCAGCCCCACCCATTACTACTCGGGTTGTCACGGATCAGATGCAATTGTTTGTCACCAAGGTTTGTGACTATGGACTGACGTCACATGGTTCGAATAGAACATGGGACGGCAGTCAGTTGGAGTTTGGCGTTGGGCACGGTCACTTGTTGTTTTGGATAGTTGGTCCCACTACACGAATTGAAAATCAGACTGTGGATTGTGGCTAACTGTGCAAACGAGCCAGTGACAGTGTCCCAGCGTAAGATGTATATTAACAAAGTATTACCGTAACTATAGAGATGCGTATGTGTCATCTCACCAGCCAGATGAAAGATCCTGAAGCATAGGCATATGAACGGTACTAAATTAACTACAACAATAAGGTATGGACACAATATATTCAACAATCCTCTTTCGTATAAGCCTGGTGTGTATATAATCCGTAGTAGTGTATGTAAATTAATGGCGGTGTGTGTCACTGTCGATGTATGTCAGTTCACGTGTGTGCTTATCTGTGGGCGTGGCTTGTTCATTTATTCATGCATGTGGTGTGACTGTCCTGTGCGCGCGTGCATGGGTCCTCTGTGTGCTCCTTTATGGTCGTGTGTGAATATCCAGTTCTGTCCTGGATTGTGCTGTGTATATTCCGTATCCTGGTGCGCATGTGGTATATGTCTGTTTATGATTCGTGTGGTCAGGTGTGCGTTCTTGTGCGTGTGCTGAAACTCTCACGTCCTCTGTACCATAAATACCATAAACATATTTGGACCGAGAGACATCGCTGTCTTAGACAGTAATGTCATAGGATCCAATTATGCACGAGTATAAAACAGCTTTTTTACCTTGTTTTGTAGACAAGTCAGGCCACTTTTGAGCTGTACTGCATGAATTAGATAGTACTAGTATGTGTTAATCAGGTAGTTTTTTTATTGTTTTCTTGCATAATTTTGTTGATAGAATTTTCTCACGTGTTTCCTGTTTTGTTTTGATCCATAATTTAGTGGCTGCAAGTGATATTTGGCGTTTTCCAATGTCTGTCCATGTGCATTGTTCAAGTACTTTGTGTCTGCTACTAGTGTTATGTTGGTGGATGTTAATATTGTTTATAAAGAAGGGGGCTATAGATTGTGGTAAATGTTGTGGTGGAAGTCTTTAACAATAGTTAGCATTTGAGATTTTCCTAACGTCAGTGAGTTTAAGTAACTTTTCTACTTTGAACATGTTTTGGCCCTCTGCTTGGCTATAAAATAGTTTGATGCTCTTTTTCTGTAGACTGAATTTTGGATATTTTGTTTTTGTAGGTGTTAGTCCAAACAGCATTGCAGTATGTGAGGTGCGGGTGGATCAAGGTGCTGTGCAGTGTTTTAACTGTGCCATGTGTCCTATATATTTTAGTAGACACCTATTACTCTTACTACTTTTGCAATAACTGTTTCGATTTGTCTGGCCCAGGTCAAAATAGGACGCCACAACATCAACCTGCTATTTTGCCATCAGACCTCAAAGACCGTTATCCAGGACGTGAAAGAAACCAAAGAAACCAAGGACATTGGCTGTCTTATATTTTCGAGTAAGTCCCAAGAGAAATTTATGATTTGAAAATACCAGGTGAGCTAATGGACCGGTTTACTTTATACTTTTAATATTTAACTTATTATTACATCAGCCAGTGCTGATGATATTCGGTTTCTGATAAATGGATGATGTGCGGATATGGCACATTCGAACTTATTAGATAAAGTTTTATCATCAAAATTGAAATAGCCGAATTGATTAGAATAGATCCCACGGTGCTGAGTTGATGTGTATTTGGAAATAGTTTGTATGAAAGTTGTTGCTGTTCAGTCGGCACACACTTTTATAATATTCAGCAGTCGCTTGGAATGATAGTTTAGAAAATAATCAATGTATGATAATCAGTGGAACTGAGTGTGACAAACGGACTTAGTTGATGACGTTAGGCATTCTAGGTTCTCATACGAGAGTAGAACAACACCAGCTGGCAATGAGATCATACCGCTCATGTGCCTATTAACTCTAGCATCCTACAGGCTTATTCACGATAGGCAATGGACAGGACATGAACATTGTAGCGTCCTGTAGGAATTAATAACATAATCGAAATTTGTATATCAACTATATGTCACTCATACAATGGCATGCAACAACAACACATTCCGTAATGTTGTTAGTTAGCCGACAGATCGCATCAAATCAGAACCGGTTACCACCACTTTGTCTATACGAGGCAGCATCTCCATAGAAGAATAGCACGGAGTTTGATTGGTCAGGATGACGTCATGATCAGTGAGCCTCGATCAACCTCTGTAGCAAAGAATGATATGGAACAGATTTTGTAGTTAACATTGAAATGCAGGGATCGCTGATTGGTCAGAACGACCAACATTTATTAGGTAGGAACTTCTAGGAAGGCATAAGCAGAAGTTGATTGGTGGACTGATTGTCTGGGCCAATCAAGCTGTGCTTATAACGTACCTAAAAGAGTCATCAGAACAGATTCGGGTAGAATCTAAATATTTAGATATGTATAGAACCTCAGAATCAGAACCTCAGAATCAGAGCATCTGAGGACTATAAAATATACACTTTCAGATATAGAAAGGCAATCAATCCACCATCTCGATTCACTGAACATCTCGTCCATGTTCAGTTTAGAAGTAGCTATAGAAGTAGAGTAGCTGTAGAATTTACTTGTTCTGTACCAGAAGGTACTAGTTTGTTATCTGAGCAGTTTTGCTCTAATCTAAATCAATTTGTAAAATCTCTGTACAGTTAGCTTAATAAAACCTATCATCTTACGTATATGTGAGACAATAGTTCGGTTTAATCTTTCCGTTAGCAGTTAGCATTTAGGAATCTGATCAGTGAGTCGGAAGCAACATCCGATCCTTACCCGATCTTCTTTAGTCAGAATGGGCCCAGCAGTCTTCTAATAAATATCGTCATCACCATCTTCTTGATGAGGCGAGCCAGACTGTCTTGTATCCTTCTCCACCATCGGCAAGAGGTTGTCGCAGCAACCGTCACATCATAATCTTACCGATAGTGAAGCGGGACCATCCGAAGTAATCTTAGTCAGAAATAGGAGATCCAAAATCTTCAGTGGCTTCACCTGCCAGGATCTTGTGATCAGATTCATCATCAGTATCAGTATTCATCGGACAAATTCGAACAGGAGTCAAATCAGTGAAAAATGTGAGTACATAGATTATGTCATCCACGCCGACGCGACCAGTCATTGCTGTTCTCGACGACGTACGAGATAGAGTTAAAGCAATTGTCGACGTAGCTAAATTGTCAGAGCATTCCCGAGTGGTTCAGCACCGGGAATACAAAGAGAATACGATTGTAAAAATTACTACAGATATTGTGTGTGAGGAACAGCCACGGCTGAAGAGAGTCATGATTCAGCTCTATTATCAATAAGCATTGTACGTAAATCATCGATAGAATATGGCGACAGCATGCAAGGTAGACGCTACTTTACCGCCAGTAAGAGATCCAGTCCCAACAGTGTATACCCACGAACTTCGACAGGAAACTGTCGAAGCCATGCAGCATCTGGGGACAGCGATGGCTGCCACCATCACCCAAGAGGAAGACGGGCAGGAAAGAAACAGAGTATTCCGGCGAGAAGTGCGGGAGCTGACCCAGAGGGTCAAGCCATGTGACGGCCTTCTTCCAGAGGAGGTAAGGCAGTTTCTGAACGAGTCTCGCCGTGTATGGGAAGCCACCGAGGGCAACCTCGATGGCACACCCATCTATATAGTAACACGGGCGTCAAGGGGTCAGCTTTCAAAAGCCATAGACCAATATGTGCACAGAAAGGTGCGCGATGCAGTAACTTATGAAGAGCTTAGGGAGTTCATTACTGTGAACTTTGTATCTGCGAATGAACAAGAGGGTCAAATACGACCTGGAGTCAGTCAAGCAACGTAGAAGTGAGACAATGATCCCGTTTAATCGCCGATATATGGAGCTGGCAGCAAGGGCGTATCCTGAGGAGAACGCAGATAGCAAGAGAGTAGTGCTCTCATCTTATATAAGGGCGCTGAGTGACCAAGGCATGGGGCGACGTATAGTGCGCAGAAAGATCAAGGATATAAAGGGAGCTATGGAGCCACCAATGACTTGATTTTAGTGTGGGAAATTAGGCCACATGGCTCAAGATTGCTTTTCGATGCCAACAGCACCATCACCACCTAGACGTCAAATTGTTTGCTATGGATGCAATCAAGTGGGACATTATCAGTCCGACTGCCCATCCCGACAACAGATGCCACAGAGACGCGCGGTGAAACATCCTCGATCCTCAGAAAACCAAGATGAGCCTATGCAGGTTGATCAGATCGACGATCATCATAATAGTTATAGTGAAATGTATCCCGGACTCGAGCCCACTCCGTGGGCGTATTCGCGAAATACCCGAAAGGATCTCGTGAATAGAGCAAGAATGTGTGAAGAGTACGAAGACCGCATACGGACAGGTATGGCCGTTATTCTTACGGTGACGGAGGAGCCCTGTCCATAGGAAGTAGACGTCAATCATATGCTGAAGCAGTTGGTAATGGACGACGGAGTCCGTTAAATGGAATCGGAGGGAATCAGTAACGACTGAGCGATTCCTAATCTGGCTTGAGATTGAACCAAACAGTCATGGAAATAGGGGTGAGTATGTAGATGCATTAATCGATACTGGTGCTAGTACTTCCCTTGTTAGAAAGGATATATGGCGGAGCATTCTAAATGCTCGGCCATTGAAAAAGGCTAAAACGTTATTAGCTGTAAATGGTTCACCGATAGACATTTTGGGGGAAACTCAAATTAAATTCAAGAATGCCCGGCCAATTCCAAGTGTGATTGTGAGTAGTATGAGGCGTGAATGTTTGATTGGTGCCAACGCCTTGTACTTGGGATAGGCAAGAATTGATTACAAGACCAAAGAAGTAGTATGGTTTTGTCAAGTATACCCATTTAGCATTCCGTTTAGAAGTCAGAATGACTATGTATACACCAGTTGCAAAGAAACGACCAGATATGCAGTTATTGACAAAGTACTGAATGACTTTGCCAATAATTTCGATACGGCTCATCCCACTATGTTAGGACGTGTACCCAAGGTGAAATGTACAATTCCGACAGGAGATTACCCTCCTATTAGGCAAAAGGCCAATCATTTACCGTTGGCTAAGCAATACTTGTTTAAGAACCAGGTGAAAGAAATGCTAGCGGCGGGCATCATAAGACCATTGTCATCACCCTGGGCGTCACCCATAACTCTGGTAACGAAAATGGACGGTGACACCAGATTTTGCGTTGACTTTAGGAAATTGAATTCAGTGTGCTCTAAGGATAGTTATCCGTTACCAAACATATCTGATATATTTGATTCCATGAGAGGCGCAATGATATTTTCTACGATGGACTTGAAGTCCGGCTATTGGCAGATACCCATGGCCAGCCAAGACATCGAGAAAACAGCGTTCGTTTGCAGTGAAGGTCTTTTTGAATGGATTCGGATGCCCTTTGGTTTTTGCAACTCAGGTGCCGTATTTCAGAGGGCAATGAACAATATTTTCTGTGAATTTGTAGGAAAATATGTGCATGTTTTCGTCGATGATATAGTCGTATATTCACGAAATCCGACGGAACACGCACATCATTTGCGCTTGGTCATGCGCAAGATTCAGGAATATAATTTACAGTTAAAGAAAAAGAAATGTGACTTTGCCAGTAAGTCTGTTGACTTATTAGGGTATCACATTTCTGTGCAAGGTGTAGCTCCTCAGAGTCAAAAGGTCAAAATCATACGAGAAATGTCACCACCCTGTGATGTGGTTACGGTTCGTAGTTTTCTCGGAGCTACAGGTTATTATCGATCTTGCGTAAAAGGCTATGCCGAAATTGCAAAGCCTTTGATAGAATTAACAAAGAAGTATAAGCGATTTGAATGGGGTAAGCATGAACAGCAAGCGTTTGAGAAATTAAAGAACTTGCTGTGTAGTGAGACTGTACTCACTTATCCGAATTTGAATGCCCCGTATAGGTTGTATACTGATGCATCTAGTTATGCAATAGGTGCGATACTGGTACAGGTTGACAATAAGGGTATAGATCATGTCATACAGTATGTTAACTCTACTCTTAAAGACAGTCAGTTGAATTGGCCCATAATAGAGAAGGAAGCTTATGCTGTGATATATGCATTGAAAAAGCTTAGGCCTTATCTATTTGGCACACAGTTTACCATGTATACTGACCACAAACCCCTAAAGAGTTTGTTTGTGGGAGAAGTTAAGAACACGAAGGTGCAGCGCTGGGCAGTACTGATTGCCGAATATGGATGTAAGATAGAATACATCCAAGGCTTGAAGAATATTCGAGCGGACATGTTGTCTAGGTTACGTCATCCGGTAGAAGTCGCCACGTTAGACACTGGCAATTATGTCATACCTGAGGTAGACGAAGGCGCTTTACCTCACGTTCCTTTAGAGGTATATGATGTACCATACGAGGGGTTATGTGCCGAACAAACCAAGGAATATCCGGAATTATTTAAGAATACACCAGAGGAGTACATGGTGAATAATGGCATATTATACTCATTGATTCCACCACCGTCGTTAGACGCTGAGTACCCCAGAATCATACTACCTACCCTGTTCCGTGAGAAAGTGCTCCGGAAGGCTCATGAACAAGCTGGTCACTAAGGTCTGAAGAAGACCATCGGTATGATAAGAGATTCTTTTGTTTGGACATCTTTAAGGAAGGATGTGGTACGTATGCTTGAAACATGTATGACGTTCCAGGTCAACCGACCTGTCACTACTCGACCTAAGTATAGTGAGATGCCAATGGTCAGTTATCCTAGTCAGATAAGTGGTATGGATTTAATTGGTCCACTTTTAGAGTCGAGCAAAGGTAATAATTGCATTATGATGGTAATCGATCACTGCTCTGCGTGGGCAGAGGCATATCCGATAGCAGCTAAGATGTCTAAGAATGTTGAAGATAAGTTCTTCAATGAGTACGTCGCTCGTCACGGTATCCCTGAGATTCTGATTACTGATCAGGGTAAATAATTCTGTTCCAATTCTTTGGAGCAGCGATTCCATGAACATGGTATTGATCATAGATGATCAAGTCCGTATCATCCACAAACTAACGGACGTACCGAGAGGTTCAATCGTACGCTTAAAGAATTGATCCAGAAGGGTGTGAACAACGAGTCTCGTGCATGGGAAGATGAGTTGGGCGCAGCTTTAACAGCTTACCGCAACACTCGTCACTCCACGACCAGATATACGGCATTCTATCTGACATATAGTCGACGTGCAAGACTTCCGTTTGCTATTCCACTCGATGCTTCGCATGATCTTGGCGAAAGACTAACCTGTCTCAATAATGCCTTGCTGCGTACTTGAGGAGAAACGGCCAAGTCTCGAAAAGTACACCGAGAACAGATCTACAAGCGTGCGAACGCTGGTGAGTTTAAGGTTGGTGATTCAGTGGTAGTAAAGGCTGAAGAGAGAATGAAGTTAACCTCTCGCAGTGACCCTGAGTATGAGATCTTTAAGATCAATGGACCTGTGGCCCATGTCCGCCATCAAAGGTCTGGGAAGGTACCCGTGCTCAACATATCCAAGTTACGTGTAGTCGACTCAGAAATGTGCTGGGACAAAGTAAGACCACGCCCTATTCGTAACCCTGCTAAAGGTACGAAAGCCAGCCACCATCCACGAATTGTACCTTTACCCGAGTCCGTACCTTTGCCGGTACCTGACTCCAATTTGACACATTGTAAGGTAGCTCATAGGAAGCGACCAGCTTCTACTTGGGAGCCAAAGGTGCACAAGGTGGGTAAGGTGGTCGACATGGATGTAAATCGACCTGGTACAAGTAACGATCCAAAGTATGAGTCACCAATGGATACGTCAGAGACTCCTAGTAATGTATTGATGGACACCTTGGAGGATGTAACCGAGCCTGCCGACGAGCCAATGGAAACGATTCCATCACACTCCTATAATCTGCGCAAGCTCAGTCATGCTCCTGAGTTCAGCTCAGACAGCAAGCGTGTTAGGATTGGTGCGTTTGGCTGGTCTGCGTACGATAACTTTGTCAGTCGTATTGAAGCCGTTATAAAGCGGCGTAGCATGAGATAATTTTAATCTCTGCTTGATTGCTGACACTAATAACATCGCGCTTGTTTAGACAAATCATGTATACGTTACAGTTTTGCTTAGCAGTAGTATTAGTTAGTTTAATTTGTGGACTATGTCAAAACTCTAGTATCCACAAATTACAAAACGGCGTAATGATAACGAACCACCAGAAGATTTCTGTGATACGTGCTGAATGGACTGTTGTGGTATCTATTGACCATCCATATTTACCTGTTGACTTCATCGAGCGATTATCAGGATTTTGGGTGCTTGTTGCTGACAGGTCGCAAGACCTCGCTAAGTGGCAATGACATTTTCGGACTACAACATCGTATAAATATTATTAAGAAGATTGCCATTAGGACGCAACAAACGATGCTAAGTCGGGCCAAGGGTCGACAAAAACGTGGACTATTTAATTTTGTAGGTGATATAGCTTCATCTTTGTTTGGGACGGCAACATCAGGGGACATTGAGACCATCAAGAACGTTGTTAAATCCGCTATGAAGAACATGAACCGATTAGTACATTTCTCTAATAAATTAGCATCCCACGTAAAACTTGCTTTCAAGGGGATCAACACGAATGTCGACAGGATTAATGAGATCACGGATAGTTTGGTCGGTTTGACCAAGAATGTGAGTAAACTATTCAAAATTCACGCTGCACGACAGGCTGACATATATGCATTAGTGCGTTTGAGTCACATTATAGATTCGGCCGAGAATGTAGTATATAGTTACCAGAAATTGGCCACCCAGTTTCATAGGCAAACTGCTTCCCTGGAATTGGGGAGGTTGACGGAAGACCTGTTTAGCCCGTCTGATCTAGCCGAAGTCGCTAAACAGGTCGGTGTAGGAAATCGGCTGATTCGTCCCTACCAATGGTATTACAGGAATGTCGTCGTGTATCCTTTGTGGAAAGACGATTCGCAACTACATTATATTGCAACTTTACCATTGATTGATTGGGGCAACTATATTGAATATGGATTACACTCGTGGCCAGAACCTTTGGCTACTGTCGGATATTATATGCAGGTTATTATTGCTCGTACAAGTATAGGACTTGATACCAAGACTGGATGGTATTTTACCCCATCCGAATGGCGAGCCAGTGAGCCTCGGGTATGTCACGGTCAACTGAGTCGATAAGACTCACGTACCGTGCATAGTTAGTCTGTTGACCAACACTACCGACAATTCGTGTAATATCCAGTTATCTGAGTCTAATGAGACATCTAGTAAATTGTTCACCCATAAGAAAGTAGGCCTTGTTTTGCAAACCTTTGGCGAAACTATCGAGGTACATTGTGGTGGACGACTGATGGACCGGTGTGTTGTGAAGAGTGTTCTGTATGCGTTGATGTCGAGTGGGTGCGATTATAGTGGGAAAGGATGGCGATTCGAACCTGTACAGTCTTAGTCGGACTTATAGTCGGATCAGTCTTGCCATAGATGTTCCTAGATTTGATGTGGCCGGGGTGCTAAATCAATCTCTAATCATTAACCATCTAAAGATTCAAAAGTGGGACCATGACGTGGATGTCTTATATTTTCGAGTAAGTCCCAAGAGAAATTTATGATTGGAAAATACCAGGTGAGCTAATGGACCGGTTGACTTTATATTTTTAATATTTAACTTATTATTACATCAGCCAGTGCTGATGATATTCGGTTTCTGATAAATGGATGATGTGCGGATATGGCACATTCGAACGTATTAGATAAAGTTTTATCATCAAAATTGAAATAGCCGAATTGAGTAGAATAGATCCCACGGTTCTGAGTTGATGTGTATTTGGAAATAGTTTAGATGAAAGTTGTTGCTGTTCAGTCGGCAAACACTTTTATAATATTCAGCAGTCGCTTGGAATGATCGTTTAGAAAATAAACAATGTATAATAATCAGTGGAATTGAACGTGACAAACGGACTTAGTTGATGACGTTAGGCATTCTAGGTTCTCATATGAGAATAGAACAACACCAGCTGGCAATGAGATCATACAGCTCATGTGCCTATTAACTCTAGCATCCTACAGGCTTATCCATCGATAGGCAATGGTCAGGACACGGACATGGTAGCGTCCTGTAGGAAGTAATAACATAATCGAAATTTGTATATCAACTATATGTCACTCATACAATGGCATGCAACAACAACACATTCCGTAATGTTGTTAGTTAGCTGACAGATCGCATCAAATCAGAACCGGTTACCACCACTTTGTCTATGCGAGGCAGCATCTCCATAGAAGAATAGCACGGAGTTTGATTGGTCAGGATGACGTCATGATCAGTGAGCGTCGATCAAACACTGTAGCAAAGAATGATATGGAACAGATTTTGTAGTTAACATTGAAATGCAGGGATCGCTGATTGGTCAGAACGACCAACATTTATTAGGTAGGAACTTCTAGGAAGGCATAAGCAGAAGTTGATCGGTGGACTGATTGTTCGGGCCAATCAAGCTGTGCTTATAACGTACCTAGAAGAATCATCAGAACAGATCGGGCAGAATCTAAATATTTAGATATGTATAGAACCTCAGTCAGAATCAGGACTATAAAATATACACTTTCAGATATAGAAAGGCAATCAATCCACCATCTCGATTCACTGAACATCTCATCGATGTTCAGTTTAGAAGTAGCTATAGAAGTAGAGTAGCTGTAGAATTTACTTGTTCTGTACCAGAAGGTACTAGTTTGTTATCTGAGCAGTTTTGCTCTAATCTAAATCAATTTGTAAAATCTCTGTACAGTTAGCTTAATAAAACCTATCATCTTACGTATATGTGAGACAATAGTTCGGTTTAATCTTTCCGTTAGCAGTTAGCATTTAGGAATCTGATCAGTGAGTCGGAAGCAACATCCGATCCTTACCCGATCTTCTTTAGTCAGAATGGGCCCAGCAGTCTTCTAATAAATACCGTCATCACCATCTTCTTGACGAGGCGAGCCAGACTGTCTTGTATCCTTCTCCACCATCGGCAAGAGGTTGTCGCAGCAACCGTCACATCATAATCTTACCGATAGTGAAGCGGGACCATCCGAAGTAATCTTAGTCAGAAATAGGAGATCCAAAATCTTCAAGATGTACTATTATGATAATGTCTATCATTTAGTCTAGCTCAAAATAAACAATTAAAACTCTGCACTCTCCATGGTCCTGCCCATACTGTGTCCGGGAATCACCATAGCCCCAGGTACCGAGTCAATTCCCAATCACAGTCAGATTCATCTTATATTTGTCTTGACAAACAGCGAAAGCAGCTCAGCATCACCTCAGCGGGGCTGCTGAGGCGGGCCATAGTACATCTCGTAAGTATTAACAATTCTCGTAGAAACAAAACGGAAAGTGGACACGATACAGTGGACATGGCACAGTGGACACGACACAGTGCACATGACACAGTGGACACGACACAGTGGACATGACACAGTGGACACGACACAGTGAACATGGGACAGTGGATGCGACACATTGAACATGACACAGTGGATACGACACAGTGGACACGACACAGTGGACATGGCACAGTGGACACGACACACTGACCACGACAGTGGGCGCGACACAGTGACCATGACACAGTGGACGCGACAGTGAACACGACACAGTGGACATGACACAGTGAACATGACACTGTGGATACGACACAGTGGACATGACACAGTGGACACAACACAGTGGACATGACACAGTGAACATGACACTGTGGATACGACACAGTGGACATGACACAGTGGACATGACACAGTGGACACAACACAGTGGACATGACACAGTGGACCCGACACAGTGGACATGACACAGTGGACAAGACACAGTGGACACGACACAGTGGACACGATACAATGGACGTGACAGTGGACATGATACAATGGACGTGACACAGTGGACGCGACACAGTGAACATGACACAGTGGACATGACCCAGTGGACACAACTCAATTGACCACGACGCGGTGGACACGACTCAGTGGACACGATACAATGGATGTGACACAGTGGACGCGACACAGTGAACATGACACAGTGGACACGACACAGTTGACACGACACAGTGGACACGACACAGTGGACATGACAGACTGACCATGACACAGTGGACACGATACAATGGACGCGACACAGTGAACATGACACAGTGAACATGACACAGTGGACACGACACAGTGGACACGACACAGTGGACACGACACAGTGGACACGACACAGTGGACACGACACAGTGGACACGACACAGTGGACACGACACAGTGGACACGACACAGTGGACACGACACATTGGGCATGACACACTGACCACGACACAGTGGGCACGACACAGTGGACACGACACAGTGGGCAAGACACAGTGGACACGACACAGTGGACACGATACAATGTACGTGACAGTGGACACGATACAATGGACGTGACACAGTGGACACGACACAGTGACCACAACACAGTGGACACGACACAGTGGATACGAGACAGTGGACACTACACAATGGATATGACACAGTGCGCAAGACACAGTGAACACGAGACAGTAGACACGACACAGTGGACACGACATAGTGGACACGATACAATGGACGTGACAGTGGACACGATACAATGGACGTGACACAGTGGACGCGACACAGTGAACATGACACAGTGGACACGACACAGTGGACACAACTCACTGACCACGACACAGTGGACACGACTCAGTGGACACGATACAATGGACGTGACACAGTGGACGCGACACAGTGAACATGACACAGTGGACACAACTCACTGACCACGACACGGTGGACACGACTCAGTGGACACGCTACAATGGACGTGACACAGTGGACGCGACAGTGAACATGACACAGTGGACACGACACAGTTGACATGACACCGTGGACATGACACACTGACCACGACACAGTGGACACGATACAATGGACGCGACACAGTGAACATGACACAGTGAACATGACACAGTGGACACGACACAGTGGACACGACACAGTGGACACGACACAGTAGACATGACACAGTGGACACGACACAGTGGACATGACACACTGACCACGACACAGTGGACACGACACAGTGGGCAAGACACAGTGGACATGACACAGTGGACACGACACAGTGGACACGATACAATGGACGTGACAGTGGACATGATACAATGGACGTGACACAGTGGACACGACACAGTGACCACAACACAGTGGACACGACACAGTGGATACGAGACAGTGGACACTACACAATGGATATGACACAGTGGGCAAGACACAGTGAACACGAGACAGTGGACACGACACAGTGGACACGACATAGTGGACACGATACAATGGACGTGACAGTGGACGCGACACAGTGAACATGACACAGTGGACACGACACAGTGGACATGACACAGTGGACACAACTCACTGACCACGACACAGTGGACACGACTCAGTGGACACGATACAATGGACGTGACATGACACAGTGGACGCGACACAGTGAACATGACACAGTGGGCACGACACAGTGGACACGACACAGTGGACACGATACAATGGACGCTACACAGTGAACATGACACAGTGAACATGACACAGTGGATACGACACAGTGGACACGACACAGTGGACATGACACAGTGGGCACGACACAGTGGACATGACACAGTGGATACGACACAGTGGACATGACACAGTGGACACAACACAGTGGACATGACACAGTGGACACGACACAGTGAACCTGACACAGTGGATACGACACAGTGGACACAACACAGTGGACATGACACAGTGAACATGACACAGTGGATACGACACAGTGGACACGACACAGTGGACATGACACAGTGGGCACGACACAGTGGACATGACACAGTGGATACGACACAGTGGACATGACACAGTGGATACGAGACAGTGGACACTACACAATGGATATGACACAGTGGACAAGACACAGTGAACACGAGACAGTGGACACGACACAGTGGACACGACACAGTGGACACGACATAGTGGACACGATACAATGGACGTGACAGTGGACGCGACACAGTGAACATGACACAGTGGACACGACACAGTGGACATGACACAGTGGACACAACTCACTGACCACGACACAGTGGACACGACTCAGTGGACACGATACAATGGACGTGACATGACACAGTGGACGCGACACAGTGAACATGACACAGTGGGAACGACACAGTGGACACGACACAGTGGACACGATACAATGGACGCGACACAGTGGACATGACACAGTGGACATGACACACTGATCACGACACAGTGGACACGATACAATGGACACGATACAGTGAACATGACACAGTGGACGCGACACAGTGAACATGACACAGTGGACATGACACAGTGAACCTGACACAGTGGATACGACACAGTGGACACAACACAGTGGACATGACACAGTGAACATGACACAGTGGATACGACACAGTGGACACGACACAGTGGACATGACACAGTGGGCACGACACAGTGGACATGACACAGTGGATACGACACAGTGGACATGACACAGTGGACACAACACAGTGGACATGACACAGTGGACACGACACAGTGGACATGACACAGTTGACACGACACAGTGGACATGACACAGTTGACACGACACAGTGGACATGACACAGTGGACACGACACAGTGGACATGACACAGTGGACACGACACAGTGGACATGACACAGTGGACACGACACAGTGGACATGACACAGTGGAGAATGTTGAAGACAAACTGATTGCAGCTGAAAGAAATTTCCACTTCTTCAGCAGCAGAAAAGAGTCACTCATCATCATCATCATTTTATGCCATCCACCACATGCTCTCTCGTAATTAAGTTTCCAGAAAACAATCGTAAACACTTATATAAGTTATATAAATTTATTATTTGCATAATCATATACTATGTAATATATTGCACTGTGTAAATAGAATGTGTGAATGCCGTACGTAGTTTATTAATATAAATTGGACGAGTGAAAGATATGATCCTCTGTTGTTCAGTTTCTTTTCTGAGAAATTTTCTTTCATACAGAAAGGGATTGCCCGCAATTTCATTGGCCAATTACATTCATTGAAAAATAACCGACAAATCAGATTGCTAGCAACAAACTTCAGAAGAATTTGAGAGGAAAAAACAAAATTATAAATACAGTAATACACTAATCGTGTGGCATGCACATTATATCTTAGAAATATATCATTCTACATAGTACTATACATCTGGTAGTCAGGGTGGATCCCAGAATTGAGGGAATAATTAGGTCTGGAGATGCTATAGAAGTTGTACCTGCAAGTCTGTGATAGCCATTTTCTAGAGATTTTCAAAATGACCTGCTCTGAGAATTCATTTCCCGCAATCTGTGTGACAACAGCTATCATTTTGACTTTAAAAACATTAGTATTTTGTAGTACATGCATTCAGGGAGAAATGGCCACCCATGTTAGGGTGCGGTGTGCAAACTTTCCAGATGTGTAGATAATATATAGAGGATCCCAAACAAGCTCCCATTTAATATCATTATTAACTCTTTAACCCTCGAATTTGCTCAAGAAAATTTAATTTTTCTCATAGAAAATGTCCATTTGCTGGCCACGAGAAGACTGTTTTTGAAAGTTACCACTGGAATGACTGGCTCGGTTATCTAGCCAGTCATTCTAGTGGTAAATTAAAAAAAAAATAGTCTTCTCCTGGTCTACAAATTGACATTTCTCAAGATCACCGGAGAAGCCGTTTTTTTGGCTGATATGAGTGTTAAAGGGTTCAAGTTCACTTTATATGATAAATAGAAAAACAAACTCAGTCCCGTTTAATATCACCATTATTAAACAAGTTCAAAATTATCACTCTGCACAAGCTTCAGTGAGTGCAAATTGATAATTTCCAATGAGGCTGATAAGTGATATTAAATGGGACCTAGTTTGAGATTCTATTTATCATATAAACAGAGATTTTGGCATATTTTCCAATAACGTCAATTCATAAAACCCCAGTTTAGATCTTCCATTAGCCTACGATCACAAATGGAGGCTAATCACACCTTGACAACTAGTGCGTTGGATGTCTTACGCCAAAAATAGAGTACTTGTAATTTGAACAGTGAGAAAATTCTGCACAAACCAATGTTTATTTATATACATAATTAGCAATATATATTGACAAAAATAACGTATACACTATGACACATCACAGGCCCTATTGCTATGTCAGGACGTGCGTCACTAGCACTCGACGTCAGCGTAGCAATACACAATGCCGCCAGGATGACCAAATTCTGATTGGTCGATATAAAATTATTTTCCACGCTAGGGAAATTATTAACGGATTCATATCGTTAATATGCAATGGGCTAAAGTTCATTGTTTATCATATAAACAAAGAATGTTAGCCCATTCCATAGTAACAATATGAATCCGTTAATCATGCCGCGAAGTTGTTAGCGTGGAAAATAATTTTATATTGCAAAATGTAAATATTGGAAAATTCGTTAGCAATGTATAGCATATTCCTGAATTGTAGTTTATGTGTGATGTGGCACTGTGTTCATCTTATGTTGAAAATAACATTTTAATAGATGAATAAGAAATTTGATTCTAAGCTTCCATGAACCATATTATAATGGCTAAATTTGGTCAAGAATAACAAAATATTTGCTTACTGAATGTCTATTTGCAGGCCCGGGCCAGTCATTCCTGCGATAAATTTTCAAAAACAGTTCTCTTTGCCTGTCAATGGCCATTTCTCAAGACCGCTGCTGAGGCCGATTTGGCCGGCTTCCCCATGAAATTGTTATGTAAGAAAGGATAGAATAAATCAGCAAGAGGCCCAAGGGCCTGTGACGCTCACCTGAACAATTAACATTTGAACCATTTGCATTTAAATAGACATGATGGATAATTTTTGGAAAATCCAAGATGGCCACCAAAACAAGAGGCTACCTCTATAGGATCCTTCCAGCTAAATTTAGTTCAAATTGCCCAATGGGTTAATGAGGAATACCGTCTTAAACGAATTCCCATTGTCCGAAAAATCCAAGATGGCCACCAAAACAAGAGGCTACCTCTATAGGATCCTTCCAGCTAAATTTAGTTCAAATTGCCCAATGGGTTAATGAGGAATACCGTCTTAAACGAATTCCCATTGTCCGAAAAATCCAAGATGGCCACCCAAAAAAATCAAGCAGTCAAAATTCTGTAAACAAGTTCTGAAGTGTACCAGACTAGGGTCCGTCCAGCTGAGTTTGGTTGAAATATGCCAATTGCTGAATGAGGAGCAGCCTTTTAAATGATTTCCAAAATATTTCGGAAAATCCAAGACAGCCACTAGAAAAATTGACCAATCAAAATTCTGTATACATGTTCTGAATCCTACTAGCATATGGTCCTTCCAGCCAAGTCTGATTGAAATCGGCAAAGCAGTTAATGAGGAGTAGCATTTTAAACGATTTCCAGCCACAGCGAACAAATTGGCCAATCAAAATTCTGCATAAAAGCTCTGAGGCATGCTTCTCTAGGGTCATCCCCACTGAGTTTGATTGAAATCAGCCCACTAGTTAATGAGTAAGTAGCCTTTTAAATGATTTTCTGAAATTTTCAAAAAAATTCAAGATGACCGCCGGAAAAATTGACCAATAAAAATTCTGTATACAAGTTCTGAAACCTCCCATCCTAGTATCCTTCCAGCTAAGTCTGGATGAAATTGCCCATGCACTTAATGAGGAGTAGCGTTTCAAACACTTTGCCGTAAATTTTTGGAAAATTTAAGATGTCCGCCAAAAAAATTATCCAATCAAAATTCTGTATACAAGTTCTGAGGCATACTACTCTAGGCCCCCCCCCCCCACCACCACCACCACCAACTGAGTTTGATTGAAATCAGCCCACTGACTGGTTAATGAGGAGGCGTTTAATTAATTTTCACAAATTTTCAGGAAATTCAAGATAGCCGCCGAGAAAATTGACCAATCAAAATTATGTATATAAATTCTGAAGCACACCAGTCTAGGGTCCTTCCAGCCAAGTTTGCTTGCAATCGGCCAAGAAGTTAATGAGTAGGCTTTTATCTTATTTCCACAAATTTTCTGAAACTCCAAGATGGCCGCCGGAAAAATTGGCCAATCAAAATTCTGTATACAAGTTCTGAAGCCTACCTCCTTAGGGTCCTTCCTACTAAATTAGTTTGAAATCTGCTAAGCAGTTAATGAGGTTAGCGTTTTAAAGCAAAGGTTGATGGAATACGGACGGAGGGACGACGGACAGTCGCCATGGCATAAGCTCACTTGGACATTCTGGCCAGATAAGCTAATAATGATCTGATAGTGACGGAAACATGAACAGATAACAAGAGGCCCAAAGGGGCCTATGTCGCTCATCTGGAGCACCATTAATTTTTGTCAAAATTGTTGGTGGGTGGTTTAGCAGTCTTTTATATGAGTTTGTGGACATTTTTGCAAGTGCAATATGGCCGCCAAACACACTACATTTTGATTGCCCCACGGCGCCCATGTTTTTTTGATGGATTAACTTCCCTTGAACAAATTGTAACGGCCCAAAATTTCGGCCCCATCACTTCAGCGGTTCTGGAGGAGTCATTTTTGTGAAAACCAGGTCATACAAGATGGTCGCCGAACCATTTGGTCAATCAAGTCCTTTTGAACAAACTTGGCTTACCTCTTGGCCTAGATGAAGATTCCCCAAGTGGTTTCGGAGATTTTTAAAAACATTTCCTGAAATCGGACGAAATCCAAAATGGCCGCTGGGCAAATTGGCCAATCGGGTTCATTTGAACAAACTTGGATCCTTATGCCCTAAGGATGCTTCCGGCCAAATATAATTGAAATCGGCCTGGTAGTTCTCAAGAAGACGTTTTTAATTTCCCATTGCTTTAGCATGGGAGCTTTTGACGAGAAAATTATCCAAGATGGCCACCAAACCGTTTATCCGACAGTTTCGAAAATTGCAAATTTGAGGTCAGAATACCCAAAAACATATAGAACCAATTTTGGCCTCAAAATCCATCAAATAAAAAAATCCAATATGTCCGCCAAACACGCTACATTTTGATTGGCCCACGGCGGCCATGTTTTTTGACAGAGCAACTTCCCTTGAACAAACTTTAATGGCCCTTAGTCCCTAATCATATCTCCCAAATTTTGGCCTGATCCATTCAGCGGTTCTGGAGCAGTCGTTTTCAGGAAAACTAGGTCATCCAAGATGGCTGCCAAACCAATTCGGTCAATCAAGTCGTCTTAAACAAGCTTTGCTTACCTCTTTGCCTAGTTGAGGTTTCATAAGTTTTGAATCGACTCCCCAAGCCGTTTCGGAGAACGAGGTTTTTTAAAGACATTTCTAAAAATCGGCCAAAATCCGAGATGGCCACCGGCCAAATTGGCCGATCGGCTTCCTTTGAACAAAATTAAATCTCTATGCTATAAGGATGCTTCCTGCCAAATATAAATCAAATCGGCCCAGTAGTTCTCGAGAAGACATTTTAAATTTCCCATTGCTTTAGTATGGGAGCTTTTGGCGGGAAAATAATCCAAGATGGCTGCCAAACGATTTATCCGACAGTTTCGAAAATTGCAAATTTGAGATCAGAATACCCAAAAACTTATATAAAACGAATTTCGGCCTCAAAATCCATCAAATAAAAAAATCCAATATGGCTGCCAAACACACTATATTTTATTTAGTCCACCACGGCCATGTTTTTTGACGATTCAACTTCTCGTGAACAAACATCAAGCGCCCTTAGTTCCTAATTACATATCACAAATTTCGGCCTGATCGCTTCAATGGTTCTGGGGAAGAAGTCGTTTTTGTGAAAACTAGTTCATCCAAGATGGCCGCTGAACCATTTGGTCAATCAAGTTCCCTTGAACAAATTTGATTCAGCGGTTGCTTACCCTAGATCATATTTCGTGAGTTTTGAATCGATCCCTCAAAGAAGAAGATATTTTAAAACATTTCTAAAAATCGGCCAAAATCCAAGATGGTCGCCGGTCAAATTGGCCGATTGGGTTCGTTTGAACAAACTTGAATCCCTATGCCTCAAGGATGCTTCATTATCAAATTATCAAATATAATTGAAATCGGCCCAGTAGTTCTCGAGAGGAAGATATTTTTAATTTCCCATTGCTTTAGTATGGGAGCTTTTGGGGAGAAATTGATCCAAGATGGCCGCCAAACCGTTTAGCCGACAGTTTCGAAAATTGTAAATTTGAGATCAGAATACCCAAAAACATATATAAAACCAATTTCGGCCTCAAAATCCATCAAATAAAAAAATCCAATATGGCCGCCAAACATGCTATATTTTGATTGGCCCACGGCGGCCATGTTTTTTGACAGATCAACTTCTCTTGAACACCCTTTACTGGCCCTTAGTCCCTAATCATATCTGCCAAATTTCGGCCTGATCCCTTTAGCGGTTCTGGAGAAGAAGTTATTTTCGCTAAAACTATGTCAACCAAGATGGCTGCCAAACTATTTGATCAATTAAGTTCCCTTGAACAAATTTGGTTGAGCTCTTGCCCTAGATCATATTTCATGAGGTTTCCTTCAATCCCTCAAGATGATTTTTAGACGTTTCTAAAAATCGGCCAAAATCCAAGATGGCCGCGGGCCTAACTGGCCGATCGGCTTAATTTGAACAAACTTGGATCCCTATGCCCTAAGGATGCTTCCAGCCAAATATAATTGAAATATGCCCAACGGTTCTTGAGAAGTCATTTAAAGGAAAAGTTGACGGACGGATGGATGGACGACGGACGGTCGCCACGACACAAGCTCACTTGGACTTTCAGGCCAGGTGAGCTAAAAACTATAACGATTGTCTGTGTATGTGTTAAATTCATAAATGTACATCCTTTGCAAAATCATGTTAACTCAGGAAACTCTACCATTGCAGAATGGACAGTTCCTGCTTGAGCTATGCCCCGCCTCTCTCTAGCTAAGCTCCACCCACAGTTCGCCTGTGTTGGGCAGCAATCGATCCCTGAATATAAATTTCCAGAAAACTATACGGGTAAGCTGTTAAATATTTTGAAACTAATTTGACTGGGTGATGTTGCTGCCTATGGCAGCAACATCGCCCAGTCAAATTAGTTTCAAAATATTCAACAGTATGTTTATTAAATAGTAAAAATATACAATTCGTACAACAACGCTTAACACATCTTCAATTAAGCGTTCGTGACGTACATAGCTACGTAATTCATGACGTCGTTGATTATGACATCATCACTGATGTCAAGTAGTTGATTATGAGATCAGCTGATGGATGGATAAACTGGATAGGTTCATTCTTAGCATATCACGTGATGAACTATAGATGACACCGACATCCACTTAACCAGTACATACCAGAAACGAGAAATTCTTTATTATGTACGGACTATTCTGTTGAAAGATTTGAAATTCATCTGACTGAGAGCTGTTACCGACTATAGCAGCAACATGTAGTTTCAAAATATTCAACAACTTTCGTGTATATCTGTCTTGAAATCAAAACACTGTAATGTCACGGCTAAAAGTTAATGAACAACAGTATAAGAAAATGATATGAAACCTGGAAGCTGGTGTACACACAGAAAATTGTACATTAATACAATCAGCAGATCTGACGGTCTTGTCACTTTATATAATACATCATATATATTATTATTATTATTATTATTATTATTATTATTATTATTATTATTAGTATTACATTTACTGGTTAAATAACCTATGTACGTAAGGATGATATATCGGTGGCATATAAATAATCTGAATCGCAATCTTCCGGTGGCTTGAATATTGAAATATAATTTATTAAATCGAAAAATGAGTATAAAATATAAGAATAGATACTTAACGCAAAGAGGAATGCCTAAAACAAGAGCAATCTATATTTTTTTCGGATCACAGTGTTTTGGAATTCTAGTATACAGTATTACCCTTTCACATCAAGAGTATACTTACCTCCCTAATCCTCTATGATATTGCCAAATATCGACTTTCACTCAATATACACTCAGATTAAAAGTTAGGTGCCCCTACTGGCGGGTACTCAGATGACAGTCCGGCAGATGCCAGCCCCAACCTCGCGCATGCGCAGACTGGGATTTCCGCTTTACCAATTTATTGCCAATAACAGACACATGCTTTTTTGCTCTAAGCTTTTCTGCAGTTTCTCATCACTCAAATCTATTTATTTTTCATCTAGAAGTCATGTCTGAACGTGGAAAATCATCATCAGAAGGCACAGGGCCCAGTTATCAGGTGACTTCAAATACATATTTGTCTAATTTCACATCATGAGATCATACTTACCTCCCTAACACTCTTGATATACTAGTATATCTGCTCTAAATTCAATAATATTCAGAATTATAAAAAGTTAGGTGCCCTAATGGGCAGGTGGAAGTACACAGTCATGCGCATGACAAACACCGCCCACTGCGCATGCGCACACCGGTACTTCCGTTTTCTAATATATTGGCTGAAAGCAACTTGTGGAAAATCTTCACAGGCTCTTTATCGAGAATTTCTCTATTTAAAATCATCCTATTCCATCATGGCTGATGCTAAACTGTTGGAGGAGTCCTCCTCGTCATCATCTAAGGTGACATTGTTCCTTGCATTTATTTAAGACTTGTAACTTTTATGTGTTACCGGTTTTCGTCGAGGCCGTTTCGGCGGTACCGCGTTTTCAGGCGCTGGGGATCCTTGTAAATTTTTTCCAGCGCCTAGGGCTATTAATCTCTTGTGTTTTATGCGTACAGGTTTGTCTTGTGACTGAACAAGGATTCCTGTTCTTCTCTCGAAGGTTGTTCACATCCCAGGTTTGACTTATCATCGTGATATGTCTAAGGGTTGGAGATATATTAAATTAATAAATAAAATATCTCCTTCCTTTTATCCCATCTCCCTCATCAGTTCTTCTGGAAGAGGATTCTCGGCGGATGGGTGGACGTGTTCTCCTGCACAAGAGGATGGTTGCCTGTGCTCAGGCTAAGGGAGTTTATTAATTATGGCGCTTAATTATTTGAAAATAATCACAATTTTCTGCTGCCTTTTGCTATTGCACTATATTCTCTCTTGCGTGTGCATGGGTTCTCGAATATATATAATTTAATATTATATTATTCGGGAGGTATGAATGTCTTTAATATCTAGATATTTCTTGCATTCTTTCTGACATCCCCCTCTCCTTGATGGAGCTTTTGCATTGAGGTTTGATGTCATAATCAACCAGAGTTTTTTCTCTTTCCTTGATGTCATAATCTTAGTTTAGAGAAGTCTGTGATGTGTTCATCTCCCTTTTTACTAGGAGGGTGGAGAGATATCTAGATAGTCATAATCTTTCTCTCTCTCTCTCTCTCTCTTAATTTGGGGTCCTGGTTGTGATTGGTTTTATTAACTAGAGAAGTCAGCTGTCCCGTCAGTGTTGTCTGTCATAAAAGTGGATATCTTCTCTCGAGTTTGTTTTGGTTTCTACTATTAGTCAATTAACAAGGCTTTGAAACTATCATACTCATTGTCTTCGTATCCCTTCCCTTTCAGAAGTGTCCATCCTGTCTGAAGCCTATGAAGGCTAGATTCTTCCCCCACCCTTGCCATCTGTGTTCAGCTTGTAGGCTAACTAACAAATGTGTCAGTTGTAAAGAGTGTGGGGGGGGGGGGGGGGATCTAACCTCTGAATTCTTCTCTTTTCAGGCTAAGATGATGGCTGAGGAGGGCAAGAAGTCGAAGAAGGATCTCTTTTCAGGCTAAGATGATGGCTGAGGAGGGCAAGAAGTCGAAGAAGGAGGGTAAGAAGAATGCCTCTGAGAAGGGTGGGCTCGAGGCCTTCAAGGTTGAGTTAGTGAGTGAGATGCGCAGGACTTTGAAAGACCTGATGCCTGACATGCTTCGCGGCATGTTGCCTGGCACAGGTGTTTCAACTTCCTGCGCATCGACCTCAGTGCAGGTAGCCCCCGTCCCTGGATAATGCCCTACTAGCTCGGACAAAGTGTTTAGTGATCCAGGGCGGCCGTCTTGGACCCAGGCTTGATGTTCGCATCGCCTGGTGTTCCAGCGGCGCGAGAAGCATCAGGCAGGACCCGACCAGCGGGCCTGACCACAATCACTCGCGGAGTACACTCATCTGCTTTCGAGCAGTCACCTGGTCAGTCTGGATTAGTTTTCTTTACTAATCCAGAGTCTAACTTTCCTGACCAGGAAGATGATGAGGACTACCTGCTCAGTCCACAGGTTGACCATGAAGACATGGATGTAAACGTCTACACTCCTCTCATGGGGAGCATGAACGCTCGCACCTATGGCACTGTTCCCTCGGGAGCAGGTTTCATGGTTCAGCCTGTGGCCCGGTTTGGAGCAGATGGCCGGCCGTATAAGATTCCACGCTTGGACGTGGAATCTCATACGGACGTTCCGGGACGCGCTGGTGTGCATGAACCCCCTCACACAAGCGCGGCCTGGTTTGCCTATGGAGAATGCTATGCCAGCCCTTGCGGGCCCGTATACATTCCCTGGGCAGCCAGGTTCGTCTATAGCCTCCTTCTTGGCCATACCTGCGAATGCCATTGAGGATGACGAGGGCCCACTGCTCATCGGCAATTCGCAGGTAGCCACGGATGAAGACTGGTCAGAAGCGTGTGCGTGGCTCCTCGCTGTTAGACCAGAGCTCGCCGTGGACGAGACGGTCGCCGGTAACCCTCGGGCATGGTTACAGGCGAAGCCGTTGGCCAGCACGACTCTGTCTCTGCCGTATGCTGAGCATATCTTAGATATGTTCTCGGCGGCAGAGGAGTCGATCAGACCGAGAGGTCGCCTCGCGAAGGCCCCCCCCCCCCCCACGAGGTAGCTAGGCGATGTCGAGTTACTGCTAGTCAGTATGCTCGATATGGCCTAGCACCCAGACCAAGCGCGGACGACCGCGCCGCTCTGGGGGAAGATACGCAGCCGGGTTCCCGTGCTGACACGGGAGCGTTGTGCAAGGGTGCTATGTGCTCGGCGAATGCCGGCTTGCGCGACACCGAGGAGAGCTCGCAAGCGGCGATTAGTGCGCTGTCGCATGTCTCTCAGCTGCTATCGGGGGTGGTAGCAGCGTCGGTGCAGCAACAGCCTAGTCCCGTGACAGTCCAACGAGCCATCCATGATGGCATCAACCTGGCGTTGGACTGTCTGACTAGGTCGGTCACAAAGTCACTGAGAACGAGGCGCACTTTTGCATTGGACAATTTGTGCCCGTCTCAGGAGCTCAAGTTGCGCTAACAAGCGCCGATGGCGGGCCCTGGACTCTGGAGGTGAAAGTTGTCGGCACCTCCAAGAGACAGTGACTGGTGAACAACCAGAGGGCGCTGCGCGCACAGTTTGAAGTGCTGCGCAGGGAACACGTGCGTGTTCAGCCCTCGGCTGCTCGACAGCAGTACGCTCATGGCGGTGCTGGCAGTGTCAGAGGCCAGCAGGCCGGCCGGTTTCAGAGACCGCGTCGGCTGCGCCAGCAGCAGCGTGCTGTTGTACGTCAGCCAGCGCCTCAAGCGCAGCGACAGCAGCCCGCGCACCGTGGTGCACGTGGCACTGGTCGCGGCGCGCGAGGAGCGGCGCGTGGTGAGCGGGCCTGATGCAAGAAATTTTTTTCCGGTTATCACAAGTACCACCCGGGTGTTGTCACTCGTACCAGACACTCCCACTTCTAAAATTTATGGGCACCCCGTCAACCCTAGGTGCACCAGTGGGAGGTCGTTTGACTTGCCACATTCAGAAGTGGGGGCGGTTAATTCAGGACCGCTTAGTCTTGCAATGGCTTTCGCACGGATACAGTCCAGAATGGATAAGAGGTCCGCTGTTGCATCTGTCTCTGGTATCGGTCTGGACTCAAATTCCAAGAGATCCAGACAAGCGGTTGTGCATAGAAGAGGAGATATAATCTCTTATTCTAAAGTAAGCAATTCAACCGGCGCAGGATTGCCCGGGCTTCTATTCAACCGTGTTTCTTGTGGCAAAGAACACCGGGGGGTGGAGACCAATTCTCAACCTCAAACCTCTAAACAAGTTTTTAGACAAACTGAGTTTCAAAATGGAAACAGTAAGATCGGTGTTGTTGGGGTTAGAGAAGGGGATGTGGACAGCATCTATAGATCTCGAGGATGCTTATTTCCACATTCCAATTGCAAGGAGTTTTCGTCGGTTCCTGAGATTTGCTTTCTTAGGGACGCCAATGGGAATTCAAGGTTCTTCCATTCGGCATCGACGGCTCCAAGGGTCTTCACTCGAGTGGTACTTGCTATCACGGCATACCTCCGCAGGAGAAATATAGCTGTTAACACTTACATAGACGACTGGTTGCTGAAAGCACACAACCCAGAAAGTTTGACAGCAAATCTGGAGATAGTTTTGAAAACTCTC
>CM067375.1:40234697-40377703 GCA_034401795.1 Chaetoderma sp. LZ-2023a | reverse complement strand
GTGTTTGTTTGCCATGATATTGAGATACAGGGAATTTCACATCAAGAGTATACTTCCCACCCTGATACGCTATGATATTTCCTAAATATCGACCTAGCTTCAATAATACTCGGAATTAAAAGAAACTGGCCCCACTGGGGAGGTTACTCAACTGACAGATCAGCGGATGTGCGTCCCAAACTCGCGCATGCACGGGGCTTTCTCATCCTCTTAAATGTTTACCTGCCATTGCAACACACTTTCTAGCCTTGCTTTTGCTTTCGATCTTTTTGAATTTGCTTTTGATCTTTTGAAGCTTTAAGTTGTTTTGTAACTTATTTTGACTAATATTAGTATGTCTGATGCTGCCAAGTTGCCGGAGGATGCTCCCGGTCCAAGCCATCAGGTGTACTTTAGTAAATATATTGATAAAAAATTGTTGGCTTGAATGGTATTTCTGGGATTCATGCTAACAATGTAAATACGTCTTTTAGGCTAGCTCATTTTGAGGAGGCCTATATATTAGCTAACGCATGTTGTGCTTTGTATATTCAGACACATGAGCTGATTTCTGAAGTGTATCCTTTATTTGAACAATATTTATACTTGGTTTCTGGGTCCATCTAATTTATTATGAGTTTGCAGAAGGAATTATTACCATAAGAAGTAATTTTTCCACATTCTCCCCCACCACAGGCCACAGGGTTTTGGATTCAGGATCAGGTATTCCTTTTGTTGTTCATCAGACTTCATTCGTTCTTCAGGAGTCATCTTCTGAGGTTTATTTTGAAAAGAGAAAGATTTGGAGGCCTTCCGTCTTGAAATGATGGGAGAAATGAAAAAGACAATCACGGATCTTGTCCCGAGTTGCTTCGCAGCTTGCTTCCTGGTTCAAGTTCATTATTGTCTTCTTCATTTGCTCTGGGACAGAGTGTTCCCGTCTCTGGGTCTGGTTCTCTTAGGAAGCCAGTTTTCGTTAGAGACGACTCCCGTTGGTCTGGCGCTGAGGCTTGCCTCGCCCGTGGACCCGGGAGCAAACCCCCCCCCACATGGCGGCCCATGGGTGACCTTTTCCATAGAACTACTTCTTCGGGAGTAGGTTTCACGGCTCAACGGCTAGGCCGACTAGGAGCCGATGGCCATCCATACTGTATCCCTCGGCTTGCCAAGAGTTACCATGAGGAAGGCCCGGACTATGACATCATGCATTTAGGTCCCCATGACACTGTAGATCCGGCTCCTGGAATAGCCACATCACAAGCCATGCCGGAACTTGCGGAGCCGTATGACTTCCCTGACTATCCAGGAGTATCTTCAGCTCTGGCCATTACCCCACCAGTGAATGTGGTTGAGGACGACGAAGGCCCTAGGCTCGTCGAACATTCACAGGTGGCCACCGAGGAGGACTGGCTGGATGCTTGCCAGTGGCTGGTGAGCATCAAGTTGGACCTCCAGGTGGATCCACCGGCCTCCCAGTGGGACCAGCACCCGTGGTTGGGAGGGAAGCCGGTGACAAGCACCATGCCATCTCTGCTGTATCCGGAGCATATCATTGATATGTTCGCTGCGGCAGAGACGTCCATTCAGCCGACACGGCGCTGCAGTATCAGTTCTGATCTGTATCAGAAGTATGGCGGCATCCCAAAGCCTTGCACGGATGACCGTGCGGCTTTGGGCGGAGACACGCGGCCTGGGTCCCAGTCTGACACGGGACCCTTGTGCACTAGCGCCCTGCGCAATGCAAATTCCGCACTGTGGGACACGGAGGAAAGTACGAGAGGAGCCATCTCGGCTCTCTCGCACATTTTCCACCGGCTACAGGGGGTAGTAGCAGCCCGCCAAGCTTCTGTTTCAGTTCAGAGAGCCATCCAGGGCGGCATTGACCTGCCTCTGAACTGCATGATGAGATCTGTAACAAGGAGTTTATGGGCGAGGTGCACATTTGCCCTTGACAATTTGTCCCCCTCGCAGGACCTGTACACTGCCGATGGCTGGTCCAGGGTTGTTTGGAGGTGAAGGATGCCTGCACCTCCAACAAATCGTAAATCTGATGAACAACCAGAAGGCGCTGCGAGAGCAGTGCCCCCTGCCTTCCACCCTCAGCAGGCTAGACATGGTGGTGGCCGTGGCAGATGGCAACCACCTACGCAGCGTCAGTCACAGCAATGCCAGCATAAGCCAGCAAGGGGAGGGAGTGCAGGCTCCTCCATCGCAACCCGCCAAGCAGCCCGTGTACCGAGGTGCGCGTGACGCTGGTAGAGGAGCGCTGGGTTCTGTTCGTGGGAGCTGAACCTGATGGGTCGGCTCTCACAAAGATCACACCAGTGCTGCTAGAACAGCCACCAGAGACAGGGCTTCTCTTGCACTGCTTGGGTCCACCTCAATCCTTAGGTGCACCCGTGGGAGGCCGCCTGGCCTCCCACATGCAAGAGTGGGAGCGGGTTACTCAGGACAGCTCAGTCTTGCGATGGCTTTCAGTCGGTTACCATCCAGACTGGTTTTCAAACCAGCCTTTGCGCCTGTCTCTGGTTCCGATCTAGACTCAAAATCCAAGAGATCCAGATCAACGGTTGTGTGTAGAGGAAGAAATTCAATCCCTCATACTAAAACATGCAATTCAACCTGTACAAAAATGTCTGGGTTATTATTCAACCGTGTTCCTAGTGACAAAAAGCACTAGAGGGTGGAGACCAATTCTCAACCTCAAACCTCTCAACAGGTTTATCCTCACACCAAGTTTCAAAATGGAAACTGTAAGAACAGTGTTAGCAGGATTGAGGAAGGGAATGTGGACAGCATCAATAGATCTAAAAGATGCCTATTTTCACATTCCCATTGCGATGAGCTTTCGTCAGTTCCTGAGATTTGCATTCCAGGGCTGCCAATGGGAATTCGGGGTTCTCCTATTTGGTATATCGATGGCTCCTCGGGTCTTCACTCGGGTGGTCCATATAGCAATCCACACGTACATAGATGACTGGCTGTTAAAAGCACACAATCAAGAAAGTCTATCTGCAAATCTGGAGATAGTTTTGAAAACTACCAGATCTAGGCTGGATAATCAACTTTCAAAAATCAGAGCTGACTCCATCCCAGAAGTTTGTTTACCTGGACATGTTCTTCGATCTAGAGGTAGGGTATGTTTACCCATCTCAAGAGAGAGAGAGTAGAAATACTCATCACAGTCATCATGTCCTGGCACGGGTCTACTTGAGAATGTTGGGGTTGATGGTTTCTTTGGAACCAGTCATTCCACAGGCAACCTTATGGCGGGGGCCGATCCAGTTATTTCTAATGACACAGTGGACCCAGAGTACGGGATTCCTGGACTCAAGGGTGTCAGTGTTGGAACCTCTTATTCACCACCTTCAATGGTGGATGAAGAGGGAGAATCTCCTGGTGGGGGTGACGGTGTCACCTCCCCACCCTCAGTTAACAATGTACACAGATGCGTCAATGGGGGGATTGGGAGCTTGCCTGGAAGAAAACAAAGTATCAGGGCTTTGAAATCTGGATCAGTCACAAGAACATATCAATTTGCTGGAAATGCGAGCAGTAGTCTTAGCCATGGAACACCACCTATAGAAGGTCAAGGGCAAGAGTGTTCTGGTTCGATCAGACAATACAACAGTAGTGACGTACATAAACTGCCAGGGCGGAATGAAGTCGCCCAGTCTCTGTATGATGACATGGAAACTGCTTTGCTGGTGCCTAGATCATGGGATTTCCCTGAAAGCAGTTAATATTCCGGGAAGGCTAAATCTATTAGCAGACTCATTGAGCCGAATGATGAGCATTCTTCCCATGGAATAACAACTAAATCAATGTGTGGCGGACCATCTGTTCAACCACTGGATAGATTTATTCGCAACGAACAAGAACGCGAAGATGACGATGTACGTCTCTCTGATTCCAGATATGAGCGCTATCGCAATAGATGCGCTAGCTATCAGCTGGGAAGGAATGTTTACCAGCAATCCTGATTCCAAAAGTTCTCCAGAAAATCAGGCAGCAGGAATGCCAAGTGCTTCTGATCGCCTCACATTGGCCAAGCCAGTCATGGTATATGGATCTGCTGGACCTTCTGGTCTGTAATCCTGTTCCTCTGCCTCTGATGGACAACATAATCATCCAGGGCAAGGCCTTGCACAACAAGCCGTCAATGTTCGAATTGACTACGTGGATGTTGTCAAGGAATCAGCAGTTAAAGAGGGCTTTTCTGAGCAAGCAGTCATGTTTATGGCTAGAGCCAGAAGGGGGGTCAACCTCCAGAGTATATAATTATAAAAGCAACAGATTTGCTGAATGGTGCTCAAAAAGATGTATTAATCCATTGGACGCATCTATTCAGGTAGTAACCGATTTCCTCTGTCACCTTTTTTATGCCTAGAGCCTCAATCCTAACTATTGCTGGCTCCAAGTCATCTTTAATGTCAGTTATCCCTTGCTTGGCTAATAGGGGAAGTAATGAAGTATGTAATCTAAATACTTTAATCAAAGGCATGGGTTATCTTAGACCAAGGAATCCACCAGCGATTCCGTCTTGGAGTTTATCATTAGTACTTCAAGAATTAGCGGATAAACCCTTTGAACCACTAAGCTCCATTTCCATGAAAATGTTGATGCTTAAAACAGTTTTTCTGATTGCTGCAGCTTCAGCCAGACGAAGAAGTGAAATACATACTTTGTCAGCAGAGCCAGACCGTTTTGTGGTTACAGGGTAAGGCCTCAGGCTTCTACCTACAGTTAACTTTATCGCGAAAAACCAGTCTTTAAAATACATGTATCCTGGTCAGCCTATAGTTTTACCCGCTTTGACTAGGTTTGATCGTAATTCAAAGGCTTGGTGTCCTGTCCGTGCATTAACATGTTATAAACAACATACAGAGGAATGGTGGACGGACCCTAGTGCTTTATGGCTATCTTACATTGAACCCCATGGGAGAGCTTCTAAAGATACCATTTCTAGGTAGATTGTGAAATGCATCCAGCATTGCCACAAAGCCGCCACAGGAAAACAAGTTGACATGGCCAAGGCTCATAGTGCCCATGGCGTAGTGACATCCACGGCTCTGTTTAACGGAGTGCCGGTGGATGACATTATGTCAGTAGCATAATGGCACTGTGAGTCTAGTTTTACAGATCATTACCTCCATGACATGTCAAATCCGCTTGCCTTATCGATTTTACATAAACATTAAACTGTATTTATTTTTGTAAATATTGTACATGTAAAGCCGTGCTGTACCTATCATCGCCAGCGGTGATTAAAGGGAATCTCGTCAAAATAGGTTAGTCCTATATTTGATGATGGTTATTTTTTGTCACGTTCATTTTACTTACTAAAATGGTGATGCTTTATCCTCTTTGTGGTTCCATCTGAGAGTATACGAAATGAAACTTCCGTCCGATATCTTATAGTACTTTAGCACAAGTACATAGAGAGCGTATAGGACATTGAGGTCATCGCTCCCTCTTTAAATGAGGTGGGGGTGTAGCGAATGTTAAACGGTCATTACTCTCAACATCGGTCGTGTTATCCGATGTCCAAATCATTTCCTAATTGTGTTTACATAAACAATTTCAGATGTTTTTTGTGCTCCAAAAGGAAATGAGCTTGCTCTTCCAGGCATGAACCGGTCTTCTGACCTTCGCCTCCCTCCCGCCGAATTCTCTTACAAATTCTGGCTATATCATACAGTATCAGGGTGGTAAGTATTCTTTTGATGTGAAATAAACAAAATCATGGATTTATTTTTTCACGAGCGAGTTGATTCTTAACCACCCTGATACGATTCCGGCCTCTCCGCCCCTCACAGGCTCAGTCTTTCGGCGTTTTATGTTGCAATTATGTCAGCCAGTATTTTGGAATAGAATGAGACTGCCCCACGCATGCGCGAGTTTGGGCCGTACATCCGCTGAGCTGTCAGTTGAGTAACCTGCCCAGTGGGGGCGGTTTCTTTTTACTTCTGAGTTATTGAAGCTAGGTCGATATTTAGGAAATATCATAAAGTATCAGGGTGGTAAGTATCAACTCTCGTGAAAAATGAAATCTGTGATTTCTTTTATTTAATGGTGAAAGGGTTAATGTTTATGATATTTGTATTAACCATTTGCTGGTCAAACTGCGCAAATCTGACCTCAGCAGTGGTCTGAGCAGTGTTTATCATGGCATAAAAATTGTGGTAGTCTCGGGCCACATCATGCAATCTGGGGGTCCCAAGCTGCAATCTGGTGGTCCCAAGCTGAAATCTGGGGGTTCCAAGCTGAAAATCTGCGTCTCAAATTGCAGTTACTCTCATCCATGCTAAATTTACAAACTACCATGGACTCCCAGCTATGGTTTATTGGGTTTCCATGCTAGATTTTGTGGATATTTTTGTGCAAAACTCTATAAAATTAATTACTATTTAGGTTCTTATAATGTCAGGAGTGTGTGCCTGTGTGTGTGCGTGCGTGCATGCGTGCGTGCGTGTGTGTGCGTGCGCATGTGTTGATGAGAGGAATGGGGGCTTATTATGAGCCTTTATCCAATATGCTCAATGCCAGTACGCTCCAATGTGTGGAGTAAATGCATCCAGTAGGCCTTCTTTCTCTTTTTTTGGGGTGTTGGCATCCGCATTGGGGGGTCACCTCTCAAGACCTGTGTAATGCGGTAGGACATGTTTTTCCATCTATGATTAGGAAAGTTGAAGTGGCAGGCTATTGGTGAGTCTTTCCATTGTCCTATATTCCTGAAGTGTTCCTGTATTCTAATTTGGAATTCACGGTTGGGTTCACCTATATACTGCTTGTGGCGGTGGAGGCTCACGTGCCCACGCCCGCACACTCAGCAAGATGCACTTAGGTATGCTTATGGTTATGTGTAGATGTGCGTGCGTGTGCGCGTCCACACATATGTGTACCATTATGCCTATGCGTAGATGGACAGTTTCAAAACCTGTTTTGGTTTAGTCGTGATAAGCTACACAATGCTTCATGTTTTGCAGTTGCCAATTGTTTTGGCTGTATATTTTGAATTCACACCTAGTTTCACCTACATGTATAGGTTGCCAATGGCGGTTGAGGCCTGAGCGTCCATGCCAATGCACGATGCACTTAGGCATGCTCATGGTTATGCCTAGGTGTGCACGCCCTCACAGCCACGCGCCATTATGCCCGTGAATAGGTGGGCACAGATTCAGATCCTGTCTTGGTTTAGGCAGGAGATGAGGAACACAATGCTAAAGTGTTTTGCAGTTGTCAGTGATTTTGGCTGTGTAGAGCATTCGAGTGGTTATCGCTCTGCTACCATTGTTGGTAGTGTGAGCTTAGAGATCGATGGCAGTACTGGCTCCAGGTGGAGATCCTTTTGGTTGGCTAGAGCCATATTTTTGCCCGAGAAATAGATTATTTATAACGTGGAAAGCCACGACTGGATTTGTATACCCAACGCTTGTCCTGACAAGCGCCAGGTATACAAATCCAGAATCGTGGCTTTCCATGTTATAAGTAATTGTTTAATAATCATACAAAATTATCAGGGGTCCCATGGGACCAACTGCAACTACTTTTGTGAAGACCCTTATGCGAATCCTGGGGTCTGAGCAATGTCCATCTGCACAACAGAAGAGTTTTTGAAAGTTACCTCTAGAATGACATCTTAAAAAATAGTCTTCTCTTGGTCTGCAAATGTACATTTCTCAAGACCACTGAAGAAGCCGTCTTTGGCTGATATGAGTGTTAAAGGATTACGGGTTAGATCTATGTCTTTGTTGCATGTTTTCTAGAATTCACTGAAAAATTTCCAAGCAGACCTTGAGAGAATAAAGTGGGAGCAACAACAGTCAATGGAAGAACTCAAGCTTGGCTTAGGTGAGACACTGTAATAATTCTTGCATCACAGTTTACGATATATGTCCCGGATGCTCACTAGATACAATTGCTTTGAGGTGGAATTGTTTGATAATAATAATAATAATAATAATAATAATAATTTAAGATGCAATCTAATTTAATACAGTACATGTAGCTAGACTGTTTCACAATCGTTTCCCTGTCTATCTGCTTAAGCCTTTAATCCTTGAATTTCTTCTAAAAGTTTCAAATTTCTTTCACGTAAATAAGTGGCCAATAAACGAGCAGACAATTTTGTTTGCTTGAGTTCTAATAGAAACATCCACTGACCTCACTCTCAATATAGAGAGAGGGAACTACCGGTAGTCTTGATGTTAATATGATCACATTAGCTTGACTGTATATTGTGGTACTATTGTTCCTCTCTCAGAGAAGACGGTGAATGAGCTGCGAGCAGGCTGGGAGCTTCAGAAGTCACAGCTTACGGCAGAATTACGAAGCCAGTTTGTTATTGAGAAACAGCAGGCTATCGAGGAGACGAAGAAAAAACAATGGGTATGCAGTGGGTGTATACATGAGTGTGTATGGTTGTGTGTATATGCATGCACATGTGTGTCGTGTGTGTGTGCGTGTGTGTGTGTGTGCGTGTGAGCGTGAGTGCGTGCGTGCATGTACACATTCAATTCATTTCTTGTGCGTGAACACCGACCTACATTCGCGATGATAACGGATATTCGGCACATCATTATCCTTCACCTCAAACTTAGTGATTGGCTCGAAACAATGAATTTCTGCTGCTTCATAAAGTGTTCTTCATGAGGCAAAATCTCTCAACTTTACCAGTATATCACGTAGTGAATTTTTTTCACATATTACGCATGGGTCACCTTTGGGCTGCTTCTATAAACTCCATCATGGCGATTGTAGATCGAGACAAAATAATATGTAGACAATTATTACTATGTGGGTATAATAATAGTCTCACTACACACTGATGTGACCAAAATAATTTTTATTTATTTATTTATTTTATTTAAGCTGATGGTTTCAGTTTAGGGTTAGAAATGTTGCTGGCTTACTGCTTGCATAACTACATGTACATTTGTTGTAATTTTGCGAGCAGATGACAATCTAAGTATGTTTTACACTTATAAGTGGAACTTTTACCAAAATATATTTTCTATTTACTATTGACAATAGTTTTGAAAATTACCCTGGTCCATGTATTACGGTAAAATTGGTAGAATAGCAGGAATACCAAGCACTGATGAATGGGGAGGGGTATGTAGATGTACTCAGTTTCAAACTGTCCACTCAATGAAGAAGCGTGTATGAGAAAACAAAGATTTAATGATAATGTACAATACTTTGTTATACAGTTTCTCTTCAAATTTTTACAACTGTGTCCAAAATCGCTGCAACTTGAAAACAGGCGCTAAGTATAAAAACATGCCTGCCGAGTAAAACACACATGAAAACCCCTTTATAACTGATGTTATGGATAGCATCTTAGTCCATCTAGATGACCAAACAGGAAATTTGACCAGGAAATGTATTGATCTGTCATGGTGAGCAACCTCAGAACAAATATTTTGAAAAGTACCCCAAAAAATTGGTTTTTTTAGCGCAATCTCCTTATATTGTAACAGAAAATAGAAATAATGTCCCTTAATTATAATTAAGATGCGGAATTTCAATACAAATAAAATAAGCCGAATTGGCCCGCCCCAGGCCTTTTGGTTGTGGAGCGAGACAGTTTTTTTTCTGTATTGTTACGTTTTAGTAAAAGAAATGGCCACCATACAGGTATTTAGCTACACTTTTCAAAAGTCATCCATTTTCTGACGCCTCGGACACCCAGCTACCTAAAAATCCACATTGGATCAGTTCAGCTTTTGGTACTCAAACTCTAAAATTCAAGGTCTGGCTCACGGACTATACTGAGTGTTGTGTTTCATTAAGACAAGTGGTTATAAGACCACTATTTTTAATGTACCACCATCCTGTGGTGAGACAATGTATAACCTCGACCACCTGTCTTTAATGACTGCTTGGTGCTACATAAGGTGGTCTCTTAAGACAGATTTAACTGTGTATGATAATTAACCCTTCAAGTCATTTGACAGAACATGTTAGCCCATTAATGGTCAAACCAGCCAAAAATGGCCTCTGCCTCTAGGCTTAAGAAATGTCTGTTTGAAGACCAAGCCAAAAACTTTTAAAAATTTAGCACAGGAGTGGCTAGCTTGATAACTGGGCTATTAATTCCAGTGATAAAGTAAAAATAAATGGTCTTGGTGGACAGCAAATGGACATTCAGTGTGCAAAGATTTCTGTTATTGACCAGTACAATATTCATTCACCCTTTAAGACTTAAATTTGTTAAAGAAAATTTCATTTTCTCAGAAAATGTCCATCTGAAGACCAAGAGAAGATAATTTTTTTGAAAATTTACCACTGGAATGACTGGCTCGATAACCGAGCCAGTCATTCCAGTTGTAAACTTTCAAAAATAGTCATTTCTTGGTTTGCAAATTACTATTTCTGAAGCCGTTTTTAGCTGTCTCGAGTGTTAAATGGTTAAATAACCTTGTTTTTTCACATATTTTATTTTAGTGTGTAACCTTGTTCTTACACTTATTTTATTTTAGTGTGCACACTGCGGAAAGCAAGCCATCTTCTATTGCTGCTGGAACACAAGCTACTGTGATTATCCCTGTCAGACTTCACACTGGCCAGAACATATGCATACCTGCTCCCAATCTCAAATGGGCAGTGAGGTGACCAACACTCGAGTGACTGCTCAGCCTTTGGAGCATAATACAAAAGAAAAGGGCAGTTCCGAGTCACTGGGTCAAAAGACGACTGCTATAACAAGCCATGTGCAACGAGCTGTGTCGATACAGCAATCACCGCACAAAGCCATCCATCCGCATCATGCTACAGATGTAAGTTTTAATATGCTAAGCCTGAAAGATGAAAATGTGAAAAATTTTAGCTAGCAAAGTGTACTCTCATATTAGTTTTGAGATAGGTAGCAAAATATTTATTATAAATAATTTTTTGTATTATTTGTTTGCCGTGAAACCAAGATATGATTATATAGTATAAATTTTAGCACTATGTAGCACTATGTACCTGTCAGAACAAATAGGAAAAATAATATGCCATTTAATGTTTTTAAGCTACTGTCCATCCCATATAAATCCTCGTCCACCACGTTACATGTAGGTGAGGCTACTTTTTATGCAGTTATTCTAGAGCTGAAATTTGGATGCATTTGACAACAAGAGTTTTAGTGAAACTCAACATATGCCCGCAGGCATACTTGTTTGAGGAATGCTAAATGTGAACAGTTTGTCTTTGATAAATGACACTTCATCTATTCCTAAAACATCTGCTGAACAAAAAATTGAGAGTGTACTGTATGTTCAAAACTCTTCGAGATCTTCTCCGGGAAAGAAAATTTTGACAAATTTTAGCTTTTCAAGGGTGATAACTCTGGCAAATATGGGTGGATTTTGCCGAAACGAAATCATTGCGCTTGTCTATCGTTACCACATCTGCTGAACAAAAAATTGTGAGTGTAGGTTCAAGACTCTTCAAGATATGGTTCGGACAAGACATTTTTTAGCTTTTCAGAGGAGATATATAGGCAGACCTTGCCGAAACAAAATCATTGCACTTTGTCTATCCCTAACACATCTGCTGAAAAATTTTTTTAGTGTAGGTTCAAAACTCTTCGAGATCTGGTCCAGACAAGAAACCAGACAGATGCACGGATGGACAGATGGACGACGAGTGCCATCACATAATACGACCGCTTACGCGGGCGTATAAAACTCTGGCGAATATAGGTGGATTTTGCCAAAGCGAATTCATGACACTTCATCCATCCCGAACACATCTGCTGAAAAAAAATTTTAGTGTTGGTTCAAAACTCTGCGATCTGGTCCGGATAAGAAATCAGACAGATGCACGGAAGGACAGACGGATGACGAGTGCCATCACTTAATGCGACCCCGCTTACGCGGACGTATAAAACTCTGGCGAATATGGGCAGACTTTGCCGAAACGAAATCATGACACTTTGTCCATCCCGAACACATCTGCTGAAAAAAATTGTGAGTGTATGTTTAAAACTCTTCGAGATATGGCTCGGGCAAGAAAATTTTGACGAAATTTAGCTTTTCAGGTAAGATAACTCGGGCAAATATTGGCAGATTTTACCGAAACGAAATCATTGCACTTCGTCTATCCCTAACACATCTGCTGAAAACGATTTTTAGTGTAGGTTCAAAACTTCGAGATCTGGTCCGGACGCGAAATCAGATCGATGCATGGATGGACGGATGGACGGATAGCATGCGCCATCACATAATATGACCACGCTTACGCGGGCATATAAAATGGGTGAATGTGGGCGGATTTTGCTGAAACGAAGTCATTGCAATTCGTCTATCCCTAACACATCTGCTGGGGGAAAAATGTGTAGGTTCAAAACTCTTCGAGATATAGCTCGGACAAGAACATTTTTACAAATTGTAGCTTTTATGGGGAGATAACTCTGGCAAATACTGGCAGATTTTGCCGAAACGAAATCATTGCACTTCGACTATCCCTAACACATTTGCTGAAAAAGATTTTTAGTGTAGGTTCAAAGCTCTTCGAGATCTGGTCCGGACAAGAAATCAGATAGATGCATGGATGGACGGATGGCGAGCGCCATCACATAATACGAGCCCCGCTTACGTGGGCATAAAAAACTGGCGAATATGGGCGGATTTTGTTGAAATGAAATCGTGACATTTCGTCCATCCCTAACACAATTGCTGAAAAAAAATTGTGAGTGTAGGTTAAAAAATTTTGGGATATGGCTCGGGCAAGAAAATTTTGACAACCTGTGAGTGTAGGTTAAAAACTCTTCGAGATACATGTATGGCTCGGACAAAAAAATTGTGATGAATTTTAGCTGTTCAGGTCATTGCACCTCATCTATCCCTAACACATCTGCTGGAGAAAAAAATGTGAGTGTATGTTCAAAACTCTTGGAGATAAGGCTCGGACAAGATAATTTTTATGAATTTGAGCTTTTCAAGGAGTGATAACTCGGGCAAATATAAGCGGATTTTGCCGAAACGAAATCATTGCACTTCATCAATCCTTAACACATCTGCTGAAAAAGATTTTCAGTGTAGGTTCAAAACTTCGAGATCTGGTCCGGACAAGAAATCAGATAGATGCACGGATGGACGGACGGATGGATGGTGAGCGCCATCACATAATATGACGCGGGCATATAAAACTGGCGAATATGGGCGGTTTTTGCTGAAATGAAATCGTGACATTTTGTCCATCCCTAACACATCTGCTGGAAAAAAAATTGTGTGTAGGTTAAAGAATTTTGAGATATGGCTCGGGCAAGAAAATTTTGATGAATTAAAATTTTTCGGGGGAGATAACTAGGGCAGATATGGGTGGATTTTTCCGAAACGAAGCCATTGCACTTCGTCTATCCCTAACACATCTGCTGTGAAAAAAAAATTGTGAGTGTAGGTTCAAAACTCTGAGATATGGCTCAGACAAGAGAATTTGACAAATTTTAGCTTTTCAGGGGAGCTAACTCGAGCAAAATATGAGCAAATTTTGCCGAAACAAAGTCATTGCACTTCGTCTATCCCTAACATATTTGCTGGGGAAAAAATGTGAGTGTAGGTTAGAGCTGGGCGGTATTGATATTTGCATGACGGTACCGGTACCATGAAAAAATACTGCGGTACCACGGTATACCGTCATCTGAGCTTGAGGCATGCCACGAAATTAGAACAATTTTTTCCATCTCCTTTTCACTTCCATCTCCAATCAACGGTAAATATAGGTAAAATAAATAAATCGGCTTCCTGATTTAGAGAAGAAAAACATGGCGATTGCGACTGTTTAATTTCACGATTTTATTAGGTCACTATTTTTATTGACGTAATATCATTCACGGGAATATCTGTCAAAGGGTGTGGTCGACTCGCTAACTATAACCCGCTGTTTGAGACATTGGGGTGCACTATTTTCAATCTGGATTGTTCTTGCTATTAATGCGTGCGACCAGCAAACGGTAAATTTTATTTTGGCAGTCGAGCGCTTTGATAAACAGAGTCTAGTCAAAATCCGCGAGTATTTAAACGGGGCGAGTGTTGAACGCTTTTATTTCTTTTGGAGTCGTATATTCTGTTACTCGCAAAAACAGGCCTATACACATACATATAACGCGACATTGAATATAGCCGATTCCAAAGCTTCTGATAATTACCGAGTACCCGATGTGCAGACTCGTTACTCACCATGCTTCACGTGAACAATGCGTGTAAAAAGCTATTTCCGCGAACTTCCAACGTATAGCCAGTTGAAAAATGAATTGCAAAAACTAAAACACTATAATTTTTAGGTGTCGTTACTTAAACTGGATTTAAACCGTAAAGAAATTTCTTAAAACAAGCCAGAAAAATAAAAAATAACGACTTCAACGCTGCTCGTTGTCAATAAATTAGCACATGATCAAAACGGCGCGAGCAAATACTACGTTTTAGTAAATTTTCATTGATAAATTCAGCATAGTAATGTATTTTCACACGGTCTAGTTCATGAACAACCAATCAGATACGTCTTTGCGAGATCGCTGTTGTGTTTGAATAGCACGCAGTTTGTATGTTATTTTGTTATTCTAGCGTGTTTGTTTGGTGACAAAATGCTTGGAGTAATAAATTACAAATAATAGAAATGGGAATAGGGAATATATTATAGTGTAATTACTACCGGCGGACGGCCAGAGAATGAGTTTAGATGTTTTAAATAAAGCAATTTTACCGTGAGACTTTCAAGATGTACGTTTGACATACAATTCTGCCTGTCATTATTTTGTAATTGACGTCTTGACGTTTGTTTTTACAACAACCCTTTCACCTGAACTCGGCTAATAGTTAAGGATGCCTGTATTTTTGGCACTATTAGCACTTATTTACCCTTGGCCAAGTCAGATTTTATGAATATATTTCTCAAATATTGTCAAACATTATGGACGGTATTCACGGTATTTGGAAATGTCAAAGGTCACGGTATCGGTTCACGGTATACCGCGGTCCTCACGGTACTACCGTCAGACCGCCCAGCTCTAGTGTAGGTTCAAAGCTCTTCGAGATATGGCTCGGACAAGAAAATATTGACAAATTTGAGCTTTTCACGGGAGATAACTCGGGCAAATATAGGCAGATTTTGCCGAAGCGAAATCATTGCACTTCGACTATCCCTAACACATTTGCTGAAAAAGATTTTTAGTGTAGGTTCAAAGCTCTTCAAGAAATCAGATAGATGCACGGACGGACGGATTGTGAGCGCCATCACATAATACGACCCCCCGCTTACGCGGGCGTATAACACATCTGCTGAAAAAAAAATTGTGAGTGTAGGTTCAAAATTTCGAGATACGATGTATTTTAGTTTTCAGGGAAGACAACTTTGGCAAATATGGACAGATTTTGCCGAAATGAAGTCATTTGCACTTCGTCTATCCCTAACACATCTGTCAAAAAAAATGTGTTATTTTAGGTTCAAAACTCTACGAGATCTGTTCCGGACAAGAAATCAGATAGACGCACGGACAGACGCACTGACAGATGGTGAGCGCCATCACATAATACGACTCTAAAAAAAGAAAGTTATAACTGTGGCTGAGTTTGATTACCGGTATTATGTTGGTCAGCCACTTAACGAATTTTTTTTTTTTTTAAATCCTTTAATAGCCAAAATAGCCTCTACAGTGGTCTTTAAGAGATCCATTTGCAGGCAAAAAGAATGCTATTTTTGAAAAATTTAACTAATTCATCTGGTAAATTTTCAAATAGTCAAAAAGTTCAGGAGCAAAGCAGATGGCACCCATGTTCTAATTTCCTGATCAATATCAGTGTTCAGATCATATCCTGAAATTGTAAACAACTAAAACCATACCAGATATAATTCAATACAGTATGGGTGTTTGTCAAGATTCACTCCAATGATGGAGCATCGCCTCATCAATCCGCTGCAGTGCCTCCCCGCAAGATCCTGGACCATCGCGAGGCATTGCTAGGGGTCGTTTCCATCTCAGACCATTCTTGTATGCCTGATCCCTCTTCGTTGATGTCAATTACATTCTTCTATCGGGTTAAATCCAGATCAGGGTTCATACAGTCCAACTCATAAATAAGTTAACATGTTTCTAAGCCGAAAACAAACTCGTTAATATAAATTTGAACACGATGTAAAAAATGTTCTTTTGAATATTTGGGATTTAATTTGATTGGAGGTCAGTAAACTTAAGACCAAAATACTCAATGTATAGTTAGGTACCTTGGAGTTTAGATTCTGGGAACTCACGTTTCAAATTTGCAAATCAATTTCAACATGTGTAAAATATGGGTGGAGCTTAGCTAGGAATGAGCGAGGCATCCAGTTAGAAATGGATCCTATTATAGATATATGTCACTCCCACACTAGTCATAGCTCAGGCATTTATATCAAGTACACGTGTGACCCTATGGTCTACATGTATGTATACTGTAACATTTATTAGTCACCTGGCCTGAAAGGCCAAGTGAGCTTATGTTGTGGCGACCGCCCATCGTCTGTCCATCAACCTTTTCTTTAAACAACTTCTCAAGAACCACTGGCCCGATTTCAATTATATTTGGCACGAACAATCCATAGGGCAGGAAGATCTAAGTTTGTTCAAACGCAGCCGGTTGGCCAATTTGATCAGTGGCCATTTTGGATTTTGACCGATTTTTAGAAACTTCTTTAAAAATCTTTGCCAAAACCACTTGGGGGATTGATTCAAACTCCATGAAATATCGTCTGGGGCAAGAGCTGAACCATGAAAAAGTCTTCTCCAGAACCGCTGAACGGATTGGGCCAAAATTTCTGAGATATAACTAGGGACTATGGGCCATTAAATTTTGTTCAAGGGAAGTTGATAGGTAAACAAACATGGCCGCCATGGACCAATCAAAATATAGCGTGTCTGGCGGCCATAATGAATTTTTTTATTTGATAGGTTTTTGAAGCCAAAATTGGTTTTGTATAGATATTTGGCTATGGTGATTTGAATTTGAACCATGCCATTTCTGATACTATCAGATAACGGGTTTGGCAGCATGCAGTAAAATTACCATCTAGTATAGGTGGTCTTTATAGCAGGTTGGACTGCATTTTATCCTTTGCTTAATTTGGCTGAGTGGCACAACTCAGTTATCAGTTAGCTCAGTTCTTTGGTGTTTGCCAGTGTGAGTTAAAGTTTATTAAAAAAAATAATTTGACAAATTCATTGCTGCCTTAGAAAGCAACAACTTTCAGTCAAATATTCAACATTATAGATGTCAGAGGACACAATACATGTCTTAGATATTTAGCTAGCTGAGGAAAACGGTTAATTAATGTGTAATTGGAGTTTTATTTCCAACTTCTCGTGATTTATCATGTGACAGCTTTCATTGCCTAGAAGTAGATAAAAGCTAAATTAACCTTTTTTTCTTCCAAGTGCTGCCTAAATATTAAAGATATGTATTATGTACTGTGACATCTATACTGTTAAAATATCTTGAAATGTGTTTGATTCTTTGAAAGTTGTTGATACCTAAAGCAGCTATGACTCAGTCAAGTTATTTTCTAACTAAACTCCAGTATCGCAATATCCCATGGCCATCTCTGCTGCTAACTTGGCTATTCAGCCAGATGTCCATGTGTTAAATGGATGGTTTGGAATACACTCAGTTGAACCTGCTATGAAGACCACCTGTATTAACCCTTTCACTGATGAACTCCCTATGTTTTCAAGACATTCATACAGCAAAACTGTTGAATATTTTAAAATTAATTTAACTGGAAGCCATTGCTGCCTAAGGCACAAGAGCTTCGGGTCAAATTAGTTTCAAAATATTCAACAAAATAAGTTTTATATCATAAAGAATATACCTTTTCCAAGATTTATGGGTGAAAGGGTTAAGAGACAACCTGCCTTAGACTATTTTCTTCATTTGTTAAATCCAATTAAGCAATGGATTTGAACCTTTATTAGCCTTTTAATGGTCAAGCCTGCTAAAACCTGTCTACAGTGTTCTTGAGGAATGTCCATTTGTAGGATGACTAATTTTGACAATTTACCACTGGAATGACTGGCTCGATAATCGAACCAGTCATTCCAGTAACAAAGAGTCAAAAATTGCCACATCTTGGCTGGCAAATGGACATATACTGAAAATTTCAATATTACTGAAAAATCTTGACCATTAAAGGGTTAAGTAACCAGCTGCCATAAGAGCCTGCCTTCTGGACCTCACTTGGGTGTTAACTTAATACAAGTTTGACTGCATGTCATCAATTTCTGTTGTTAGCACTGATATCTTCTATTTTCGCTTAAATATTGTTCAAAAGCACCTTTGCGAAAGCAGTCCACAGATTGTTGTCAATATCTTGAAATCTAAACCATTTAACTGAAAGTCACGAAGTGGCACTGATTGATATAAAACTCAATAAAGATTAGTTTAGGTGCCAATATTCCAAGTGAGCGATACAGCTCCTGTTATTGAGATAAATGTGTGACTTGTGACTGTCTTGCTCACAGGCTGATAAATGGAAGGAGAAAATGCGTGAGAACTTACAGGCTGTGTTGAAGCGTCAGGAGGCTGAAAAGGTACAGGAGCGGCAGAGGATTGGTGGTCCGAAGTCTTCCTCTGGTCCAGTGGGTTTACCATCAGTCGGCCCTATGAAGGTTTCTACTGTAGATGGACAGGTATGATATTGTATTTCATTCTAAGTCTGATTTGGTTTGCTACATGTAACAATGGACTTTTACATCTCTAGCTAAGCTCCACCCCACACTTCACTCGTGGTGTGATCGATCGATCTCTGAACTGACTATCAATTTCCGGAAATCTATACAGGTAAGCTATTGAATATTTTGGAACTAATTTGACTGGAAGTTGCTGCTGCCTATGGCATGTTTATTAGTCCCCTACCGGTAAAACTGGGGGGGGGGGGAACTATAGATTTGCACTCCGTCTGTCTGTCCGTCCATCCGTGTGTCCATCTGTCGCAGTTGGTTTCCCGCACTTTTTTCGCAGTCCTTCGAGGTATTCAACTGAGAAATGGTTTATTGCTTGTTTATGAGAAGTTACAGATCAAGTTCGAGTTTCAGGCATATGCGTCAATTTTTGATGGAATTATGCCCTGTTTCGAGTTAAGAAATACGAAAAAATATTAGTTTTCCGCACTTCTTTTCGCAGTCTTTCAAGATATTATACTGAGAATTGCTACATTGCTTTGGTATGAGAAGTTACAGACCAAGTTCGAGTTTCATTCATATGTGTACATTTTTTATGGAGTTATGCCCCCTTTCAGCTTAAGAAATACGAAAAATATCAGCTTTCCGCACTTTTTCGCACTCCTTCAAGATATTTAAGCGAAAATCAGTGCATCGCTTTAGTATAAGGAGTTACAGAGCAAGTTCGAGTTTCAGACATTTTTGTCAATTTTTCATGGAGTCATGCATGCCCCCTTTCGACTTATGAAATACGAAAAATATTAGTTTTCCGCACTATTTTTCGCAGTCTTTCAAGATATTATACTGAGAATTGCTACATTGCTTAGTTATGAGAAGTTACAGACCAAGTTTGGGTTTCAAGCGTATGCGTAAATTTTTGATGAAGCTATATGCCCCCTTTCGACCTATGAAATACGAAAAATATTAGTTTTCCACCCTTTTTCTCGCAGTCTCAATATATTCAACTGAGAATTGGTACATTACTTTATTATGAGAAATTACAGACCAAGTTCGAGTTTCAGGCGTTTGCGTAATTTTTTTAGGGAGTTATGTCTCCTTTTGACTTATGAAATACAAACATATCAGCTTTCAAGACTTCCTTCTCCTTCACCATATATAACTGAGACTTGGTTTATTGCTATGTTATGAGAAGTTACAGATCATGTTCTGCTTTTGACAATTTTTAATGAAATTTTTGACTCTATCTCTAAAGATTTATATCACCAGGTAGGGGGCATGTATTGCAAAGCAATATTTACAGAATGCTTGTTAAATAGTAGACATACAATTCATACAACGTTTCAGACTATTAAGAGTTAAAGATGGGCCGTATAGAATCAATTATGACTTAATGATTATGATGTCATATGACATCAGACTATAGATGGCTACTCTGGAAAGGTGAATTCTGTACATAAAGACATGTTTTATTGAACCACTGCTACATGGAAAGCCTTGATTACCACATTCATGGCATTGTCTATTTTCTCATAGAATATGTTCATTTGCAGACCAAAACATGATTTTTGAAAATTTATCACTAGAATTATTGGTTTGACCAGTCTTCCTTGTGAAAATATTTCAGAAATAGTCACTTGTTCTGCAAATGGTCATTTCTCAAGTCCCTTGTAGAAGCCATTCCTGGCCAGCTTTATTGTTAAAGAAATGGTTAACACTTTAATGGTCAAGATTGATTGCTCAATTTAATCAAATAAAAAAAATAAAAAAATCCATTTGTAGGTCAAAAGAAGACTTTTTTAATACAGTTATGGAGCCAGTCATTTCAAAAATAGTCTTCATGGCTATCAAATTGACATTTCTCATGACAACTGCAGAGGGCCAGTTTGGACGTCGAGTATTCGTGTTAGTTACTCATAATGGACAGGGAAAATTGGTTAGAGCTGGACTGAATACATGTAGGGCTAAGAAAATGGTGACCTGAAAGACCTCAAGCAAACAAATGACTTTAATCTATAGACGATTGTAATTTCAGATTCATTCTTACCTGTCCTTTAATAACCCTGTGTCACACAAGCTAGCCAAAAATGGGTTTTGCAATGATCTTGAGAATGTTCTGCAAACCACATAAAGAATAATTTTAGAAAATTTACCACTAATGACAGGCTCGATAATCGAGCCAATCATTCCAGTGATAAATTTTCTGAAGTAAACTTCTTGGTCTGCTGATGGAGACTTTTATATCAGAAAAAGGTTAAAGTGTTTATATGATGACTGTTGTTCTTTTGTAAACAAGTTACTTTACGCTGTCCATAGTCACTTATGTCATCAAATCTCTTTTCCCACCGGATATCTAGATGTACCTGAGTAGTGGACAAATGGTACCTTCACCTGAACAGATGATCCCAACACCGCCACTGCCACCACAGCCATCACCTGTCCAGATGCAATATTTACAGAACGCACCGATGCCAAATACGCTAGGACCACCAGGAGTACAGCCTATGCAGCCTCATATGAATGCATATCATTCCATTCCAAATCAACAGGTATGGAGAGAAATGTTCCTCTCATCATTTAACCATTTAAGCCTTACATATGTTTAGGAAAATCTAAATTTTCTCTGAAAATGTCCATTTACAGATCAAGAGAAGACTAATTTTTAACAATTTCACATGTGAATGACTGGCTAGATTATTGAGCCAGTCTTTCCAGTGGTATATTTAGCTCACCTAGCCTGAAAGGCTAAATGAGTTTATGTCATGGCGACCATCCGTCGTGTATCCGTCCGTCGTCCGACCATCAACTTTTCCTTTAAACAACTTCTCAAGAACCACTGGGCCGATTTTAATTATATTTGGCAGGAAGCATCCTGAGGACATAGGGATCCAAAGTTGTTCAAATGAAGCCGATCGGCCAATCTGGCCAGCGGCCGTCTTGGATTTTGGACGATTTTAGGAAACGTCTTTAAAAATCATCTCCGGAACCATTTGTGGGATTAATGCAAACATCATGAAATATGATCTAGGGCAAGAGATGAACCAAGTTTGTTCAAGGGAACTTGATTGGTCAAATGGTTCAGCAGCCATCTTGGTTGACCTAGGTTTAGCGAAAATGACTTCTCCAGAACTGCTGAAGGGATCAGGTCGAAATCTGGCAGATATGATTAAGGACTAAGGACTAAGGACCATTAAAGTTTGTTCACGGGAAGTTGAACCGTCAAAAAACATGGTTGCTGTGGGCCAATCAAAATATAACGTGTTTGGTGGCCATATTGGATTTTTTTATTTGATGTATTTTGAGGCCGAAATAAGTTTTTGCGTATTGTGATTTCAAATTTGCCGTTTTCGAGACTGTCAGATAAATGGTTTAGCGTCCATCTTGGATCATTTACCTGCCAAAATCTCCCATACTAAAGCAATGGGAAATTGAAAATGTAAAATTTTTAGAAATGTAAAAATCTCCAAAACCGCCTGGAGGATCAATTCAAAACGCATGAAATATCTTCTAAGACAAGAGCTACACCCAGCTTGTTCAAGGGAACTTGATTGGCCAAATGGTTTGGCGGCCATCTTGGATAACCTATTTTTTGCCAAATCATCTCCAGAACCACTGAGTGGATTGGGCCAAAATTTGGGAGATCTAGATTTGATTAGGCTCTGAGTGCCATTAAATTTTTTCACGGGAAGGAGCTACATCAGAAACATGGCCACAGTGGACCAATCAAAATGTAGTGTGTTTGGCCGGCATATTGGACTTGCAAAGATGTCCGCAAACTCATTTAAAAGACTACTCCTAAACCACCCACCAACAATTTTGACAAAAATGCATAGTACTCCAGGTGAGCGACAGAGGGCCTCTTGTTTCAAAAGTGCCTTTCCCTGTGATTGGACATTTCCCACGGCCACTGCAAAAGCTGTTTTTGTCAGGTTAAATATGTTAATGTCAAGGCAAAGCTGACCCAAACCGGATTCTGTAGTGCTCATGAAAAATGTCCATTTTCAGGTGAGGAGAAGGTCACTTATTGAGCTCTACACGAAGTGGAGGATAGCTCTAAATAGCGATCCAAATGATGCCCGTCGTCTACCAAGAATTAGAAGAACGTTAGCGTTTTAAAATTTCTCACTCTATTTGTCTGTCACTCAAGTATCGGACCTCATGATCAAATCTGTCACTGTGATGGGCTGTCAATCGAGTATCGGACCTCATAATCAGATATGTCCCTAATGGTCTGTCACAAAAGTGCCTGAATGGACCCTTCCACTTTATCCATCAATCATGATGTCAATATCAACTATGTGATGTGTAGGATGATGTCAATCAATGAGGTGATGAATGACGTAGATAAGTATGTCATGAATGCATAAAAAGACGGACTCAGCATTGTTGTACGAATTGTGTCTTCACTATTTAATAAACATTCTATTGAATATTTTGAAACTAATTTGACTGGGCACTGGCAGCAAAGGCACCAAGTCAAATTATTTTCAGAATATTCAACAGCTTACCTGTATAGTTTTCTGGAAATTGAGAATCAGAGAGTGCAGGGATCGATCGATCCCAAAACTGGCAAAATCCTGGGTGGAGATTAACTGGGGATGGCCGGGCATAGCTAAACCTGGAATGGTCCATTGTATGTCTCTGATTAATTTATAATTTAATAAACATTCTATTGAATATTTTGAAACTAATTTAACTGAGAGCTATTGTTACCATGAAATTTAAATTGTGGGAATCGGATTTAATAGGTTCAAATCGATTCCGGCATGTGTACAAAGTGGGTGCAGCATAGCTAGAAATGTGTATGGCAAAGCTAGAAATGGGTATGGCATAGCTAGAAATGGGTATGGCAAAGCTATAAATGGGTATGGCATAGCTATAAATGTGTATGGCATAACTATACATGTGTATGGCAAAGCTAGAAATGGGTATGGCAAAGCTAGAAATGGGTATGGCATAGCTAGAAATGTGTATGGCAAAGCTAGAAATGGGTATGGCATAGCTATAAATGTGTATGGCATAGCTATAAATGGGTATGGCAAAGCTAGAAATGGGTATGGCATAGCTATAAATGTGTATGGCAAAGCTAGAAATGTGTATGGCAAAGCTAGAAATGTGTATGGCAAAGCTAGAAATGTATGGCAAAGCTAGAAATGTGTATGGCATAGCTATAAATGTGTATGGCATAGCTATAAATGGGTATGGCATAGCTATAAATGGGTATGGCAATGCTAGAAATGGGTATGGCATAGCTATAAATGTGTATGGCAAAGCTATAAATGGGTATGGCATAGCTATAAATGGGTATGGCAAAGCTAGAAATGTGTATGGCAAAGCTAGAAATGTGTATGGCAAAGCTAGAAATGTGTATGGCAAAGCTAGAAATGTGTATGGCATAGCTAGAAATGTGTATGGCAAAGCTATAAATGGGTATGGCATAGCTATAAATGGGTATGGCATAGCTATAAATGGGTATGGCAATGCTAGAAATGGGTATGGCATAGCTATAAATGTGTATGGCAAAGCTATAAATGGGTATGGCATAGCTATAAATGTGTATGGCAAAGCTAGAAATGGGTATGGCATAGCTATAAATGTGTATGGCAAAGCTAGAAATGGGTATGGTATAGCTATAAATGTGTATGGCAAAGCTAGAAATGTGTATGGCAAAGCTATAAATGTGTATGGCATAGCTATAAATGTGTATGGCAAAGCTAGAAATGGGTATGGCATAGCTATAAATGTGTATGGCATAGCTATAAATGTGTATGGCAAAGCTAGAAATGGGTATGGCATAGCTATAAATGTCTATGGCAAAGCTAGAAATGTGTATGGCAAAGCTATAAATGTGTATGGCAAAGCTAGAAATGGGTATGGCATAGCTATAAATGTGTATGGCAAAGCTAGAAATGGGTATGGCATAGCTAGAAATGTGTATGGCAAAGCTAGAAATGGGTATGGCATAGCTAGAAATGTGTATGGCAAAGCTAGAAATGTGTATGGCAAAGCTAGAAATGTGTATGGCAAAGCTAGAAATGTGTATGGCAAAGCTAGAAATGGGTATGGCATAGCTATAAATGTGTATGGCAAAGCTAGAAATGGGTATGGCATAGCTATAAATGTGTATGGCAAAGCTAGAAATGTGTATGGCAAAGCTAGAAATGTGTATGGCAAAGCTAGAAATGTGTATGCCAAAGCTAGAAATGTGTATGGCAAAGCTAGAAATGGGTATGGCATAGCTATAAATGTGTATGGCAAAGCTAGAAATGGGTATGGCATAGCTATAAATGTGTATGGCAAAGCTAGAAATGGGTATGGCATAGCTATAAATGTGTATGGCAAAGCTAGAAATGGGTATGGCATAGCTAGAAATGGGTATGGCAAAGCTATAAATGTGTATGGCATAGCTATAAATGTGTATGGCATAGCTATAAATGTGTATGGCAAAGCTAGAAATGGGTATGGCATAGCTATAAATGTGTATGGCATAGCTATAAATGTGTATGGCATAGCTATAAATGTGTATGGCATAGCTATAAATGTGTATGGCAAAGCTAAAAATGGGTATGGCATAGCTATAAATGTGTATGGCAAAGCTATAAATGGGTATGGCATAGCCATAAATGTGTATGGCAAAGCTAGAAATGTGTATGCCATAGCTAGAAATGGGAATGGTAAAGCTAGAAATGGGTATGGCATAGCTATAAATGTGTATGGCAAAGCTAGAAATGTGTATGGCATAGCCATAAATGTGTATGGCAAAGCTAGAAATGGGTATGGCAAAGCTAGAAATGGGTATGGCAAAGCTAGAAATGGGAATGCCATAGCTAGAAATGGGAATGGCAAAGCTAGAAATGGGTATGGCAAAGCTAGAAATGGGTATGCCATAGCTAGAAATGGGAATGGCAAGGCTAGAAATGGGAATGAGTGTTATGGAGTTAAGTATACTCTTGAAGTGAAATGGGTATGGCATCGCTAGAAATGGGTATGACAAAGCTAGAAATGGGTATGATATATCTAGAAATGGGTATGCCATAGCTAGAAATGGGAATGGCAAAGGGTATGTCATAGCTAGAAATCGGTATGTTAAAGCTAGAAATGGGTATGCCATAGCTAGAAATGGGAATGACAAAGCTAGAAATGGGTATGCCATGGCTAGAAATGTGAATGGCAAAGCTAGAAATGGGTATGTCATAGCTAGAAAGGGGTATGGCATAGCTAGAAATGGTATGACATAGCTAGAAATGGGTATGGCAAAGCTAGAAATGGGTATGACATAGTTAAAAATGTGCATGCCATACGTTTTGTAGCTAGAAATGGGAATGGCAGGGCTAGAAATGGGAATAGCAAAGCTAGAAATGGGTATGCCATATATAGCTAGAAATGGGAAGTGCAATGCTAGAAATGGGTATGGCATAGCTAGAAATGGGTATGGCATAGCTAGAAATGGGAATGATAAAGCTAGAAATGGGTATAGATAGAAATGGTTATGCCATAGCTAGAAATGGGTATGCCATAGCTAGAAATAGGAATGCAAAGCTAGACATGGGAATAACATAGCTAGAAATGGGAATGGCAAAGCTAGAAATGGGTATGCCATAGCTAGAAATGGGTATGCCATAGCTAGAAATGGGAATGGCAAACCTAGAAATGGGAATGGCATAGCTAGAAATGGGAATGGTATAGCTAGAAATGGGGATGGCAAAGCTAGAAATGGGAATGGCAAAGCTAGAAATGGGTATGGCATAGCTAGAAATGTGTATGGCATAGCTATAAATGTGTATGGCAAAGCTAGAAATGTGTATGGCAAAGCTAGAAATGTGTATGGCAACGCTAGAAATAGGTATGGCATAGCTATAAATGTGTATGGCAAAGCTAGAAATGGGTATGGCATAGCTATAAATGTGTATGGCAAAGCTAGAAATGGGTATGGCATAGCTAGAAATGTGTATGGCAAAGCTAGAAATGGGTATGGCATAGCTAGAAATGTGTATGGCAAAGCTAGAAATGTGTATGGCAAAGCTAGAAATGTGTATGGCAAAGCTAGAAATGTGTATGGCAAAGCTAGAAATGTGTATGGCAAAGCTAGAAATGGGAATGGCATAGCTAGAAATGGGTATGCTATAGCTAGAAATGGGTATGCCATAGCTAGAAATGAGAATGGCAAACCTAGAAATGCGAATGGCATAGCTAGAAATGGGAATGGCAAAGCTAGAAATGGGAATGGCATAGCTAGAAATGGGAATGGCAAACCTAGAAATGGGAATGGCATAGCTAGAAATGGGAATGGCATAGCTAGAAATGGGAATGGCATAGCTAGAAATGGGAATGGCATAGCTAGAAATTGGAATGGCAAACCTAGAAATGGGAATAGCATAGCTAGAAATGGGAATGGCATAGCTAGAAATGAGAATGGCAAACCTAGAAATGGGTATGCTATAGCTAGAAATGGGTATGCCATAGCTAGAAATGAGAATGGCAAACCTAGAAATGGGAATGGCATAGCTAGAAATGAGAATGGCAGACCTAGAAATGGGAATGGCATAGCTAGAAATGAGAATGGCAAAGCTAGAAATGGGTATGCTAAAGCTAGAAATGGGTATGCCATAGCTAGAAATGGGAATGGCAAACCTAGAAATGGGAATGGCATAGCTAGAAATGGGAATGGCAAAGCTAGAAATGGGAATGGCAAAGTTAGAAATGGGAATGGCAAAGCTCGAAATGGGAATGTCATGACTAGAAATGGATCCCTTTATTGGCTTTGCAGTTACCAGTTTCCATTCATAGCATAATATCACGATACCCCGTCATACAATGTTTCTGATATTAAAATATATTTTCTTTCATCTATGCAGGTACCGATAGCAGTGGGCCCTCAACCTGGCATGCCAATGATGGGACCGCACGCTCAGCCTCCCATGATGCAACATCCTCCCATGATGCAGCAGCCGGGCAGTGGCGGCGCTATGTACCCAATAAATGTTGGCCCAAACCAGCAGCAACATCGGATACTCAGTCCACCGGGAGTGACGCAAAGTGTCCTGCAGAATGGACAGATTATATTCACACAAATCCCGCCGCATCAGCAAATGGGACGACCTCCGTCTCTGCCGAACATGATGATACACCAACGACCTCTACAAATACAACCAAGACACTTCTGACATTAGTAGTTTAACCCTTTATTGGGCAGGGTTGGTCAACAAAATGTATATTACTGCATTGAGCAATGTCCATTTGCCTGCGAAGAATATTTTTAAAAATTTACCACTAGAACGAGCTGGCTCGGTTGTCGAGCCAGTCATTCCAGTGAGATTTTAAAAATAGTGTTCTTCGCCTGCAAATGGACGTTTTTTGACTGGCTTGACCATTAAAGAGTTCAATTTCATTGTATTATGGTTCAACCTGCTCGAGAGACCACCTCCCTTTGGAGCCAAAAGATGGTAATTTTTAACCCTTTAATCCAAAAATTTTATCAATAAAATTTTTCAATTTTCTCAGAAAATACCATTTGCAGACCAAGAAAAATGTAGTTTTGAAAATCTACAGCTGAAATGACTGGCTCGCTTATCGAGGCAGTGGTAAATTTTCAAAATTAGTCTTGTCTTGGTCTGCAAAAGGACATTTCTCAATACCACTGCAGAAGCCATTTTTTGTTGATATGAGTGTTAAAGTGGTAATGGAATAAGATAAATGAGACATATGCTATATCAGGTCACCTGTATCAAGAGACCATCCATTGATGGTGACTAATTATTAAGGCTTTCCTAAGGTGGTCCCTTTAAACAGGTTGTTACTATTTGATTCAATCAGTGCCAAGCATATATGTAACTTTATCGTCGAGCCCATAGCGCAGCAGTGGATCTCAACATAGCAATCCAACTCACCTTTCCAGAGTATCCATCCATCATCTGACCTCATATGACCAAATAGTCAGACACATTGTATGAATTGTATGCCTTTGTAATTCTTTGCTATTTTATTAACATGCTGTCGAATATTTTGAAACTAATTTGACTGGGCGCTGTTGCAGCAACAGCACCCAGTCAAATTAGTTTCAAAATATTCAACAGCTTACCTGTGTAGTTTTTTGGAAAGTGATAGGCAGGGTATTCAGAGATCGAGCGATCCCAACACAAGCGAGGTGTGGGTAGAGCTTAGCTATAGATGGGCGGGGCATAGCTAAAACCGGAAACGTCCACTAATGTCCTGCATTCAGCCTTCGACGTACAGCGTGTACCACAAATTAGGTAAATGATAAAACCTTGTCAATGAACATTGTATCAAGAGACCATCCATAATCAAGGGTTTATCTGATCTTAATAAAATTTACAGATTTTAGGTATACCATCACTCCATCTAGTCTCCATCATAATTGAAATGATTTTCAAATTTCTTCCATGTTTTTACGGGGTTTGTACTTTGCTTATTTTACACCAAGACATAGGTAAATGTCAATTTTTCAATGGACAGTTAAACATTAGAAATTAGTTCTCTGCTATCATTACCTCCAGAGTCCACCATCATGAAAATTATTGTCAAATTCTGTCTATATTTTTACGTGGTTTGGACGTTTTTGAATGAGACTTAATTTATCAAGGGCTTATCTGATCCCAAACGAAGGTATACAGATTTGTTCTATATCATCATTGCATTAAGTTTGCTGCAAGGTTAAAATGCTTAATCTTTTTCTATAATTTTACATGATTTGTACTTGGGTTATCTCCTTGTGATTCGTCTCCTTTTCAAGAATCAAAAGAATGTTAGAGTGTCAGTAGACATTTGATTCATCAAGGGGGTATACTATTTGAAGAAATCCTTATTTCGTGATGGAAAAACTAAAGGGCTCAAAACGCGGGACGCGGTCCATCTATTTTTTAAGGCTACATTCTAAATTGTCATCCATGGTCTATTTTGCTATGTATGTTCTCATGTAGCTGTTCCACGACAATCATGTGTTTCGTATAAATCTTGTCATCCCACATGAGTACGTCTGTTTGCTCATTGATAAGAGATACGACTATAATGTGATGGTTATTATAATAGAGGAACATTGCCATGTAAGATATATGTCATGGGTGTGTGTATAGGGGTGGGGGGATAGGGGTGGGGTTGTGTGTGTGCAAATAATGGAGTGTGTGTGCGTGCGTGCAAATAATCTACAAAGAAGTTTCTGCAGTGGTGTTCAGTACCACTGGAGTTGCCGAAGTGTAGTATTAGTAACGTGCCAAATTTGATTTAAATCTATCCAGGCAATGTTGAGAAGTTGTTTTAGTTGGGGCCCATCTTCAAGTTAAAACTCATAAATTCAAACCTGTCTGCACTGGATGGTGTAGTGCCTGTAAAGCTGTCGTGACTAACAACAGATCACTTAACTACTCTTGTGTCAACTTAACCCTTTCATCGTTTAATTCCCCGTATCTTATTTTCAACGCTATTATACAGGAAAACGAAAATATTTTGAAATTAATTTGACTGGATGCCGTTGCTACTTAAGGCAGTTTAGATTGGTCAGGAAAATCTAAATCTTTGTTCAATGAATTCTCATTTGTTCAATGAATTCTCATTTGCAGACCAAGGGAAGACTATTTTTGAAAGTTAACTACTGGATTGACTGGCTTGCTCGTCGAGCTGGTCTTTCCAGTGGTAAATTTGAGAAAATGGATATCCCTTGGCATGCAAATGAGAATTCATTGAACAAATGAGAATTCATTGAACAAAGATTTAGATTTTCCTGACCAATCTAAACTGCCTTAAGCAGCAACGGCATCCAGTCAAATTAATTTCAAAATAAGACCACTGCTGAAGCATGATTTGACCATTAAAGCGTTAACTATATGATCCACCATTGAATTCATTGTCCCATTGATATTTAGCTTCCAGGTAACCAATAGGTATCTTCCGTATTAACCCTTGTGTCCAGTGTCTCGATGTCAAGACGACTATGCAGGAAAACTGTTGAATATTTTTTAAAGTAATTTGACTGGAACCAGTTGCTACCCTCAAATTGGTTGAAGAAAGTTAAATTTTTCTCATAAAGAAGGTTCATTTGCAGAGCAAGAGACTATTTGTGACAGTTTATCACTGGCATGACTGGCTCATTTATAGAGAAAGAGAATATTTGTGACAGTTTATCACTGGCATGACTGGCTCATTTATAGAGCCAACAGGCTCAGTTATCTAGCCAGTCATTCCAGTGATAAATTTTCAGGAATATTCTTTTATTGCTCTGCAAATAGTCATTTTCCAAGAACACTGCAGAAGCTGTTTTTGGCCGACTGTTAAAGCGTTAATGTCAGTAGTTTAGAGATATGCTTAATCCTGCCAAGCTTATTCAAGAGACAATAGCTTTTTGGAGTCCAGATACATGGTTCTTTTAACCCTTTAACACACGCATCAACCAAAAATGGCTTTTACAGTGGTGTTGAGAAATGTCCATTTGCAGACCAAGGGAAGACTATTTTTGAATATTTACCACTGGAATGACTGGCTCGATAACCAAGCCAGTCATTCTGGTAGTAAATTTCCAAAAATAGTCTTCTCTTGGTCTGAAAATGGAAATTTTTTATGAGAAAATTTAAATTTTCTTGAACAAATTTGAGGGTTAAAGGGTTAAAACAATGACCTACCTGTCTTAATGAGCAATCTTCATGTGGCCCAAAAGTCAGATGTCCCTTGAATGGGGTTGACAGAAGCAGTTAGTTTTAGTTTGTATCTTAATATGTTTGTTAGGAGGAATGATAACTACGTATAGCTTGTCATCTCTCCTTCCTCTGCCTGGTGTGACTTCTTCCTGTGTATGGACAGTAATGTGTATTATAGACTGACAGGCAATTCACAATGGCATTTCTGATATTGTCTTGTATTATTATAATCCATCTGGGCTAAATTGGCCTCTGCAGTTTTCTTGAGTAATGCCCATTTGTTTACAGGCCAAGAGATAATTTTTAAATTTATACAGTAATGACTGGGTCAATAACTGAACCTGCCATTCCAGTGGTAAAATTTTAAAATAAACTTGTCCTGTGAGTCGACATTGACTAAGCAAAAATTTCAATTTTCATGCCCATTTTTTAACCTGTAAAATGCATAATACTTAGGCTTACTTATTAAATGAGAAGCTTCATACGTCAAGAAAATTGTACTTTTGCGGAATAATAGTCCAAGAGGAGATTATTAGCTCACCTGGCCAGAATCGCCGTGTGAGCTTATGCCATGCCGTGCCGACCGTCCGTCCATCTGGCATCAATCAACTTTTGCTTAAAAACACTACTGGAAATCACTTAAAAGCCTACTCCTCGATAACCACAGGGCCGATTTAAATCAAACTTGGATGGAAGAATTCCAGAACATATATACAAAATTTTGATTGGTCAATTTTTTCGTCAACCATCTTGGATTTTCTGAAAGATGGCGGGAATTCGTTTAAAAAATGCTACTCATTAACTGCTTGAGCAATTTCAACCAGACTTGGCTGGAAGAATACTAGGCTGGTAGATTTCAGAACTTATATACAGAATTTTTGATTGCTCCATTTTTCCGGCGACATCTTGGATTTTCTGGAAATTTTGGTAAATCAGTTAAAAGGCTACTACTGATTAACCGCTTTAACGAGTTCAAGCAAACGCGGCTGGAAGGACTCTAAAGTGATATGCTTCAGTCACAAACTGAGGGTAGGGGTCGGGGTCAAAAGTGGGCACCAATTGATTGTAAGGTAACTCATAGACCATTTCACATCCAAATATGTATTATGCTGATTGTTTTTGAAAATGTTTCTTCTTTTTCAGACTGAACTTTGCTTATGTTTGGACCATTTGCCTTTTCGTTAGCCCCAGGGGGGCAGTTGTCATTACAATGAGTAATGACTTCAGGTTACTCCTTGGTAGAAAGGCTTTATGGTTCAGTCTCCAAGCTATGCTTGCCCGATGGGTAACACCTTGGGTGTTTTGAATCGGCATGTTGATTGTCAAATTTCAAAATGAGACTGTATCCGGTGGTCCATCATATCCTGTGATGTACAATTAATATACAGTATAGCTAAGCAGGACTTGGTACACTCAAGTCAAGAATGGACCTGAGGAAGCTAAGGATTTCGGTTGAGGACAAGACAGTGGGTAAAATGTAGGACTGATTGCAGCTGTAGGATGTTTCTACTACTACAGCTGCAGAATACAGTAATCATACATACATAGGGGAAAGCTATTTGCTCTCTTCTGATAGCTCTTGTGGAATTTTGGTATGACCCCCAGGGGTATGGCCCTAGGGGTGGGGACTTAGATTTATCCAAAGGTGGTCATGTCACATATCATTTTGAAGCCAATGATGAGTAGACTACAGTACAAAAAATTATTTTGATCTTGGGTCAAACTGAGGGTAGGGTGTGTGGTCAAAAGTGGGCACCAATCGATTGTAACGCAACTCCTAGACCATTTCACATAGAAACTTGAAACTTTCGGTATGATTACACATATGGCCAGGGCTGTGCATGACACATTGGAATTTTGATATCACCCCCAGGGGCAGGGCTGGGGGAAATGGTGGGCAGAAAATAAATTTTATATGTGGTCATGTCACATCATTTTGAAGTTAGTAGTTAGTAGACTAATGTACAACAAATTATTTTGTTCTTGAATCAATCTGAGGGCAGTGGCCAGGGGTCAATTGGGCAATTTAATTCTATATATGTACATAGCTTGGACATTATTTTTTCGCAGAATATTTAGTCCTGGGCAGACCGGGTCCTGTGGCAGCCGGATCCTGCAGTAGCTTAAAAATGTAAGATATTGGTATCTTCTGATACCGCTTGTTCCAGTGGCTATTGTGGATTTTCTGAACATTTTGGGAAATCAGTTAAAAGGCTACTACTCAGTAACTGCTTGGCCGATTTCAGCCAAACTGAGCTGGAAGAACACTAGGCTGATATGCTTCAGCACATGTATACAGAATTTTGATGGTGGCCATCATTTTCCGAAAATGGGAATTTGTATAAAATGCTACTCATTAATCGCTTTGGCAATTTCAACTAAATTTGACTGGAAGGATCCTATTGTCGTAGCCTCTAGAAAATCTATTCAGAATTTTGATAGGTCAATGTTTTGGCAGCCATCTCTGATTTTCTGAAAGTTTTCCAGAACCATTTAAAAAACGGTACTCAATATCCCGATTTCAACAAAATTTGGTGGATTGACCCAAGGACCGTAGGCATCAACAAATTAAAGAAGAAATCTTAATAGGTAAATTTTTTGGTGGCCATCTTGGATTTTCTGAAAATCATACCTATTTAAATGTAAATGGTTTAAATGACAATGGTCCAGGTGAGCACCACATTCCCTTTGGCCTCTTGTTTTCAAAAATGTACCACTGGAATGACTGGCCGATAGCGAGCCATCCATTCCATTAGTAAATTTTCTGAGTAGAGATCATTTTGACCACTATAGGGTTAAAGTACAGTGGCAAGGCAAGGAATGTCATGTTTAACTCTAATGCTCAAATTTGTTCAAGAAAATTTTAATCTGCTGACCAAGAGAAGATGATTCTTGAAGGTTTATCATTTGAATGAATGGCTTGATTATCGAGCTAGTCAATCCTGTCATATATTTTCAAAAACAGTCTTCGCTTGGCCTGCAACTAAACATTTCTCAAGACCGCTGCAGAAACTGTTTTTGTCTCGCTTGCACATTAAAAGGTTAAAATATCACTATCCAGATACAGAATTGTTAGTTAACGACGTGTCGCAGAAATAATTTTGTATTGAATATTTCAAATTGTTCCTTCAACTTTAATAATTTCTCTGCCAATCAGTGTTCAGATTAGATTGTTACGGGTTTAAAATCCAATAGTCAATTGTTCGTTTTGCATTACGCTATGTATTATATTGTATAGTTTGTTTTAAGCCTCGAAATCTTTTGACAAGAGTGTAAATAAATAATTTTGAATTTATTAATACATTTTGTTTGTATTGTTTTTGCCACTTTCTCTTGAATAAATCATGACATTACATTCTCAGCTATAGTACATTCCCAGCTTTCATAAATATATACCAAATAATAGGATTAACCAAAAATGGATACATTTATTTAACCCTTTAACACGTACATTTTTTTTTTTTTAATTTGATTTTCTCCTAGAAAAGTCCATTTGCAGACCAAGAGAAGACTATTTTTGAAAATTTACCACTGGAATGATTTGCTCACCTATCGAGCCAGTCATTCCAGTAGGAAATTTTCAAAAATAGTCTTCTCTTGATCTGCAAATAGACTTTTCTCGACCACCGTTGAAGCTGTTTTTGGCTGATAAGCGTGTTAAAGGGTTAGGAAAAATCAAAATATCTTCTTATTGAATGTCCATTTGCATGCCAAGGGAAGACTATTTTTGAAAAGTTCCCACTGGAATGACAAGCTCCTTAACCAAGCCATTCATTCGAATTAAATCTTTCACAAATAGTGTCTTGGCTGTCAAATGGACATTCCTTAAGACTACTATATAGGCTAGTTTTCGCATGTTTCACCATGGAAATCTTAAGCTAGCTACTGTCCATTAGCGTATACGCATGTCATTAGCTAGTTTAGTCGTGAGATGTGTGTCCATGTGCATCTTTATGGCATATATTCGTTCTACAGACTACTAGTTGTAGAAAATACATGCCATGAAAACGCATATAATAGACACTTAATTAGTTGTGCGGGAAAACAATCCATGCATGAGGTCATTTGGATTCATTTACATTGTGTTTGCTGTATCAGTATAGCGACCAAAGTTATGTCTGCCAGCGGCTCTACAAATTCGTAGGCAAACGTGCTAATTGGCACATAATTATTAAAATTAAGAATTAGATTTTTTAACTCGACGCTAATGGACATATATAGCTTAACCCTTTCACCGATGAATTCCTCATACCTCATTTTTAAGACAACCATACAGGAAAACTGGTAAGTATTTTGGAATTAATTTGACTGGGAGCCATTGCTGCCTAACCGATTAATTTCAAAATATTCAACAGAATACGTTTTATAGCGTAAAGAATCTACTTTTCCAGGGATTTGACTGTGAAAGGGTTAACGCTATTTTGAGTTGTGGATTTACCCAGCGACATCTTTGTCAGTTTTTATAGATTGCTGGAATTTCATGTAAAATGTTAATTTAAGTGAAGTGCAAGTCGACCTACTCACGGGCAATTAAGGAAACCATTGCTAGCTATGCCATGCCCATTTTAGAAAAGCTCCGCCCACATTGCACACGTGGGCAAACTGAAAACTGAATTCTCAAATCTGGTAACTATACACTCGGGTAATCTTCTGAATAATTTGAAACTAATTTGACTGGTGGTGTTACTGCCTTATGACAGCAACATTTCCCAGTCAAATTAGTTTAAAAAATATATTCAACAGACTTTATTAAATTATAACATAATACAATTCATACAACAAGCTTTTGCAACCTTGCTGACTGACTCATGTGATGTGATGTTGATTGGGACGCTTGATAGGGACATCAGCTAACAAGTGACGTATTTGATTATGACATCATATCAGATCAGATCCTTCCAATGCATTACATGATTAAATGTCTTGTAAGGACTCGAGATCGATAACGAAATTCAATTAATTTAATGTTCTATTGCACTATTTAAATACAATAACCTCACTTTGGAGTGAGAGAAAATATGTTAGAGAGCCCAATAACGAGATTAAATGACGCCTCGGTCTGAAACACGTCACCGCTTGCTATGACATCACACCGGGAACGGTGCTGTCAGCTGGGTCAATATTTCTCTGTCTTTAGTACAAAGGTAATGTATTTTAAAACATGCATTTAACAGGATAGACTTCACATACCATAACATAATTTATCTCAGGTTGAAGCTAATTCTTTAAGAAATAGAAAAATTATGATTCTGGAAAATCTATTAGGCCAATAAATGGTTTTAGGGGTAGATATATTCACATATTAATAGGCCTAGGCTACAACCAGTAAACATTGGGCAATAAATAATGAACACAATCGGCAATATTTCAATGTATGGGACTAATCTTTAGGGACTAACAGTAGTAGGCCTAATTGCGGATCCAATAATGCGATCCTTGAAAACATCTGGATTGGTAAATATCGGAGATGAATGGGTGTGGGAGAGGTTGACGATGGCTGTATGTGGTAGGCCTACATAAATTTGCGCACACGCCATTTTGCTGCTCTCCGATTTAAATATGCCTTATTGGCGTGAATAATGTAAAGTAGCGAAACATTATTCCTTGGTCATTGTTGCCATGTGTAAATGTAATCTATAATTTTGCTAAAATAGTGCAATTAGTCATATCTGAAAAATGTAGGCTACAGAGTACAGATACAATCATTTCTGAAAAAGATGAATGTAAAATTGTGTGTCTTAAGTGAGTTCCAGGAGTGAATCTCTGTGATTTGACTGTAATTGTTTACGTATATCCTATGCTATATATTTTAACAAGGTGTTTGCATGAGACAGAGACATGGATTAACACATTAGATTCAACAAAGCGGTGCGTGAGATGAGTAGGGGGGGGGGGGAGTCGTCACGCATCAGGCGTGCCGCCTGTGACAACCACCACCACTACTAAGGCCACATCGATCGTTTCCAAAACAACTTCTTCCGTGTGATGGAAGTAGCCTACATAAATATTTCAATGTGAAAAAGCAAAACTTTAGTGAATAAATAAATTTCAAATAAGTAGGTGAACCAGATGTTTAGAGATCGTGAGTGTGTCGTCTTTACGTACAGTGCAGCTCATACATGCGTTTACATGCTTCCAAAACAAAAACAGAAACATGTAAACTAGTACCATATGAACACGATGTAAGAAACGTTCTGTTGAATATTTTGAACATAATTGGGTTGGAATCCAATTGTATTCAAAATATTAAACGGTATGTTTTAAGTTATTATAAGCTGTACTGTGGTACAGTAGGCCTACCTTTGTATGTGACCCTTCAACTCATGCGGAGGGCAGTGAAAGCTGTGCTGTCACTGCCTAAAATGTAAACAAACAGTTTTCTCGATAATATTTTACGTAGACAGTATAAACAAATAGATTAGTTTTATTAATAGATTTGTATTTAATTGGCATTTTAGTTAATTTTAAGCACCTAATTGCTATATTGCAATCATAAATTTATTCATAGACATATATACAATGGTAAATTGTGATCGTACACGCCACAGTGCGCTGCTACTAACATTGAAAAAGTTATAAGCGTTTGTGTACATGATCCTACACGCGTGTCTACAGCCTGCGTAAAATGGTTAGTCAATCCAGAAAGATATAAGCTATAATATATGCATTCGTATAATTGTATTCCAAAAAGTGTGTGTGGTGATGTTTGATTAGATATAGCCTATCACTGAACGTCGCATCGACTATATATACTATTCATGATCTATGCCCACATCTGTAAATGTAGCCTACACGCACACCATAGGCTATATTAATTGTCTATTGCTCTGTTAGAATAACGTCTAAAGCACATGAGATGACTGAAAATGTATACCACTGGTATTTTTGCATAAGCCTACTTTTGCAATTCTCAAACCAATGTAATTTCGGGTCTGATTCACGTACACGAAACCCGCTGTTCCTGTCACCACCAACTGGTGTATATTAGCACTATGATGTTAGTCACCATACAGGTTTGTCATTTAATCGACAAAATATCATCCACTTTTGCGATATTACTGAATCTTTGCGCAACTTGAACAATGTAAATAGTGTCCATGTGTGAACAATGAATTGCCATACAACACTGATGTGTAAAGAATAGGTGTGTAGGTGCCTAATACACGCAGTAGTAGTCGCCTATGCTCCCTATGGTATTATTTCAAATACAGTAATCTGACAGGAATTGATAGTCGCTTCCCGGTGTGACGTCACAACTTTAGCGTGATAGATGAAAACGTTTGGTTGCCAGGATTGTTGCTATGTGCTTATCTCAGCTTTGGCTGGGCCGATTACAAAAATTTAAATAGCATTTTGTTATTTTAGTGAAGGAGAATATATATTATGATGGTCAAGTTAATCAGAGCAATCAGGTGGCTAGTCATCACAAGGTCAAAATACGCAGTACGGTATAATCAACAGAGCTAGCAAAATTGATTTTTCTCCACCTTGTGATGAGAAACTATGATCTTCGTCACGACTCGCAATATCTTAGTCGTGATTTGTCACTTCTAAGTCAGGACTTGCAACTAGTATAGATGTGTCTGTCTGTTGGACTCGTCTGATAAACTACAGACATAGTGTGATGTCCACCTTTTCATTGTGACTAGTATTTGTCGAATGTTTTGCCATATCTTGTAGTCACCTGTGTTGCTACTATAGCGCATCACATTTGTTTCTCCAAAAGGTACAATGGGACTGGTTTCAAATTTGGCACAACTATGAACAGTAAATTCTGATCCTGTAAACCAAGGATCCACAGGATTAATAAAATTGTGATATACAATAGTTTCTCCATCGATCATATGACATCATAATCAACTAAGTGATGTGTATGCTGACGTCATAATCATGGCATGAATGATTCAAAATAGTCTGTCTTTAACGCTTAATAGTCCGACGCATACGAATTGTATGTCTGCTATTTAGTAAACATTGAATATCTTGAAACTAATTTGACTGGACGCTGTTGCTGACATAGGCAGCAAAAGCACCCAGTCAAATTAGTTTCAAAACATTCAACGGCTTACATGCATAGTTTTCTGGAAATTGATAGTCAGGGAGTTCAGAGATCAATCGATCCCAACATGAGCGAGGTATGGGTGGAGATTATCTAGAGATGGGCGGGGCATAGCTGAAATTGGAAAGGTCCATTGTTAGCTCACGTGGCCTGAAAGGAAATTTGGTTTTATTTGCAGCTTGGACTCGCAACTAGTTTAAGTCAATCTTGTCTGTCTGTCTGTCAAATCTTTTTACATTTCTGTCAGAGGTGTCTAAAGTAGATAGCACACTGCGGCAACGTGACGGCGACACAACGTGATTTTGCTCGCTATCGTCTTGCTGCAGTGTGCGGGCAAAACAGACAGCGACTGGGAAGCAACTGATCAACTTTCGTTGCTGCGTCGCTTGTGAATGACTGTTTTAAAATTTGTCTGTTGTCGAGTCGCCGGGGACTGGAAACAGGACTAACCAATGACAAGGGATGCTCATTCCCTGTGATTTTACAAGCCTAAACCCAAAAATGGATTCTCAGAAAAACACACATTGACTTTTCAAAAGATAGAATGATTAGTTGCTCTAAGTCGGCATAATGTGCTACATATAGCAACGCGACAGCGAGGTGAGGAGATTATGAACCGATTGCGAGCAATCGCTGTTGCCTCACAGTTGTCTCGTGTCGCTGCAGTGTGCTATCAGCTTAAGTCGCATCTACAATGTGTCGTCTTGCCCGATTACGTGATTAATAAATCGAAAATCGCGATTATGTTTTAAATCATGCATCTATATGATTAGAAATTAAATAATCGAATAATCGTGAATATTTTATATTGCATAAAATATTTCAAACCCTAACTCAATTACTTTTTAATGCGATAGGTCATGAAAAATTACATTTTGCTTAGTGAATGTATGTCCATTTGCAGGGCAAGAGAAGACTATTTTTGAAAATGTATTACTGGAATGCCTGGCTCGAGAATCGAGCCAGACATTCCAGTGATACATTTTCAAAAATAGTCTTCTCTTGTCCTGCAAATAGACCTTTCTAAACACCTGCAATTTTTGTCATTGAAATTCTTTTGTTGTTATGTCTTAGTAATTTGTATCCAAGCTGATTAATCAAGTAATCACGATTATTTTTGAATAATCGATCACGATCATTGAACGCAATAATCGCACAATCCTAAACATGTCACACTTGTTAGTAGATAGATCTGTTGAATGAGTGATTTTTGGTTTGATTTTTCATTCGATAACTACCGTAGCCTAGTGTAATGTGACGAAACCTTATGGGAAAATTGGTTGTTGGGCTAGGGGTGTGCAGGATATTTATGTCAGTCCATTCATTCATTCATGCGTCCATCCCCCATATGACTTACTAACCTTCGATCGATCTGTTTGTCCTGACACCAATCAAAATGGCTGCCATCACGGGGGATCGCGTGACTTCACCTAGTTGATTACGATGTCAGATACTTGAGTGACAGATCAGATCCCTCCGGTGAATCTATTCTATGAGATGTGTTTAGTGTAGACAAGTTTTTGGATTATAGCAGGTTCATGTTAGGAATGTTTCATCGTAGTAGTATAAGCAGTAAACACATATGCTCTGTTTATCTGAGCATTCACAACAGAGCTTATAGCACTATCAATAACATTATCTCATTAATGGTGAAGAAAATAGTTGCTTAGTTGAATTTACCACTGGAATGACTGGCTCGTTTGCTGGCCAAGGGAAACCTACTTTTCAAAATTTACCACTGGAATGACTGGCTCGGTTATCGAGCCAGTCAATCCAGCGATAAATTTTCAAAAATGTTGCCTTGACCATTTAATGGTTAAGCTGCTGAAATGCTCTGGAAACCAGAAATTGTATTTCTACAGACCTGGACTCAAAAGCATATTTCATACAGGAAGCCATCTCCATAATGAGTGTAGATGAAGAGCGAATGAATCTACAAAATTTCTCAATGGTTTTGTGACAGTACCGATCTGGAAATGTGGGACTGCTACTTTTGAAGCTTGAAATATGGACAGTACGGTTTCTTGAGAGATCAGCCATGTAAGAGCAAACAGTTTGAACCGTTAACAAATATTAGACATATTAGTGTAAGCAATTTAAACTTGTCAAACCAACCTAGGCAGTGGTCTTGAGGAATGCCTATTTACAGGCCAAGAAATTACCAATTCTTTAAATTTTACTACGAATGACTGACTCAATAACCGAACGTCATTCTACTGATACATTTTTTAAAATAGTCCTCTCTTGGCCTGCAAGTGGACTTTTACGTAAGAAAATCCTAAAATTTTCTTGATAAATTTTGGCCATTAACACTTTAGTGGTTAAATTCGGTCAAGAAAATGAAAATATTTACTTACTGAATGTCCATTTGCAGGCGAAGAGGATTTTTTGAAAATTTAGCAATGGTATGACTGGCTCAGTCTAGTAGTAAATTTTCAAAGACATTCTTCTCTTGACCTGCAAATGGAGATTCTTCAGGACCACTGCAAAGGCAGGATTTGGCCGGCTTGACCACTAAAACATACTACACAAGTCATATTCTGCAGGATGAAATTTGAAATAGTGTTGTTTAAAGCTGTTACTGCATCAGTTATCATAAGCAAGAGGCCCAATGGGCCTGTATCACTCACCTGGAACATTGGCATTTCAACTAATCTTACTTAAGTTTTACATTCATCGGTGTCACTTCTAATGACTCAGTCAAATGGTTTAGTTTTCGAGATATTGACAACAATCTCTGGACTGTTTTTTCTTACATTAGTGATTTTGAACAAAGTTTAAGCGAAAATAGATGATATCAGTGCTAACTACAGCTGGTTTCTTAACTGTCTCACTGCTGCAAGCCAGTGCAGCCAACAATTTCAATTTTCAAAAGCTCTTGACTTGTTGAATATTTTGAAAACAATTTGACTGAAAGTTGTTGGCGGCTTAGCCACCAACAACTTTCAGTCCAATTGTTTTCAAAATATTTATCAGGTTCAGAGATATAACCTTTGGAATATGTCATCTGCAGTCAGATGGGTACTAGAGGTTTAAATACAATTGAAGAAAATGGTCTCTAAAGGCAGGTAGGTGGTCTTTATAGCAGGTTATTCCCCACCACCACACAATCCATTTAACACATGCACATCTGGCTGAATCACTGAGTTAGCAGCAGGGGTAGGGTGAGCTGGAGTTGATTTAGAAAATAATTTGACTGAAAGTCATTGCTGCCTTAGGCAGCAACAACTTTCATTGCTGCCTAAGACAGCAACAACTCTCAATCAAAATACATTTCAAAATATTTTTAAGAGCATAGATGTCAGAGCACATAATACATACCTAAACATTTTTCCGGCAGTATTGGAAAGGTTAATCTGTTAATTGGAGTTTAATATTTACTTCAGCAATAAAATCTGACATGGTGATAAATCAATGGAAGGTGGGAACAAACCTGTATTTGCCCTATGAAAGTGAGACTGCAAATATTTACGGGTGATAACACTGGCATTTGATGTCCTATCAGTTTCATTTTCACAACACAGATATTAGATGCCGACATTAACATTGTAACCAAGTTTGGTGTCAATTATGGCAGGTAGGTCATCCAACGTAATTTCCTAAGAATTAATACAAAATTTAAACTTTTTCTATAAAAATGCTTTATTTTACAAGCTATGAAGCAAATATAAGTGAAGTATAAGCAGAATTGATAGAAAACTTAAATATGAACATTATATTATATGCACAATTGATGACTCCAGTCCCCCAGACAATCATATGATGTCATAATCAACGTCATATGTAGGCTGATGTCATAGTCAATTGTCATGAATGACATGATTTAGTCCATCATAAATGTTTAATAGTCTGTCAAGTTGTACGAATTGTATCTGCTATGTAGTAAACATTCTGTTGAATATTTTGAAACTAATTTGACTAATTTCTCTATGCGTTAACGTTAACCCGTAACCATCAAATTTGTTGGAGAAAATTTTAATTTTCTCTTAGAAAATGTCCATTTGCAGACTAAGAAAAGATAAAATTTATCACCAGGATGACTGGATCCGTTATTGAGGCAGGCATTTCAATTGTAAATTTTCAAAAATAGTCCGCTTGATCGGCAAATATCCATTTCCCATGACGACTGTAGAAGCTGTTTTTGAAGCGCTTGAGTTTTAAGGGGTTAAGTGGTGAGAGTTGTCCAGACAAACCCAGGCATCTGATATTATTATACAGCATGGTACCAGCCTATTGATGCAAACCTGGTGTTAATTTTGAAACTGTTTTGCTTCAAGCGGATGCTGCTTTTAATAGTAAAGATTGGTCACGGAAATCTGACAGAGCCTGTAATTCAGATTGTAAATTTTCAAAAATAGCCTCTTGGCCTACATAAGCAACACCCATTTTAAGATTTGCACAGATATTAGTGGAAAGAAGTCTAAGATACAGAATTCAAAACAAGATACATATATAGTTTCTGTAACCAAAAAGGCTTGTTTTAACACCAGTGTAAATTGAAGGATTATAAAGAACCAAAAAGCTGTGTCAACTACAGTAGTCATATCACATAATGTGGACAGTCTAAGAAAATAGCTCTAAGTAAATCATCAAAATACTAGTACATGTAATGACTTCTGCAGGAAACAAGGGCAGCTAAAATAAGCCACAGTCAATTAAAGTAATGTTAATGCTTTTAACACTTTCTTTAATCATGAGATTTGGTCAACAAAATTCAATTTTCCTCAGAAACTCTATCTACAGAACCAAGAGTATTTATGAAAATCGACCACTGGAATGCGGTTACTGAATAAAAATAGTTCTCTGCTGTGTGCAAATACATATTTCTCACGACCATTGTAGACATTTTGGCTGCCTTGACTATCAAAGGGTTACAATTTATTGACCAAGTTCAACTGTAGCAACACATCATTTATGAGAATTACATATAACCAAAACATTGATAGATGTGGTAGGCTTGCACGATTACGTGATTAAATCGAAAATTGCGATTGTTTTTTAAATCATGAATTTGTATGATTAAAAATTAAATAATTGAATAATCGTCAATAATTCTACCGTATAAAATATTTCAAAACCTACCTTTTAATTACTCTTTAACGCGATCGGTCACGGAAATTTACATTTTACTTAGCGAATGCATGTCGATTTGCAGGACAAGAGAAGACTATTTTTGAAAATGTATCACTGGAATGACTGGCTCGAGAATCTAGCCAGGCATTCCAGTGACACAATTTCAAAAATAGTCTTCTCTTGGCCTGCAAATGCACCTTTCTCAACACCCTTGCTTCTCTCGTCATTGATATGCTTCTGTGCTGTTATAACTGGGTAATTTGTACTCAAGCTGATTAATCGAGTAATCGCGATTATTATTAAATAATCGACCGTGATTACTCAAAGGAATAATCGCGCAAGCCTAAGATGTGGTGCTACATTACTTACATTGATAGATGTACTGCTACGTTACTTATCTCCAAACCATGTACAAAATATGGAAACAATTTGACAACCATTTTCATTATGATAGAGACTGGATTAAATGATAGCGTAGAACAAATCTGTAAATTGTTATTGCGATTAGATAAGCTCTTGATAAATTAAATGTACAATGAAAACCTTTAACATTTATCTGCACGACATTTTGGTCGCTATGTCGAGCCGCCCTATGCTACGTATAAGGCTTGACAAGAATCTACCAAATGTATGCTTCATCTGTTTGGGCCATGGATGGTGTAGCTGCAGATAAGAAGATATTGAGCTGATTTTAAAGTCGCTATAATAACCCAAATTCTTGTACCAAAGGGATAATATATATATATATATATATATATATATACACACAAAATTGTTAATAATAAAAAAAAATATATATATATATATTCTAATAATAATAATAATTATAAAATAGTATACATGTATATATAGTCAATGAAACCTCGCCTGATATACCACGAAAAGCGGTCACAGGACAGGTGGTCACTTAATACAACTCAAGTCAATTGTCACAGGAAATGTACTTTGGGCCATGATAGTGCTTCTTACAACTCGCTACTGGTCAAGATCTGCTAAGAAAATTTTACTTTTTGATAAGTAAAAGTCCATTTGCAGGCCCACAGAAAACTATTTTTGAAAAGCTACCACTGGAATGACTAGCTCGCTTATCGCGTGAGTCATTCCAGTGTTAAATTTTCAAAAAACAGTTTTCTTTTGGCCTACAAATGAACATTTCTCAAGGCCACTGAAGTGGCCAGTTTTGGCTTGCTTGACCATTAATGACAGAAGGCAGAAAGAGCATTGTACTGTACCCAAAAGCCAATCTTGACCCCTATGTGTAAATAGTTGTAATATATATATATAACAGTCTAAGAACTCCCCCATGAAGCATGATATATATGTCACTAACCTTTGAGATTTTTACATAAATATAACTTATACATGATTCCTTGTTCTTTAATGGTAAAAACTTATCAATAAAATAAATTACAAAAAAATGTCCTTTTTGAATGTCCATTTACAGGCCAAAAGAAGACTATTTTTTGACAATTTACGACTGGAATGACTGGCTTGTTTATCATTCTTCAAGACCATTTCACAGGCCAGTTTTGGCTGACTTGACCATTAACCATTTAATGGTCAAAATGGCCAAAACCAACCTCAGCAAGGGTCTCGGGGAATGTCCATATGCAGGTTAAGAAAAACCTATTTTTGAAAATATACCACTCAAATGGCTGGCTCGGTTATTGAGTCAGTCATTCTAATGACAAATGTTAAAAAATATATCTCTCTTGGCCTACAATAGACATTGACTGTTCAGATTTTTTATTTTCTTGACCAATATTGACCAATAAATGGTAATTCCATCTCTCGAGGCAGGCCTACAGTACAGCTCAGAAATATCTTACAATATAAAACATACTGTTGAATATTTTGAATAGAATTTGATTGGAAAACATTGTTGCCTAAGGCAGAAATGTCTTCCCATCCAATTATCTTCAAAATATTCAACAGCACATTTATTACTAACATATTTTTGTTCTGGAACCTGTTAAGTTATTTATGAGCTGTACTGTATTTTCCCAATATTACTTTACAAAAACGGAATGAACACCTTTAAATGCATATTTACATGTAAAATACCGCAGGGATTATAATTATAAATACCACTGTGTAAATATATATTGTTGACAATTTCTTTTACATATTGTATATCACATTTCACCTTTCCAGAGTATCCATCTATCATCTGACCTCGTATGACATCATAATCATGCATGATCACAATCATTACGTCACACAGGGTTCCATATAGACCGTCACCAAATCTCAAATACTCCGACATGTTGTATGAATTGTATGGGTTTGTAATTCTTTGCTATTTAATAAACATGCTGTTGAATATTTTGAAACTAATTTGAATGGGCGCTGTTGCTGCCTTAGGCAGCAACAGCGCCCAGTCAAATTGGTTTCAAAATATTCAACAGCTTAAATGTGTAGTTTATTGGAAATTGATAGTCAGGGTGTTCAGAGATCGATCGATCGATCACAACACGAGTGAGGTGTGGGTGGAGCTTAACTAGAGATTGGCGGGGCATAGCTAAAACTGGAAAGGTCTATTGTATAATTACATAAATCTTATAATCTGTCCAGAATGATCTCTTAACCATTACCATTCTGGTGTCAAAATTTAAAATTTTCTATATAAATTTAAAAATGAACTGGTGTACATTTTCCAACAAATTTGGTGGGAGATGGTGCTGTCGTAGACAGCAACATCTTCCAGCAAAATTATTGAAAAATGTACGACAGTTTCTATGATATTGACTCATTAAAATATAGAATAGTGACATCAGAGTCCTAAGGGTTAAACATTATATCTTCTTAAAGATGCCCTATTAACTACACTATCATTTATCTTATAATTAATATGGCATGACAAGATGGAAATAAAACCTTTAAAATTTTGGGGGATAAATTTAAACTTGCAAGATAGATATCACTAGGAACATTTTTTATTTTTAACCTGAAAATAAGTAATGCGTAGAAAAATACTGAAAGGCTTGGTACACGCGCATGCCAAAGCACTCATCTGCCTGTTTATCTGCATGCACCAAACTGGTACAAAAGAGACAATTTTACTGTCTTGTTATAGCACACAAAACAAGAGGCCCAAGGGGCCTGTATCGCTCACCTGGACCATAGGCGCCTCAACTAGAATGGTCATTAACAATAAGTAAAACTCTAATGAGTTGAGCAGACTTGTAACAAGAAAACAGAGGCCATGTTTTTTTATGTATCAACTTCTCTTGAACAAACTTTAATGGCCCTTAGTCATCAATATCATATCTCCAAAATTTCGGCCAATCCGTTCAGTGGCTCTGGAGATTAAGTTGTTTTCATGAAAACCAGGCCATCCAAGATGGCTGCCCAACAATTGGGTAAATCAAGTTCCCTTGAACAAACTTGGTTCAGCTCGTGCCCTAAATGATATTTTATGACTTTTGAATCAATCGCTCAGTTTCGGCGAAGATCTTTAGAGATTTCTAAAAATCGGCCAAATCCAAGATGGCCGCCTGACAAATTGGCTTCGTTTGAAAAAACTTGAATCTCTACAACCTAAGTAGCCCAGTAGTTCTAGAAGACATTTTAAATTTCCCATTGCTTTAGTATGGGAGCTTTTGACAGGAAAATGATCCAAGATGGCTGCCAAACAGTTTATCTGACAGTTTTGAAAATTGCAAATTTGAGATCAGAATACCAAAAAGCACATATAAAACCAATTTCAGCCTCAAAATCTACCAAATAAAAAACCCCAATATGGCCACCAAACACACTGTTTTGATTGACCCACGGTAGCCATGTTTTTTGACGGATCAACTTCCCTTGAACAAACTTTAATGGCCCTTACTCCTTAACCATATCTGTCAAATTTCGACCCAATCCGTTCAGTGGCTCTGGAGAAGAAGTTGTTTTCGCTAAAACTAGGTCAATCAAGATGGCCGCCAAACCATGAGACCAATCAAGTTCCCTTGAACAAACTTTGTTCAGCTCTTGCCCTAGATCATATTTCATGGGGTTTGTTTCAATTCACCAAGCGGTTTCAGAGATTTTTAGACGTTTCTAAAAATCGGCCAAAAATGAAGATGGCCATCGGCCAAATTGGCCGATCGGCTTCATTTGAACAATCTTGAATCTCTACACCCTAAGAATGCTTCCTGCTACATAAAATTAAAATTGTCCCAGTAGTTCTCGAGAAGGCATTTTAAATTTCCCATTGCTTTAGTATGGGAGCTTTTGGGGGAAAATGGTCCAAGATGGCCGCCAAACCGTTTATCCGACAATTTTGAAAATTGCAAATTTGTGATCAGAATACCCAAAAACATATATAAAAGCAATTTCAGCCTCAAAATCCATCAAATGAAAAAATCCAATATGGCCGCCAAACATGCTGTATTTTGATTGGTCCACTGCGGCCATGTTTATTGACGGATCAACTTCCCTTGATCAAAGTTTAATAGCCCTTAGTCCCTAATCATATCTGCCAAATTTCGGCCCAATCCCTTTATGGGTTCTGGAGAAGTCATTTTTGCTAAAACTAGGTCAACCAAAATGGCCACCGAACCATTTGACCAATCAAGTTCCCTTGAACAAACTTGGTTCAGCTCTTGCTCTAGATCATATTTCATGGGGTTTGCTTCAATCCACCAAGCGGTTTCGGAGAAGATAATTAAAGACATTTCCTAAAATCAGCCAAAATCCAAGATGGCCACCAGCCAAATTGGCCGATCGGCTTGGTTTGAACAAACTTGGATCCCTATGCCGCTAAGGATACTTCCTGCCAAATATAATTGAAATCGGCCCGGTGGTTCTTGAGAAGAAGTGGTTTAAAGAAAAAAGTTGACGGCCGGACGCTGGACAGATGATTCATTCAAGTCATAAAATATCATTCTGGCCAGGTGAGCTAATAATAATGTATAGTTAATGCCAGATGAAAAAGGGCACGCAGAGATTACATCATTATCTAGTGAGAGAAGAGTTCATGTGAATATGCATATATGCTTTCTGTTCGAGAATGAAATATAACTAGCAAAGACAACACACATTTCATCGAGAGATCATGTACATGTATTTGACGGCATTAGTTAGAAATGTCATGCTGTCCTGATAGGAAACGGCTGAAAAATTGTGAAATATTTCCGGATCTCCTGACATCAAATCCTATCCATGATTCGCTTGTTGAGAATTGTTGCTTCCTATATGGTGCATGGCAAACCAAAAAAGCAACTATTCTCAACAAGACAATCGTGGATACATGTAGGATACTTCCTTCTCCAACAGAAAGCAAGCGCATAGACCTAGCCCCTTCTCCAACAGAAAGCAAGCGCATAGACCTAGCCCCTTCTCCAACAGAAAGCAAGCGCACAGACCTAGGCCCGCTCTTCTTCATATAGCTAGATAAAAATAACGAAAGCTAGTTGATTGTTTGATTATTTGAAGAAGAATTTGACAAAGTTGTTGCCCTCTTAGTCAGTAGTCACTTAGCAGTCAAATTGGTCTTGCAATCTTCAGCATGTGTGCCAATTGAAAGTACTGCTTATTATTTTTAGAATGATTTGACTGAAAGTTGTTGTTGTAACACTTCCTTCAAACTGTTCTCAAATCTGGAGCAAGTGTTAATCAATTTATTTTGACAATAATTTGACTGACATGTGTTGCTGTCATAAAACGTAACATAGTTCAGACAAATTATTGTCAAACTATACCACTTTCTCGTATGACTTTCTAAAAGTTTATAAATGTGGACAGGACAGTATTGAATCATACAATAAAGGCATACATGAGCTATTGAGCTACTGCCATGCTTACATCTCAGGACCTACCTAAAGAATGATCAGTTGCATGGACTACGGCACGGTTTTGTTCGACATTTTTTTAGAATTCTTCGGTCCGTTCAAACAATACAATCTATTAAACATGGTGTCTGATATTTGAAATGAATATGGTGTTTGAACATGGTATTCTGGGTAAAATGTGCTATAGATAATGGGACCTGAGTGTAAAATGTGCAAAATTACAATTCATAGTTTGCTGATATCAGTGATTATGAGGATAAAGTAGAAGTTAACATGTTATGAAAAATTTATTTACAAAAAGAACAAGTAGTAAAATGGAATGTGAAATCTATAATACAAGATTATATAATGATATATAGAACGATCATATAGGAATGGAACCAAGTAGATGTAAGAATACAAAAGATAATATAGATATGAATTTCAGGTCGCAATGGCCTGAACGATGGAAAGTGGATATTTTAGTCCAAGTTATCTAGCCAGTCATTCAAGTGACAAAATTTCAAAATTTTGCAAGACCACTACAGAAGCAATTTTTTGTCTGGTTGGACCATTAATATTATAAAGCCATACATATTATTATTATCAGTTCTAGCACTGAATGTAAACCTAAGTATAACTAATTTCCAGTTTTAAGGAAATATCAGTTATTAATCGCTTATTGGGCAAAATTTGGTCAAGAAGATTCCACTTTTCTCATAGAAAATGTCCATTTGCAAGAGAAAATTAATCTTAAAAATTACCACTGGAATGACTGGCACATTTATCGATCCAGTCATTCCAGTGGAGAAATTTCAAAATTTATGTCTTCCCTCAACCAGCAAATGGACATTGCTCAAGACCACTGCCGTGGCTTGTAAACCTTTCTGTGTTTGAAATTTCATGACCAAAATTAACAAATACCATGACCTACAAAAACTAATATCTAGGTTTGTGTTTATGATGCAGCTCCAATAAGATCCGAGTTATTCTGCAAAATGTCTGAATATTGCCTCTTACAACAAACAAGCCACAGCCTTGGTTTAATAAGCTGTTGGCATAATTTTTAATGCATAGAGGTGATTTATGCAAACAGATTTCTTTTTATTTTACATGATTACCATTTTCTATGACTTTTCCATGACCTATGATAAAAAACACTTTTTTCCATGTCTTTCCAGGCCTGGAATATAAATTTTCAAATTCCATGACTCCAGGATTCAACCCTTGCGCTGCTAAGGCTGTTTTGGCTGGTATAACCATAAAATGGCTAAATAAGGACTCACACTTTCAACAATACTATAATCAATACAAACCAATATTTCTTTCAAGATGCGATTTATCGACCCACGATGATCACAGGTGAGTTAACCCGTGATGCAATGTATGAAAAATACAACAGAAAATAAAATCTATGTATTGGATACTCTAAACTCCGGCCCCATAATGTCATCATAGACACAAGCAATCACGATGTTGAACAGAGCGTAAACTGTAATACTCAAATTTATTCAAAAATGTTAATTTATAGATCAAGATTATTTTGAAACTTTACCATTGGCATGAGTGGCTCAATAACAAAGCCAGTCATTCCAGTATAAAATTTTCAAAAATAATAATTTTTAGGTCTTCAAATGTACACTCTCTATGAGATAATTTATATTTTCTTGAATAAATTCAAGGATTAAATGTACAACCAGCATCCTTAAATTTAAATCAGGAGTTAAAATACATATCCTGCCCAGGCCTAGTTAACCCTTACAACTCGTATCAAAATTTAAAATTTTCAAATTACTGTGTCAATATCAAAGAAACTGGTGTTCATATTTCAACAAATTTTTTGGGAGATGGTGCTGTCATAGACAGCAACATCTTCCACCAAAATTGTTCAAAAATGTACATCAGTTTCTTTGATATTGACACAGTAAAACAAGAACATTGACATTGTGGTAAGGGTAAAAACGTGGCCAGGCTGTGTTGATGTCTACAGCCAACCGAGTCCATTGTTTTAGATAGTGACCATATTTGAGCTCTGTGATGACCGGTCAAATGACGGCTGTGGTTGGTAGCTCAGGTTAGGTTGCTGGGAATAGCTGGGAGATGGAGGGTAGCGGTACAGCCCAGTATTGCGTGTTGGAGAAATTGGTTGCTCATATTTAGGAGGGCAAATAACCTTCGGCTTCAAGACTTTGCGATAATCGAATCGGTAATACAGAGGTTCGTCTTTAAGTGGATCATACGGCGTAGCACGAACATACTCGACTTGTCTGTATGTCTGGAACATGTTCAACCACATGAGTATGGCTACCGCTAGAGCGATGACACATGCAAGAGCTGCGATATAGAAGGCCCATTCCGCACCACCGTATACATAATCCAACTCTGTCCAGAGAACCTTACACCAGCTACCGTTGCAGGTTGCAGATTGTGAGGAACTGATGATCACGAAAATAACGCCCATTAATTGACAAACAACTGCAGAAGAAATAAAGAAACTTATATATACCTATCATCATACTATGTAAACGTTCCACACATGAAATTCTAGTGTTTCAATTTCAAGACAGCTAGACAAGTTTAAGCTGGGGTGCATTCAGTTCGACAAACTCTTTCCATTCACCTAACATTGTTTTTGTCTTACAGAATGACCTGTTCATGGCGAATGTATTGTAGCGAGGCAAACAGCTTTCCTAAGTGACTCGTGCCTCACAGTGAAAACCCAGATGGATACAAAATATACAGCATCGTCAATTGATGAACCCAGTTTCTCAGTCAATAATATGATGTCATAATCAACTACATCACATGTACGCTGATGCCATAATCGATTAAGTCATGAATGACATGAATTACTCCATCACAAACGCCTAATAGTCTGTCAAGCTGTACAAATTGTATGTCTTTATTTTAAATAAACATTCTGTTGAATACTTTGACTGGGTGATCGGCTGCAACAGCACCCAATCAAATTACTTTCAAACTATTCAACAGCCCACCTGGATAGTTTTCTTCAAATTGCGATTCAGAGTATTTTAAAGAGTTCCTATGATAAACTACATGTCCAATCAGAATATTACTGAAGTCATACACCATTGGAAAGCTCAGCCTATTCTCTACGTATTTATGTATTAGGGTTTTTTTGGGGGGGGGGGGGGTTGGTAAAATTTTCACCGAGTTCTTCGCATATATAAAATACACCATTGGCCAATACTTTTACTTTTTAGTATTTTAAAATTATAGTTAGCATGACAAAATTTTTGGGAAAAAACCCTAATCATAAATGTTTATAAAATTGGATGAGCTTTCCAATGATGCATGACTTCAATAATATTCTGATCTTACTTCTTCATACATCATATAAACAACCTAAAGTGCACCGTATCTGAGCATAATAATAATAATAATAATAATAATAATAATAATATAATACATTCTAACTACACCCAGCCAATTTTCCAGCCAGAAGTGCTTTGAGCGATGCATTATGGGAAGGTATAATTTTCCCAAAATAAGTCAATCTAGGAAAGCTGTATCTAAGCTTAATTCTTAGGGATACTAGTACTATGTTGGTCTTCACCAAATTTGTGTATGCTTGTGAATTCCTACCAAGATCTTGGCATTCATTATGATATAATGAATATGACATCATAGTGCTCAAATCTAATGATAGTGACTGTCCTGTTTGCCTCCAAGGTTCGCAGAGCTGTGTCGCTAACGCACAGTATTTGTCTAAATAATTGTGTATTATTAAGACAGAGGGGAAACATACAGCTCTAAACATTAAAACAAAAAATTTGGTTGCAATACAACCATGAAACTCGACTTTAAGACTGCAATAAACGCTTCAAACGTAAAATAAATATAGAAGGCGTATGAAGATACTTATCAATGACCATGATCATTGACATTTTGATCATGAAGTAAGTGTCGCATCCCCTCACATTAGCACGTGCGCAAGTTTGGGTGCAATATGATTAACACAACATGAGATATGAACTGATAAGTTGAGGTAAATGTTATTGTTGAAACATGCGTTTTGTCATTATCAAACTACCCGTGTCCTTTGATGCCAAGGTGATTGTGTCCTGCCATCTAATTATAAGAAAGGATGTATCCATATACATGTATGCTTATCAAAACATGAAAATAAAACTGCTAAGTTGAGCTAAACGTAAAAGTTTTCATAAAAGCTCGGTTTTAGCAAGGATACAGTGACCATGACCTTTTGCCGCCAACGTGCCATTCCTACTCGATATAAAGAAGCATGTGTCCAACTTTGGCTCCGGTGTGATTAGGCAAACATGGGATGTAAACAGTGAAGTTGAGCTAAACACAACACGTTACTGTTGAAAAAACAGTTTTCCCATGACCACAGTGACATTTGACTCAGAAGGACATTGTGTCATGCTCTCTCATTATAAGGAAGCATGTGTTTAGGTTTGGGTCCAGTATGATTAACCAACATGAGATATGAACTACTAAGTTGAGCTAAACACAAAATATTAATGCTGAAAAAACCCCAATGTTTTAACATGGTTACAGTGACCTTAACCTTTGACCCTTTGACGTCAACATCATTGTTGGATGTTGTGTCCTTATTAGGAAGCATGTGTCCAAGTTTGGGTCCAGGATGATAAAACCGAACCTGAGATATCAATAGAAAAGTTGAGCTAAATGGAAAATAATGTTGAAAAAAGCAAGGGTTTTACCAAGGTCACAGTGACCTTGACCATTGACCTTTTAACTCCAAGGTCTGTGTGAGACGCTGTTTCATCATAAGGAGGCATGTGTCCAAGCTTCAGTCCAGTATGATTAACCAAACCTGATATAAACAGAAAAGTTGAGCTAAACACAAATTGGCTGCTGCCGGACGACGTGCAGGGTATCGCAATAGCTCGTTTTACTTTTCGAGCTAAAAACTAGTTGACGAAAAATTACCTATGGACATGATGGAGGCAACAACAATCTTTTGCATTATCTCACTTGACACATGGAATCAGTAAATTGTTAATCTTTATTATATAGGTATAGGTAATAGTTCACAGTCTTCTTCCACTTGCGTGCTCACCACACTTTACAACTTTACCCCTCAAATTTATCCTTAATAAAATACTGAAACAAACAAGTGTTATGAGAATTTCGGGTATCACATACCTGTCATTTTTCATGACCTTTTGACAAAAAAATTATGACCTGAAACACCCAAGGGCAACCTCCCAAAAAACCTTGGTGATGATCCTGCCTGTCGAACTGCAGAGCTATCGCGTCAAATATACAGAAAAATTTCTTTCCCTTTTTAGCCATACCCCACCCATCTCCAGCTAAGCTCCACCCACATATCGCTCGTGTTGGGATCGATCGATCTCTGAATTCTCTGATTATCAATTTCCAGAAAACTATACAGGTAAGCCATTGAATATTTTGGAACTAATGTGACTGGGCGCTGTTGCTGCCTATGACAGATAGGCAGCAGCCAGCACTGTGTGCAGTCAAATTAGTTTCAAAATATTCAACAGCGTGTTTATTAAGTAGTAGACACAATTCATACAACGTGTCAGACCCGTAAGACGGGCCAAATAGAATCATTTATGATGTAATGATTATGACATCATCCTACACACCGCTTAGCTGATTATGACATCATACGACATCAGACAGATAGATGGATACTCTGGAAAGGTGAATTACAGTAGTTAAGGCATGGTAACGCTAAATATTGGTACTCCTGCACGATATCGGCATCTACACAACATTGCAATAGATAGTGCATAAAAATCATGATATATTGTATACATGTATCCCAATATTCGATGAAATCTTGTAGGATGGGGTGGTATGAGGCACCAACATTGATAATAGTGGCAATGAAAACCGTTGATATTTTAAAATTACATTGACTGTTTCATATTAGGTTACAATCAGACTGGACTGTGGACAGTAGATTTGTTGAATATATTGAGACAAATTTGACTGGAAGCAGCTGTTATCTTAAAGTTCTCATCTATTCATAAAATATACATATCCTAGGTAAATTTAGGACTATTTGTTACTTTATGGACACTAACTAACTAGTAGTATAGCCACAATTTTAGATAGCTATTTGCAGGCGCCATTATTTTAGGTTCTACATGTATTGTCTTCGCCTGGTAGCAATTGTTGGTATAAAACCATTCTTGCAATGCTAATGCTAGTCATTCTTCTGTTGGCTTCCAAAGTGAGTGCATAGTAAGCATAGCGTAGTACAATACTAGTTGTATATTTCCTATGGTGCAACTGACAACAAATATATTTATAACAAGTTTACTGAACACTGTTGTTGCCTATAGCAGCGACAACTTTCCGTCAAATTGTTGTCAATATAATGAGCTGATAATACAATTGTCACTAGATAACGATTTGATAACAATTTGGCTGAAAATCGTTGATGCAACAACTTTCAACAAACAAATTGTTCTCACAATAAGCAGCAGGGCAGTCAGCGTTACAAGACTTGTTGAAGATATTTCGCGCAACTTTATTGACAGTCGTTTCTGACTAAGGCAGCAACAGCGTTGTCAAATTCTTCTCAGAATAGTCAGCAGGCTTTTTGTTTTGCTAGCTGACCAGTACATACACAATTAGTTAGACCTATACCATATGTGTATTCCAGTGTGAAATATATTCACAAGGATCCTGCAATCCACCAGCACATGTACGATCGCCTCTGACATGCCAACCATGAATAGAACAAGGGGCCTGTGTCGCTCACCTGGAGCATTATGCATTTTTGTCGCAATTGTTGGTGGGTGGTTTAGGAGTAGTCTTCTAAATGAGTTTGTGGACATTTTTCCAAGTCCAATATGGCCACCAAACACGCTCCATTTTGATTGGTCCACTGCAGCCATGTTTCTGACGTAGCGCCTTCCCTTGAATAAACTTTAATGGCACTCAGTGCCTAATCATATCTCCCAAATTTTGGCCCAATCTGCTCAGGGGTTCTGGAGTCATTTTGGCAAAAATTGGGTTATCCAAGATGGCCACCAAGCCATTTGGCCAATCAAGTTCCCTTGAAACAAACTTGGTGCAGCTCTTGCCCTAGATGATATTTCATGCGTTTTGAATTGATCTCCCAAGAGGTTTTGAAGAAGATTTTTAAAGACATTTTAAAGCGGCCAGTTTTTTTGACGGATAAACTTCTCTTGAACAAACTTTAATGGCCCTTAGTCCTTAATCATATATCACAAATTTTGGCCTGATCACTTCAGCGGTTCTGGGGAAGAAGTCGTTTTTGCGAAAACGAGGTCATCCAAGATGGCCGCTGAACCATTTAGTCAATCAAGTTCCCTCGAACAAACTTGGGTCAGCTCTTACCATAGATCATATTTCATGAGGTCTGAATTGATCCCTCAAATGGTTTTGGAGATTTTTAAAGCCATTTCTAACAAGAGGCCCATGGGGCCTGTATCGCTCACCTGGACAATAGGCATTTCAACTAGAATGCTCTTTATCAACAAGATGGCCAGAAAACCATTTATCCAACAGTTTCGAAAATTGCAGATTTGAGATCAGAAAACACAAAAACACATAAAAACAATTTCGGCCTCAAAATCCATCAAATAAAAAAATCCAATATGGCCACCAAACGTGCTATATTTTGATTGGCCCACAGCGGCCATGTTTTTTGATGGATCAACTTCTCTTGAACAAACTTTAATGGCCCTTAGGCCCTAATCATATCTGCCAAATTTCGGCCCGATCACTTCAGCGCTTCTGGAGAATAAGTCATTTTCACTACAACTAGGTCAACCAAGATGGCCGTCGAACCATTTGACCAATCAAGTTCCCTTGCCATAAATCATATTTCATGAGGTTTGCATCAATCCCCCAAGCCGTTTCGGAGAAGATTTTTAAAGACATTTCCTAAAATCGGCCTAAATCCAAGATGGCCGCCGGAAAGATGATGTGTTATGAGGTTGAATCAATTCCTCCAGCGGTTTCAGAAGATTTTTTAAAGTGTTTCTAAAAATCAGCCATTTTGGCCGACGGCCATCTTGGATTTTGACCGATCCGCTTCGTTTGAACAAAGTTAGCTCTTTATGCCCTATGAATGCTTCCTCCAAAATATAATTGAAATTGGCCCAGTGGTTCTTGAGAAGAAGTCGTTTAAAGAATTCCCCATTGCTTTACTATGGGCCCATTGCTTTACTATGGGAGCCTATGGTGGGAAAACAAACCAAGATGGCAGCCAAACTGTTTATCCGATAGTCTCGAAAGTGGCATATTTGAACTCGCCACACTGATAAGCATATACATGTATAAAGCAATTTTCGCCATCAAAATACATCAAATACAAAAAAGCCAATATGACCAACAAACGCTAAATTTTGATTGGTTGATGGCGGCCATGTTGGATTTTGGCCGATCGGCTTCATTTGAAGAAACTTGAATCTCTATGCCCTAGGGATGCTTCCTGCCAAATATAATTGAAATCGGCCCAGTGGTTCTTGAGAAGAAGTCGTTTTAAAGGAAAAGTTGACGGATGGACGGACGACAGACGGACGGTCACCACGACGTAAGCTCACTTGGCCTTTCAGGCCAGGTGAGCTAAAAATCAGCCGAAATCCAAGATGGCCGACGGCTAAATTGGCCGATCGGCTTCGTTTGAACAAAATGGAATCTCTATGCCCTAAGGATGCTTCTTGCCAAATATAATTGAAATCGGCCCAGAAGTTCTCAAGACATTTTAAATTTCCCATTGCTTTAGTATGGGAGCTTTTGGCGGGAAAATGATCCAAGATGGCCCCCAAATCGTTTATCTGACAGCTTCGAAAATTGCAAATTTGAGATCAGAATACCCAAAAACCTATATAAAACCAATTTCGGCCTCAAAATCCATCAAATAAAAAAATCCAAAATGGCCACCAAACACGCTATATTTTGACTGGCCCACTGCGGTAATGTTTTTTGATGGATTAACTTCTCTTGAACAAACATTAGTGCCCCTTAATCCCTAATGATATATCACAAATTTCAGCCTGATCGCTTCAGCGGTTCTGGGGAAGAAGTTGTTTTTGCGAAAACTAGGTCATCCAAGATGGCCACTGAACCATTTGGTAAATCAAGTTCCCTTGAACAAACTTGGTTCAGCTCTTACCCTAAATCATATTTCGTGAGTTCTGAATCGATCGTCAAACGGTTTTGGAGAAGATTTTTAAAGACATTTCTAAAAATCGGCCGAAATCCAAGATGGCCGTCAACCAAATTGGCCCATCGGGTTCATTTGAAGAAACTTGAATCTCTGCCTTACGGATGCTTCCTGCCAAATATAACTGAAATCGGCCCAGAAGTTCTCGAAAAGAAGACATTTTAAATTTCCCATTGCTTTAGTATGGGAGCTTTTGGCGGGAAAATGATCCAAGATGGCCGCAAACCATTTATCCGACAGTTTCGAAAATTGCAAATTTCAAATCAGAATACCCAAAAACCTATATAAAAACTATTTCAGCCTCAAAGTCCATCACATAAAAAAATCAAATATGGCCGCCAAACATGCTATATTTTGATTGGCCCACGGCGGCCATGTTTTTTGACGGATCAACTTCTCTTGAATAAACTTTACTGGCCCTTAGTCCCTAATAATATCTGCAAAGTTTTGGCCTGATCCCTACAGCGGTTCTGGAGAAGTCATTTTCTCCAAAACTAGGTCAACCAAGATGGCCGCCGAACCATTTGACCAATCAAGCTCCCCTGAACAAACTTGGTTGAGCTCTTGCCCTGGATCATATTTCATGAGGTTTCCTTCAATCCCTCAAGCAGTTTCGGAGAAGATTTTTAAAGATGTTTCTAAAAATCGGCCAAAATCCAAGATGGACGCCAGCCAAATTGGTCGATCGGCTTTGTTTGAACAAACTTGGATCCCTATGCTGTAAGGATGCTTCCTGCCAAATATAATTGAAATCATTCCAGTGGTTCTTGAGAAGAAGTCGTTTTAAAGGAAAAGTTGACGGACGGACGACGGACGGACGACGGACACACAACGGACGTCACCACGACATAAGCCCACTTGGCCTTTCAGGCCAGGTGAGCTAATAATACGCTTACATCCTGATTGACTATGAAATGAACAGATTGTTCGAGCATATCTGTGACTGGGTCTCGCTTCATTATATCATATAGGCCTAACTAGTTTGGCATGCACTTGTTAGCTAACCAAACAGAAAGCCCGCTGATTATTCTGAGAAAATTTGGACAACACCATTGCTGCCTTAGTCAGAAATGACTCCCACTAAAGTTGTTTGCAATATCTTCAGCAAGTCTTGAACCTTGACTGCCCTGTTGATTATTTTGAGAACAATTTTATTGAAAGTTGTTGCGTCAACAATTTTCAGCCAAATTGTTATCAAATCTTTATCTAGTGACAATTTTATTACCAGCTCATTATATTGACAACAATCTGATGGAAGGTTGTTGCTGCTATAAGCAGCAACAGTTTTCAGTAAACTTGTTATACATATATGTGTTGTCACTTGAACCATAGGAAACATAACCATGGAAGCCAGAAGACGAATGAATAGCATTAGCGTTACGAGAATGGTTTATACGAACAATTGCGACCCGGTGAAGACAATAGAAGCTAAAATAATGGTGCCTGCATATAGTTATCTAAAATGGTGGCTATACTCCTAGTTGGTTAAAGTGTCCATAAAGTAACAAATACTCCTAAATTTAGCTAGGATATGTATCTTTTATGAATAGATGAGAACTTTAAGTAGGCAACAACAGATTCTGGTCAAATTTATCAAAACATACTCAACAGATTAGTATTTTGTAAACATGAAATAACAGCCATTTTATATATGGAATAACACAAAGTAACGATCATATAGTATGGAACAAGAATGACAATATCAGAGATTGCTAAAGTACACACACACACACATACACGCACGCACGCACGCACGCGCGCACACACACACACACACACCACCACCACCACCAACCCACCCAATGACCTACCCACACACACCCATTCCATGGTCACATAATTTCCATAATTGGTTCAGGACACCCCCTTGACCTCTTGGCCATAATACATGTAGATCTATTTAACATGTTCAATAGAACCTGAGCAATCATCCGGAAATGTAATATAATTCCATCTATTAGGACACCGGGACCGTGACCTTTTGAGGCCAACATCCTAGCCAAGTTTGGTACAGATCCCGTCAATAGAACATTATCATCAAGCTGGTTCTTAACTTTATAGGCAATCACATAGCCAAGTCTAATTGTAATAGGAATAGCCAATCCTGAAATATGAACGGAGAGAACGCGAGCGCCATCAGAAAAGTGATACATACACATGTATGTCAAGTCTGAAAATAAGGTGCCTGTCAAGGACATTGTCAGGCACCAAACTATCAAATGTCAGGCAGTCTTGCCGGTTCCCAACATTTTGTCAGGTACAGATTTAAATGGTCCCAGTAGATGCAGTGTGCAACAAAAGAGTCTGCATACAAGTGTTGACAAAGCTATAAAATATTCATCTACATGTATCTAAGGTGTATTACGACCATTATGACACATGTCTAGTTGTTTTGACATGTTTCTAATAAGTTCAAGAAAACAACGCTGTTAAGTAGAATAGTGTTGACAGGCAGCAAATTCTGGATGTCCGCTACTAAGTAGCTGGTGCCTGGCAAAGTGTTGGACACTGCTGACAAAGTTATTTCCAGGCCTGTATGTCTTGGTTTCTGCTTCGCAGGTGAGACAAAATGTAGTGATTATCGATAAAATCAAGATATATTGAACAAATGTGCACCTAGTGTTGTTCGGATTTGGTCGATGATTGACTGGTTTGCATGCTCAACCAACCGATCGATCGTGATTTCAGAAATCGATTATGGTCGTTTATAAATTGACTTTATTAATATATTAATTGTTTATAAATTGACTTCTTTAATATATTTTAACTGGTCAAGCCAGAAAATGAATACTTTTTGGAAAAGAATTTAAATGTAATTGTCACAACTATATACAGTAGTATTACTCCTTAGTCCAAGACATTAATTCTTTCAGCACTGAAATAGTATGTTAATTTCAAAGCAACCATACCAATAACATGTTGAATATTTTGAAACTTATATGACTGGAAGTTGTTGCTGCCCTAGTCACATTAGTTTCAAAATATTCAACAGATTATTTCTTAAATTATTAAGAATTTGTCATACCTGCGACTTGGTTTGAAAGGGGTAATTATCCTTGAACATGCTATAATTACAGCATTCAGAATGGGTAAAAAATGAGAACCTGTTATGATCAATCAATAATTGATCATCGGTTAGTACATAAAACCAATCATCACAAAAATAGTACCAATTCCCAACACTATTGTGCACCTGGACCCGTAATTATTGTGCATGGGCATGACTGGTTAAAATAGATCTAAACCACACTTACAGGTTGCGAGAGCGCCACCGGCACATCCAATTTCTGCCGTGATATGCTTGTATGGCAGGAGCACCAGAATCACCATGGCGAAGTTCGTCACATAGCTGGTAATTATTCCCAAAGTGTAGATTACCTGTCCAGCTTTGTAAATATCTATCAAAAATGATCGAGAATGTATAAACTTTAATAGCCCAAAACCAGCCTCTGCAATGGTCTGGAGGGGTGTCCATTTGCAGGCATTAAGAAGACTACCTTTGAAATTTTAGTAAAATTGGTTTAAAAATATCCATTAGCGGACCAAGAAATTATTTTGAACGCTTCCCATTTTAAAAAACAGTCTTCTCTTTGTCTACAAATGGACATTTTCTATGAGAGAAATTTAGATTTTCTAAACCACATTTAACCATTAATGAGCTAGAGACTTAAAATACAGTCAAATCTACCATGTCTACAGAAGCGAATATATCTGCCATCTCAATAGAAATATTTATTCTATCATAGACTAAATATTTGATCAATCTTGACCATTAACACTTTAAGCAGGGTTCGTACAACTTTCTGTGTTTGAAATTCCATGACTTTTCCATGACTTTTCATGACCAAAATCAACAAATTCCAGGCCCTCCAAGAAATAATATCTAAGAGATGTGTTTATGACGTAGTTCCAAAAATAAGATCCGAGTTATTCTGCAAAATGTCTGACAATTGCGTCTTGCAACAACCAAGCCACAGCCTTGTTTTGATTTAAGCTATTGCCATAATTTTTATTGCATAAAGGTGATTTATGCCAACAGATTTCCTTTTATTTTACATGATTACCATTTTCCATGACTTTTCCATGACCTATGATAAAAAAAACCCCACAGACCCCCCTTGCGGGTTGGCGTGTTGTTTTATCAACCACTATAAAACATACTTACCGTTCAATCACTACTTGATAAATCAATTTATCTGCATTTAGCTACCAGAATATGATTTTTATGCTTGCTTACTTTCTTCCCCATGCCTATTCCTATTAATATGTACCCTCAACCAGGCTACTGGTTGAGTACACCACCAGTATATAACCTGATATAGACTGGCACCAGTCTGTACTCACTCCCTGGTGACGCCTGTCACTATGCATGCCTGCGCATGCGCATTAGAGCCCAAATAGGAAACAGATTTACTTTTCTAAATTTAAGTGCTAAATATTACAAACAGATTCTCAAATCATTCCCACGCGGGGTGGTAGAGACTGGGTCATAGTGATTGAATGGTAAGTATGTTTTATAATGGTTAATAAAACAACGGACCAACCCGCAAGGGGGGTCTGTGTAGGGTTGTTATTACATCACAAAAACATCCATTACCGTTCAATCACTACTTGATAAACCCGTAGATTTGGTCAGTGCCCCACTTAAATCGATGGTGGGTGGAGATTTGAGAATCTATAAACAAGGATAAAAATTAAACAAATCATATCCAAATGTTAATAACATATCATAATAGTGCACTTTAATCAATCACACCATGATTATCAAACAAGGAAAACTTTAAACTTAAAGAAATAAATAAAAACCAAAGAAAACTCTCACCATTTCACGCAGATGCACAGTCTTAACGAAAATGACGGGATGTGCTTGGTAAATGGTCTTCGGCTTTTTTAGTTAAAATCGTAATATTCCTAAAAAAAAAAGGAGGCCGCTGCACTCTGATCCTTTAAATAAAATGAAGTAAAAGTGGACTCATCGTGAGCTTTTAAATGAGAAAGATTTACTTGTTCAGGAGAAGCAATCTCGTAACAAAGATTGATGGTCTCACAAATCCATCTGGCAATCGTAGCCTTAGAGACTGGTCTGGCTACCTCCTCCGCATACGGAACCCATAAATGGGACGGATGAAATCTTTTAAAATCGGTTCGTTGCTTATAAACTTTCAATGCCCTGACAGGACACCAGTATTTGTCAGAAGGCGAAAAAGAAGATAACGATTTTAAAATGATCGGTTTAGCAGGGAATCGGTTAGACTGTGTCTTTGATAAAGACCCCTTCTGGGATATAAGACTAAACCGTCCCAAGATACGATGAATCTGTCCTTTTCGGCTGAAAGAGCATACATTTCTGAACATCTTTTAGCAGAAGTAGAAGCAACAAGAAAAACTGCCTTAAGAGTTAAAAGTTTAATACTAATAGAAGCAAGAGGTTCCAAGAAGGCAAAGGCGTAGCTACTGGAGGACGAATATTGCCCATTCCTCTGATAAAACCATTAAGAATCCTTGTGTCCTTAACGTCAGCATTTAAAAGACAAGGAAGAGAAGATGCCAAAGAAAATCTATAACCCCTAACTGTGTTAGCAGATAACTGTAAAGAATCAAAGCGACAAGATAAAAAATCTAACACCTGGGGAATAGAAACAGAATCGGGCATGAGATCATGAACTGCACACCATTCTCCGAAAATTTTAAGTCAACCCTTGTAAACTCGTCGGGTCGATTCCCTCCTGGCAGAATCAATAATTTCCCGAGATCTTGAAGAAACTTTGACCTCTGGGACTTTATGCTTGAAATACTCCAAACACACAGGCTGAAGAGTTCTGGATTTGAATGAAGACACTTCCCCTTATTTGAGAAAGAAGATCTGGGGAGACTGGAAGAAGACGAGCGAAGTCTACAAGGAGATCGAGAAGATCCACAAACCAGATCCGTTTTGGCCAAAAGGGAGCTATCAGAAGAATTTTGCAGAACTGGTCCCTGACCTTCTTCAAGACCAAAGGAATCAGGATCGTTGGAGGGAACGCATAAGCGAACATTGCTGTCCAGGACTAATACAGGGCATCCACCGCCAGTGCCTGGCTGTCTGGAAAAGGCAAGTCGCAAACAAATCTACGTGGGGATGATCCATGAGCTTGAAAATCGCTCTGGCAACCGACCTCTTTAACTGCCACTCTGTGTGGGCGAATTTGCTGGGACGAGACAGCTGGTCTGCAAGAAAATTCAGACTGCCTGGGACATGAAAGGACACTAGAAAAATCTGATTCTTGCGACACCACAAGAGGAGGTTCCAAACCTTCATACAAAGGAGAGAGGATCTCGTTCCCCCGTCTGTTGATGTAGGAGACTACCGTCGAATTGTCCGATCGGATCGAGATTTTGAATCCTATTAGGAGAGCCTTCTTGTCAGCCCACAACTCCAAGATGTTGATGTGAGCTGTCGACTCCTCCAGAGACCAAAGGCCTGAGACCGACAGGGAATCCCAGACCTCTCCCCATCCCTCCCAGGAAGAGTCTGTAAAAATAACCACCTGAGGGGAGGACTTGACCAGAGCGACACCCCTCAGAAGCAGACAACGATCCTTCCAAAATTCTAGACGAGGGATTAAGTGATCTCTTATGGGAATCCGAAGATAAATGGAGTGGATTGACTGCTTCCATAGGGACAGCAAGTACATCTGAAAGGGTCTGCTCATCAGCGCCGCCCAAGGAATGACATTCTCTATGCTGACCATCAATCTTATCACTCTCAGGAAGAATCTTTCTCTGACCGAAGGAACATTTGACAAAATACATGTAGCTACTAAAATTGCCTCTACTCTTGGAACCGATGGGAAGACTAAGCCCTGAGCCAGATAGAAAGCAACGCCTAGGTGCGTGAAGACTTGAGAAGGAACTAGGCTTGATTTCTCTAGATTTAAGATCCAACCTAGTCTGCATGCCAGACTGCAGACCTCTGGGAGGACCCTTGAAAGAATTGAGGAAGATTTTGCTTTTATTAACCAATCGTCTATATAAACATGAAGATGGATAGAATGACGGTGCAGAATTCATGCCACGGCTGAAACTAAACGAGTCAAGAGAAAAGGGGCCGTGGTCAGACCGGATGGCATGGCTCGGAACGGCCATACCCGATCCTTGTATGCGAACCTCATGAACTTTCGGAAAGACGGATGAATAAGAACATGGAAGTAGGCGTCCTGGAGATCTATGGAGGAAGTCCACATGCCTGGATCTAGACTGGCGATGATCTGGGAGATGGTCTTCATTTTGAACTTTGGGGTTAAAATAAGGATGTTCAACTTCTTTAGATTGATGATAGGACACCAACCTCCAGTCTTTTTGGGAACTAAGAAAATGGTTGAGTAGTAGCCCGGGTCGACACTCCAAAGGGAATCTCTTCTATGGCCTTCTTGCCAATCATGGACTTCAACTCCTCCTCCAGGGCTGCCAACTTCTCCAGATTGGAAGGAACTGGAGTACACTTGGGGATAAGAGAAAGAGGAGGATGACGGATCCAAGAAGGTGCATAACCCCAGCGAATCTGATCTACTAGCCGGGAGTCCTGAACGAGGGATTGCCACATCTCCCATAACAGAGACAGGCTCCCTCCAACTGGCAAGCTGGGTAGAAAGCACTGAACCGACGGATCCAACAACACAAGAAGAGGAAGGAGAAAGATTGAAAAATGAGAAAGGGATGGACCTACATAGGCGGTGGCCACACCATCAAATTCTCTTGCATTGAAAACCTCTGTAAGATGACCTACCTCTAGACCGTGAACAGGTCTGTAAAAATAAGCCTGCCCCCCCCTCTCGCTCTAAGAACAGGGGGTTGTCTAATCTGTGACCTAGAACGATGAGATGAGATCGAATCAAAACGATCCTCCTCCTCGGATCGATCTTGGGAGTTAGAAGAAGGTCTGTTAGAGTTATTAATTATCATAGAAGGATAAGCACCAAATTCATCAGGTCTGAGATTCTTCCTCCTAGGGGAGGAATTGGGACGTAACGGAGGAAAAATCTCTTTTCACAGAAGGTTTAGAAAGAGAAATCTGAACCTGAAGATCCCGCGAGGCTCTCAAACATTCAGACTCAGACAGAATAAGATTAGCAGACGACTGGCCAAAAATATCCTGGCCGAAAGGAGGAGCTGAAATAAGACTACTCTTAAGCTGATTGGAGATATTCGCCTCAGCAAGCCTCCTAGCCCTTCTCTTTGAAGTAATAAAACCTAAAGATCTGAAAATGGAGTTAAGGGACCCTCTAGAAATATCGGCCAAAGAACGAAAAAACCTCAACAGGGACCTGCTCACCTCTCTCTTGAGCCTTGAGAACAGCTTCTGAAAGCAACGCAAGAAAATTGGCCAACTTGAGCTGAGATCTGCACACAGACTCACATGTAACAAGATCAGAAGCGGATTCAACTTTAGAAGAATCCTTAACATGAGAGGAAAGAACTTCCCAGGAATAACCAGAGAGAGATTGAGTAGTGGCCGCTCGCTAATAATCATCTTTTGGGATCTGAATGGGAGCATCTTATTTAAAAGAGAAAATTCCTTACAATTAACATCATTCACAAAGAAATCTAACATGTCAATCACCAAATTGTCAATTGGAAGGACCCGAGGAGACAAGGAAGAAGAATCGGAAGATGAAAGAGCCGACTCAAAAGAAGGAGGGTCTATAGAAAACTCATCCTTAAGCGGAAGAGAAAGAGTAGAAGGAATCCACCTATGAGCCAGGGACCAGTCATCCGAAGAGGCCCTGACTGGACAAAACCTCTTCAGATTCCTAGCCCTGACCGACTTTGGAATTGAAGAATTAGAAGTATTACGAGATGAAGAAGAAAGATGATGAGAGGAGACACCAGAGGCCATAGAAACAACAGTTCTAGAGGAAAGAGGAGAGCAAGGCCTCCTAGAAGCCTGAAGCGAAGAAACCGGTAAAGAATCAGAAAAGGATGAGGATTGATCAGAAGGAATGGGATCAGAGATATTATCCTGACCAGAGGACATGGGAAAATGAATCAGGCCACTAGCGGAAACCTCAAAAGAATTGAGAAACGAGCCGACATGAAAGAACAATCAAGGGACGAACAGAAAACAAGGAGAAGTCCAGACCCGAATCAACAATTTGAAACTCTAGCTCCGAGGAGAGAACGACAGAAACAATCGGATCAAGGTGATCGAAGGAAGAAGAGGAGGATGAAGAAGGAGGAAGAGAGGGATTAAGAAGAACAGAAGAGGAATGAGCAGGATCAGAAGATCCCTGGAGAGGACTGATAGAAGATGGAAGATGGGAAAACCACGGAGGCGGCGGAATAGAGGATGGCTGAAAAAGAGAGGAGGAAGGAGAAACATGACTAGAAGAAAAATATTTCGCTGAAAGAGAAGAGGCAGAAGAAGAAAGAAGAGACCTATAGCCTTGAACCTGGGAAGAATGAGAATGAGGAAGCCTCACTCCAGAAGAACTCAATACGCCATCATGAAAGGAGGGAGCAAACGAACCGGTAGCTGCATCAATATTAACAACTTGAGAGGAGGAATGAGAAGAACCCAAATCCTGAACTAAATGATCACTAGAAAGATAAGTCAGAAAACTCAATAGGACAAGGAGATAAGCCAGAGCTAACACAATTCCTATCAACAGCCACCTGACTCCTATCCACCAAAAGCGAGTCCGAAAAATTTAAGCGACCAGACGAGGAATCCGAAAGACCAAGAAGCTCTTAACCGGAAACGCCAACTCTAATCTTCGACGGAGAACCGGAAGCGGAAGTTGACGCTGGGATAAGACTAGCCCGGTCTGGCAGACCCTGACTATTGACTATACCGGAAGTTTCAACAAAACTGGAAACGGAAACTGGATGCTTAGCCGGATCTATAAGACCCGGAAGTGTACCCTACAAACTGGAAGCGGAAGAGTAAAGAAGGAAGTACGCCTAACGGAAGTCAGAAATTTACTTGGGTCCTGAGGACCCAGATGTCCGGTAGGACTGGAAGAACAAATACTGGAAGAGGAAATGGATTTGGATAACATCCTACCGGAAGTTGAAACAGGGACAGGATCCTGAGGACCTGGATGTCCTGAAAAACTGGAAGCCAAACCGGAAGCGGAAGAAGCAAAACCAGAAGCGGAAACCGGAAGTAGACCCGGGTCCTGGAGACCCGAATCTACTACGCACAAACCGGAAGTGCTTGCTACACCAGAAGTTACTGAACTTCCTGTCTGTGAAGAACTAGACACTGGCAATCTATGAACACTCCTGGCTAATGGAAACACCGAAAACTTGATGTTAGCATAGGGGTTGAGGTCAGGGGCTTCAGCCGCCACCACTGCTTGAGAGTAATGTCCCTCCGCAAGACTCACATGGATTTGCCCCGGTGACCTACTCGAGTTCACCTTTGAGAGTCTCTTCCTAGTCTCTAATTTTCTGTTTTGGTGACCGAATCTCCTGTAGAGAGACTAGACTAGACGTGATGGAAGTGGACTTCACCCATTTGCGGACATTCTGGTCATTGTCCGATTCAGAAGAAAAATCCTTAGCCACGCGGATGGCTGACAATATGCACTCATCTAGTGATTTCGTCAAGACGGTCGCAAGACTCGAACCTAGCGAAAAGTGCTAACACAGCGTCAGAATTAGACGAAGAGGGGCCCCCACCATTGCTGGAGGTTTAGAAACAGTAGATTTAGCAAAAGACACAGCTTTTGTCTTTGAAGCAACAGGGGGGTGGGGGGAGCGCTTAGAGGGCAGCATGGGCGTAGCCGAAAAATCTTTGAAATAAGTCTTTGATACAGACGAAGACCAACCCTTGCATAACCCGCACATCATTGTGGAGGTACACGTAGTGCACTTAAGACAGACATGGCCTCCGAACTCTGCAGAGTGAACACGATCCACGTGGAGGACGTAAACTTGACTTTTTCAACAGATTTTACAGACTCCTAAAAACGAAAATAAAAATTGAAAATGAAGCATACAGCTTCTTAAAAGAACTTCATTAAAATAGAGTCTGATATAAAGCAAAAACGCATGCTATAGAAAAGGCGGGAAACTTCAAATTCAAATCTAAAAAATCACTAAAGACAAGAACAAACTTTCTAAGAGATTAAAACAGATTCCTACTTATGCACTAAACTGTAATAAGTGGCTTAAAGGCTCCTGGAGTAGAAGAGGGATTTTAAATGATGATGATGACTTAGGCATGTTAAAGGTACCCCCAAAAACGAGATACATCATGAAAACTGGTAACATTTTTGTATAAAAACCAATAAAAACCACAAAATACTCCATAAACATAACTTAGGGAGGATAGACTTCGTATTAGGCATCCTTATAATGATGAACTTCTAGAAACAGTAAGCTGACACAGCGCAAGGCTATAAAAAACTTAGCTGGAATATTTTGCAGTTGTTCTGCTTGCAGAATAATTGAAAAATGAATCCGTTTCCTATTTGGGCTCCAATGCGCATGCGCAGGCGTGCATAGTGACAGGCGTCACCAGGGAGTGAGTACAGACTGGTGCCAGTCTATATCAGGTTATATACTGGAGGTGTACTCAACCAGTAGTCTGGTTGAGGGTATATATTGATAGGAATAGGCATGGGGAGGAAAGTAAGCAATCATAAAAATCTTATTCTGGTAGCTAAATGCAGATAAATTGATTTAGCAAGTAGTGATTAAACGGTAATGGATGTTTTTGTGGTGTAATAACAACAATGATTTTCCATGACTTTCCAGGTCTGGAATTTCAATTTTCAAATTCCATGGGTTTCTATGACCTGGACCAGTACGCTGAAACATAAGCAACAACCTGAATTATTCACACGCAGTGAGACTCATAAATCAGCCATGATCTTGAGGCATGTAGAGTGTCCAATTGCAGGCATTAACCCTTTAACTCGCAAGGCGGCCAAAAATAGATTCTGAACTTGTGTTGAGAATTGCCCATATGCAGATCAAGACTATTTCTGAAAATGTACCCCTGGAATGACTGGCTCAATAACCGAACCAGTCTTCAATGAGAATATCATAATTTTCCTGAACAAATTTTAGGATTAACCCTTTAATAATGATCATGACGGCCCAAACCGGCCTCTGTTATGGTCTTGCGGAATGTCCATTTACAAGCCAAGAGAATACAATCTTTGAAAACTTACCCCTGGGGGGACTGGCTCGTTAACCGAGCTAGTCATTCCAGTGATAATTTTTTTCAATTGTATTCTCTTGGTCTGTAAATGGACAGTCCGCAAGATCATAATAGAGGCTGCAATTTGTGGTAGCATGAAGAGACACTAGCATAGAGAAGGAGACTCGGATAGCGATGAACACAGAAGATGAAAACAACAGCAATAAGAATAACTACGATCTCCACAAGTCAACAAGTAACCAAATGCTAGGTGCAGCAGGGTGTAAACATGAGTGTAGACGGCACACCGCAGCTGATGCGGGGAACACCCATCTGCACCACAGCATTTCCACAAAAGTTCAAAGCGGTGAACGTGGCCATTTGTGATGATGTGTCATCGACCGATCAAGCTAGTTTTTATTGCATAGAGGTGATTTATGCACAGATTTTCTTTTATTTTCCATGATTAAAATTTTCCATGACTTTCCAGGCCTGAAATTTATATTTTCAAATTCCATGACTTTCTATGACCAGCATGAACCCGGCATGTATCTATGGTCACAAATAGACATTTTCGATGAGAATATTTGAATTTTCCTGATCAAATTTCAGGCTTAACCCTGTAATGGTCACGCCGGCCCAAACCGGCCTCTGTTATGGTTTTGCAGAATGTCCATTTACAAGCCAAGAATACTTTTTGAAAATTTACCACTGGGATGACTGGCTCGATAACCGAGCCAGTCATTCCAGTGATAAATTTTTTTTAATTGTATTCTCTTGGCCTGTAAATGGGCATTCAATAGGTAGATATTTAAATTTTCTTGAAAAAATTTGACCATTAAACAGCTAAACGATTATGAAAACTATTTTGGAAATTTTACCACTGGAATGACTGGCTCGATAATATAGCCATGCATTCCTTTGGTAAATGTTTTAAAAAATGGTCTTTTCTTGGCATGCAATGCGACATTCACTGGGCAAAAATCTAAATTTTCTTGACAAATCTTGACAATAAAAGGATTAATAATATGACAAATTTTAATCACTAGATGAAGACCGAGAGCTGAATTAATGATGATGATTCACACACCAGTCTTTGGTGGGACCATATGAAAATGTTTCATTAACCCTTTCAAAGAAAAATCCCAGAAAAAGGTAATTCTTTCCGATGCATAGGATATTCTGTTGAATATTTTGAAATTAATATGACTGAAGGTCATTGCCTAAGGCAGAAATGGCTTCCAGTCATACTGATTTCAAAATATTCAACAGATTTCCTGTTTGTTTGTCCTGAAACTGATACAGTATAGGCCCTGTCAGGAATTTAATTTTAAGAGACCCACCATGTCTTTAACATTGAATATAAACACTCTTTCCGTGCTTCAAATTCCACGATTTTCCATGACCAAAATTATAAATTCCATGACCTCTAAGTATTAATATATATATAAGAAATTTATGACGTAGCTACATAAATATTCTGCAAAATGTCTATATATTGCGTCCTGTAACAACCATTACAAAGCCTTGCATTGATAAGCTAGCGGTGACTGCAGTAATTTATTCCAAGAGATTTTTTTCATTTTATATGATTACCATTTCCCATGACTTTTCCATGACCTATGATAAAAAATGCTGATTTTTCATTAACTTTCCAGGTCTGATATTAAAAATTTCAAATTCCATGACTTCCCAGGATGTCTATGAGCAGTACGAATCCGGCTTTAACCCTTTAACACTCGCATCGACGAAAAACGGCTTCTGCAGTGGTCCTGGAAAATGTCCATTTGCAGACAAGGAAGCCTATTTTAGAAAATTTATCACTGGAATGACTGGCTCGATAACCGTCTTCTCTTGGTCTGCAAATGGACATTTTCTTTGAGAAAATTGAAATTTTCTTGAACAACTTTAAGAGTTAAAGGGTTAATGACCACAGATCACTTACTGACGCTCCATAAGGTGTGGTTCATCTCGTTAGCCCTTTAACCAAGCCAGTCATCCTCTTGGCCTGTAAATGGACATTTCTTAAGACCACTGCGGAAGATGTCTTTGGCTGACTTGAGTGCTCAAGGGTTAATGGTCAATCTGACAGGTTTTAAGAAATGTAAATTTACATGACAAGAGAAATATATTTTTTTATATTGCTAGCCATTCCATTAGTAAATTTTCACAAACATGTTTCTTTTGCCATGCAAATTGACATTATCTAGACAACTATTTTTAACTTGACCAAACCAATTAACCCTTAGCACACTGATGTCACCATTCTATCACTTACTGTGTCAATAGCAAAGAAACTAGGGTACATTTTTCAACAATTTTGCTGGAAGATGTTGCTGTCTACGACATTCCCATTTAACAAATTTGTTGAAAAATAAACACCAGTTCATCTTTTACTTTAATTTGAAAATTTAAAATTTTGACATCACAGTGGTATGGGTTAACGGACCACTTGAGACCGATTTGGTGGTAGTATCTACTCAAACATACCTGGTACCAGTAGCTGGTTACGTGACTTCTGCAACATATTCAAGTTAATCCACGAATTGTCTTCGGTCAAATAACCATACATGCCGATGTGATCCTGCCGTGCGTGACCTCCAAGAACATATACATATTTTTTATGCCCGCCCGCTGACACGGCGAACCAAAATGGAGAAAGTGACGCGATCATTGTCGCCAATGATGTCACACACGCAAGGATGCATGTAAGGCCGAATATCGGTGTTTTCATAACGTTGGCAATTGCCAGTGTCTGGATAACATGGCGAGCCATGATGAAGTCTATGTGTGTAGCAACAATTCTCTTCAAACTGGTTTCGAGTTCTACATCAATTCAGATGTATGCCTTTCGAACTATTGTATGTACAGGTACCGGGTCTATACATGTATATGAGACTGTCAAAGCATTTTCTGTAAAAAAATAAACATCATGTTTATAGTCAAATAGAAACATCACTACAAGAGATGATTGAGAGGTGTTTAACTCCTCAATGGTCAGATTTGGTCAAGAAAATTTAAATATCTACTTATTGAATGTCCATTTACAGGACAAGAGAATATAATCTTTGAAAATTTATCACTGAATGACTGGCTCGGTTATATACACCTGTGCAAAAGTTAAGCACCACCCTATTTTTATGCACATGCGAGGGTATATTCATGTGCTATGAAGAAAGCAATAGCATAAACATTTATGCACCCATCCATCTTAGTGCAAGAGGTAATAATGCAACTAGAGGAATGCTGATTATGATGGTGGGGAAACACTGTATGTTTTTGTTTGAACTTGAAAACGAGGCCTGAATATGGTTACGTTGACACAACTGACAACTATTGCCCTACAGTTGACACACGTGGCTAGATTGTCATTAATGGTGTCTGAAAACGAAGTTTAACATCTGTGCACGAGTTTGAGACTGTCATTATTAATACTGGGTATATCCACCTTGTGCCTGGATGACGGCCTGGACACGACGTCTCATGCTGGTCACCAACCGACTGATACGCCATTGTGGTATTCGTTGCCATTCAAGATGGAGTGCGTCTGTTAATTCCTGTAGGTTCTGCACAGGAGGATCCCTCCTTCTCACCATGTTTCCCAGAATGTCCCAGATATGCTCAATAGGGTTCATGTCAGGGCTCCTTGCTGGCCATGGTAGGGTTTCGATGGCATTCTGGCGGAGGTATTCATGCACAGCTCTAGCACGATGTGGTCGGGCGTTGTCATCCATGAATATAGGGTGGGTTCCAGGTGCATGATTTACAAAATGAGGGACCACAACTCTATCCAGTATGGAATCTTGATATCTTTGTCCATTTAGTGTTCCACGTACAGTCAACAGCTCCAGCTTACAATCAAATGAGATGCACCCCCATATCATAACGGAACCTCCACCAAATGGAACTTCTTCCATGATGTTACGTTGGTCGTACGCTGTGCGTCTGGACCTCCATACACGAGTTCGACCATCTGTGGCATGAAGCAGGAACCGACTTTCATCGGACCAGTGTACCCGTCTCCAGGATCTCATGTTCCAGTGTCTTCTTTCGTTGCACCACCTCAGATGCTCCTCTTTGTGGTGTGCAGTGAGGAGAGGACGTCTGACAGGTCTCCTAGCTTTCATGCCAGCAGCATACAGTCTCCTTTTGACGGTAGACATTGACACTCTATTGCGCGTTTCCCATTGCTGGCTAGTCTTCTTCGGTCTTCCAGATCTAGGCCTGTCGTTCACCTCGTTAGTTTGCCCATGTTTTGCAATCAAACGACTGATTACAGTATGGTTAATGTTCAGCTGTCTGCCAATCTCTCTGCATGACATACCAGTGGTATGCATGCCTATGATTTGCCATTTACACGATCACTTAACCTTCGTCTTGCCATAGCGGTTCACAATCAAGAGCTAATTCTCTCTATACAAATAAACCACGGTCATGAACACAAAATTCCTAATCTTGTAGCCTAAATCTGTATGTAATGTTCTACACCTCAAACTGGACTTTTACATAACTGAACATGTGTGCTGTTTCCTGCCACGCACGGACATCAAGCGGCGTGAAGTCATGCATGCATGTGCATTTCGTACTTGGAATTATGTCAGCTAATGCGGGGACAAAAAGTATGGCAGCCTAGTTGTACCATCATGTTTCTACGTTCTATTGTTTTTGCTGGTGCTTAACTTTTGCACAGGTGTATATATATATATAAGCCGAAACAGTGATAGAGATGCACCCACACACCCTAGAGGCGTAGACGGATGATAGATAAGGTGTCATACCTAAAGACCTCTCATCTACTCATAGTTGATGATTTGAATTACCCACACAGGCTAAAATTGAATTCATGGAAGACCCAGGGAGAAGCTCCCATCCCTGATTCTCATAGGTTCCATATTCTCATGGCAATATAAGTGTATATATATCCTAACTAGGCTTGCAAGATTATCCGATATCGAATATCACTATTTTCTTTTCCGTCAAAATTTTTTACAATGTGATTTTTAAGAGACCCCAAATATCGCCAAAATTTTACTGTATTCTGCTTATTTGTAGCGCAGGCTTCTATTACAGCAAGGTGTTCAATTTATTTCCAAACCACCATCACTGAGCTTATATTAGGAATAGGTCAAGTAAAAGTTGAAGTTCATTCTCTAAACTTGTTTAAAAAGATAGACAATAACACGAAAATTGAATGCTATTTACCTGTACAATATCTCGCTGCCTTACTGTATATGTCAAAACAACCATCGCGGGAGTGAAATTATTACTGGGGATGGTATAAACATTGCATATTTTAAAATAAACATGGTTTATAAAATCAAAATTAATCGTAAATTTGACATTAAATGGCGTCGTGAAAATATATAAATCATGTGATAGCTCCTGTTTTTGGAGGTGAGAAGTGGTGCGTTCACAAATGTGATAGTTAAATGAGATAGTAAACACGCTTTAGCAAGCAAAGCGAACTAACCGAGATGTTTCTGAAGGCTAACTAGTATTAGAAAAATATATAAATCATGTGATATTGCTCACTCTCCTATTTTTGGAGGTGAGAAGTGGTGCGTTCACAAATGTGATAGCTAAATGAGACGGTATACACGCTTTAGCAAGCAACGTGACCTATCCGAGATGTTTCTGAGGGATAACTATTATTAGTAAACGGGTACTTAGTAAATGCGGATCAATCTAAAGTACAATAATAATATACATTGTTCCATGTCCAAACAGACCTGCCTAATCCCTATAAACTCAATCAGTATTCAGTAGCTTCCAATGAGAAAACAATGGTTTTCAGTAATTTCACCATTTCAATCAGTCATAGGTTTTCACTAGTTTTCAATAATCACATAAAACAATTATAAAAGCATGAAACCGTATTATTAAAGAAAATTACTCTTTAACTGTCACACACCCCCCCCCACCCTTCTCCTTCAAATTTATTCAAGAAAGTCTTTATAACACTAATAAATTATTGAAAATTTAACACTAAAATTTTTTTAATATTCTTCTTAGGAAGACTATTTTTGAAATTTTGTCACTGGAATGACTGGCTAAGTTAACATTTTATGGGATTTAACCCCTCCACCACCCACCCCAATTCACCCCCTATCCACAAACTAAGCAAAAAAATTCAAATATCTTACTTGGTTGAGCACCCAATTTAACCCTCAAATTTGGATACCATTATAAGTATTTTACCACATACCAGTGCAGAATATTTCTATTTCACCAGGATCGAGACATTCAGGAATTCTTAACCGAAATTTAACTCACTTAACAAACATAATTACATTTCTGCGGACAATATTTTCATGACAGTTCTCTAAATTCAACTGATTCAATGTTTTAAATTCATGAAAACAATGCATTTTTGCGATATTTTTAACGAATATTACTCAATTGTGATAAGTTCGCTGTATGTATCACAGATGTAGGCAAGGTTATCTACGCAGTTTAGTGATTCAGTCTAGCGGTAACTGAGACCCAATCTAAACTTGCTAACAAATGTAGAGTCGTGCTACAGTCACAGGATTTTGCGAGACTGGCGAGGCGAGATTTCATGTTTGTTGACATTTTGAGAAATGGCAGGTATTAGTCAATGCAATGAATAGCGCCCATTGTTTAGCTATCGACGTGTGTGACAAGTTCAAGGTGAGGCTTGTTTTGCCTTATCAGCATTATCTATTGCATAGAGGTGACCGCGGAAGCTTGTTTTAATAAGTTTCAGTAATTCTTAATACCTGTCCATATTACCGTAATTCACCCATTTTTTCCATTCTGTACTTTTGAAGAGCCGACGGTAGACTCATATTTTGGATGCTACTCCCGTAAAAGCTACGGAGAACCCGTAATGGTAGGCAGGTCTGTCCAAACCACGGGCTGACTCTCCCTTTAAATATAGAAGCTTAGTGTGCATTCCTATATCATGTCATTTGTTTATTTTCACAAAGATGACATGAAATGTCAAAATTTAGGATTAATTTTTGATGTAATATATGATGATAATAACAGAATACACAATATTTAGGGTTGTCCAATATAATAATTTCACTCTGGTAATGATGGACATGTTATACTTTAAGCCAAGGTGTAAGGTCCCGATAATTTATACCGGGAAATTGTGTCCTATTTTCGTGTTATTAAGGATAATTTTTTTAAGCATCTTGGCTACTGGATTTAAACTTTTTGTTGAAATTTACCAATTAAAAGTCATTTGTAAAACTAATATTCGGTTAAACCCAATATGAAAACTCATAGCGATTTCAACCGATATGGCTACATAAGCCAAACCACACAGTCCAACTCAACCCAAGACCAACTTGCCCTGTGAATACCATTATAATATAGCCTAAACAATATATCGAAATATTTTTTCACCACAATATATCGCGATACCTTCTAAGACAATATTGTGCAAGCCTAACTCTAACAGCGCGTCTTCATTTTCTTCGAGCTTAACAGTAATCCAGGCTGATTTTTGAAACTCTTAAGTCAACAATAGTCCATGCATCTAAGCATGTAATCATCTAGCCAGGTGTCTGTATCGAGGTTGGTCACACTTGAAGCCCTAAAGCTATTGTCACTGAAATATAGACGGCTTCGAGATCTGCATGTAATTGAAACATTCAAGCTCATCAGGTATCTATATAGCATTGATAAAGACTACATGTACTTTTTCAAAACCATCCAGTATTACACAAGCCAGAGGTCATACGTTCAAGCTCAACATAAAACAGAGCAACAAAGATATTCGCAAGCCCTTTTCTTTGTTTCCACGTCCGCATTTTGTAGTAGCATGAGGAGACACTAGCGTAGAGGACTCGGATAGCAACAAACACAGGAAATGAAAACAACAGAAACTACACGTAGATGATATAAATCAAATAATCCTCCCCCCCCACCCCCTACTAACCTATTCAATAACACATTCAAGTAGGTTTAGTTATTGAATGATAATAACCAAAGATAATGGACACAATCTTGTTTGACCATCTCAAAAGAGAAATGACATGACATTTATTGTAAAATAATGTACATTTCACAAGAAACATAGCCAATGTTCCATGAAGTTTCGTCACAATACTCCAAGAAAAAATAAAGTTATTGAACGAAAGCCAAAAATTTGCACGGACGGATGGACGGACACAAATTCAGAGACAAAGGGATGGATGGATGTAGGGATGGGCTGACTGACCCACAGAATAACGTACATTTCCCTAGTACCATAGTCAATGTTCCCATGAAGTTTCGTCACAATACTCCAAGCAAAGATAGTTATTGAACGAAAACCCAAAATTTGCACGGATAGAGGGATACAAATTCAGAGACAAAGGGATGGATGGACGGAGGGATGGGCTGACAGACCCTCAAACTAAGGTGCATTTGCCTACTACCATAGCCAACCTTCCCATGAAGTGTTGTCACAATATTCCAAGCAAAAGTAGTTATCGAAAGAAAACATGTGTGTGTAACGGATGCATGCACGGACAGACGGAAGCGAAAACATAATCCCTCTGCTTTTCGCTAAAGCGGGGGGGTATAATAAGACCAACTACGGCCTCCACAAGTCAACAAGTAACCAAATGCCTGGTGCAGCAGGGTGTAATCATGAGTGTAGGCGGCACACCGCATCTGACGCGGGGAACACCCATCTGCACAACAGAATTTCCACAAATCAGTGCTAACTCTTTCCACTCTGAGGACAGAATTTTCAATTTTCAATATAAATTAAAAGATGATCTGGTTTAATTTTTCAGCAAGTTTGGTGGAGGATGCTGCTATCATAGACAGCCACATCATCAACCAAATTGTTGGAAAATGTGCAGCGGCTTCTTTGTTATTGACAGCAAAGCTAGAACATTGACATCAGAGTGGTAAGGGTCAAAGTCTTGCAAAATATGTGTTTAATGCAGATCTGCCTTTTCCCCATCAGTTGTGGTTAGTGTGCCATCGGACTTCATGAGGTCACAAATTGTGCTTCGAGTTTTTATTTTGCTTTGTGCATATTTGAAAAATGCTTTAGGATTTGACTTTGCCTCATTTGCTAGTTTACGTTCAAAATCTCTTTCAGCTATTCGACATTCGTTTTTGGCCTGGTTTCTCGCTTTAGCATAATTTTTGTAGTCACTGCTACTATGAGAATTTCTCCATTTTTGAAATGCCTGTTTCTTGGTTCTTAATTTTTTGAAAACATGATTGGTTAAGTATAATAATTTTTTCTGCTTATATTGAGGTCTAGATTTTGGTATGTATTCATCAGTTAATCGATTTATTTCCCTCGTTATCTCCAACCAGTCATGTTCTATGTCCCCAATAAATTTCGAATCCCAGTCTATAGATTTAGCATCTTTCCGCATATTGTCATAATCTCCCTTATATAGTATATAATGCCTCTGGTTCAATGTAATTGCTTGGAGGGGGTTGGATGTGCTTTTCCTCTAACCTATCTACTTTGAGTTTGAGGCTGGTTTTGTCTACTGTGACTGTCGATTAACTTTAAGGAATTGCCACGAAATTATGTTTGTTTTGTAATTAGTGTGTGGAAATAATTATACACAATTTACATCTTAAATCGTTCAACGATCTTTGCATTCCGATCATATTTACGCAAATAAATCTAGTCCGCCATTTAATTTTTTAAACGACTCACCTGTGTTTTCATCTTTGACCTATTTCCGCATTGCTCACCTGTTAAAGGGAAGTAACTCGCAATCTTGTAACTTGTAACTTGTAGAAATCATAACCTCCTTCGTAGGAGAACCGCACTCACATGCGTAAGAATCCTAACGTCTAAACACTGTCATCACAGTTTTTAACACTACACTTAATACGGTTGTCCGATTTAGAACGGTTGTCCGGTTTAGGACCACTAGTACGATGACGAGCTGACTATGTACATATCTATCATCAATCACCAGGACTGTCAACGGGAAAGAAGGCTCAGTAGCCTTTAAAAAACCCATCCACCTTTTAATTAGTACTGAGGCATACAACAGCCATATATTATGTATGAGTAGAAGAATCCAAAGTATGGGTAGGAAAATGTAACTTAAGTTAAGCTCTAAAAGATAACTGTAATGTATCGATTGTGACCATATTTGGGCTGCTAAGTAAAATAAACCTGTGAGTGTGTAACAGATATGTCAGCCGTCTGGCATGATACTCTAATGCGCCCAGGAACTCTGTTGTTAAAAGCTCGGGATCTAGAATCCTTGTACAATCCAGAATCAGTTGGATTACTTCTTCAGCTGAGTAGTTAGCAATGCCGGTCTGACAATATTTCTTAAGGCATGCGTCTATAGACTCAATGGCTGACAGCCTTACAGGTTCTAAAGCGGGACATCTGATTAGAAAGTGTTCCAGTGTCCCCTGTTCTGATTTGCACAACAGACATAGCGAATCCGAGGTCTCCTGCTTAAATCTGCACCGGTTCGCTTGTAGGATGTACGTCCCGGTAAGGAGCTTCAGTTTAATGGGGATACGGGCCACATCTCTTTCAGAGGAATAATCTGCCTCTAGAACAGGATGCAGCTTTCCTGGAACAAAGACAAGCTCGTTCAAGTACCTAAGTGATGTGTACAGTGGTACTGTGCTTGTAATCTCCTCTTTCCAGTATTGCTGTATAGCTCTTCTAATGAGGGACTTCCACTTTGCTTTCTGAATTGGATCATCTAAGTACACATCAGGATCTTCTAATCCGTATTTATGAGTCATTTGTTTTAGCTCTATGAACCAACTGTGACTGTCAATAGATTTAACCAACAGCTGCCGCCTTGCTATTTTATTTTCTGTTGAGGATTCTGGTAAACTGCAGATGGAATTAAAGAGCATCAGCGCTTTATGATGCACCTGAGCCTCAACAGGAAGAACGCCCGATAAGATATATACTGCTGGGTCAGCAGTGTTCTTTGGTAATGACAGAAGCTGTTTCAGGAGTCGCTTTTGTTACATTTCCAGATTAGTCAGTTGTTGCCCCTTAGGAAGTATAACTTCGAGCCCGTAAGTTAAAACTGGTGCTATATAGATCTTAAAGAGATGGATAATTGTCACTGGGTCTAGGCCGTTATGGCCATGAAATCCAGAGGAAAAAAGACTATAGGCTGTACGTCGGGCCTTCTTTATGTTTTTATCTACATTCTCAGCTGTATTCTTTCTTAGTGAGGAAGCTCTGGTTACTCCCAAATGAACGTTGGAAGTTTCGCTTGGCATTTGTTGGTCTCCTAAGAAGAATGCTTCTCCGGACTTGTGTTTACTGGAAGGGCAGATCGCAATTGACACAGTTTTTGTTGGCTGAAGCTGGTATCGCTCCCTGTTGGCAAAGTCAACTGCAATATTCGTAGGATTCTGCACATCGACACTTGTAATACTCATCAGAGAGATGTCATCCGCACATGCACTATTGTTACATAAGGTGTTTCCAATACGTGCTCCCATGTTGGTTGCTCCTAACCTGTGAAGTAATGGATCGATATACAGTTTATACAGGTCTGTGCTAAGTATGCCACCTTGCCTGACTCCTTGGAGTATCTCAATGGGGGCTGACTGTATGCCCTTCCATTTGATCTGTGATGTGGCTCCTGAATGGATACTTTGTATGAGCTTCCAGTGTTTATCATCCACGCCTACATGAAATAATCTCCGGAGAAGATGGTTATGGTCGACCACATCGAAGGCTGCCTTTGCATCCAGAAGGATCAGATGCGCTGAATTGTTATTATCATGCGACTCTCTGTAAAACTCTTCCACCAGGAGCGAAGCATGCATGGGAGACACCCCTGCTGTAAATCCTCTCTGAGATGAACATTGACTTCTCTCAATCTTGTCTTTGATCCTACTCTTCAGAAGCGCCCCAATGATTTTTGTGATTACGGGCAAGACTGTAATACCTCTATAGTTCTTTGCTTCTGTGGGTGTTCCTTTCTTATAAACTGGTGACAAGAGTCCTACTTTCAATGAGTCTGGAATACCACCATTTCTGAATATCTGGTCGATCAGTTCACGCAGGCATAGGAGGAGATCTTCACCAGCATGAATAATGTTCTCGATCGTAACTCCATAGATGTCTGCCGCTTTTCCTCTGTTAATAGTGGGAACAGCCTCTCTCACCTCTACTAAAGTAACTTCTGGGACGTCATTATTAACTACTATCTGCTCTATAACTGAGACTTCCCTCTTGACAAGGTCGTGATAAGACTCGTCGTAGGATTTATTGCATGTGTCAGGAATGGCTAGTTTTTCAAAATAAATCCTGAAGCCTTCAATTACACTGTCTCCGGAGTAGTGATCGGTATCCACATAGAGGTCATTGACAAACACATTGCCCTTCTTTCGCTGTTTGTTTATCAGCATATGAAATGTTTTACTGTCGAACTGACGAGCCTGTAGAATGTTGGACTTGTGTTTCGCATTCTGCCGAGCCAGTTCCACCCTACAAGCTCTCCTGAACTCTTTCTTACATTCTTTCTTCCCTATACAGGATATGCTGTCGCTATCATTTGGCCTTCCTTCTTGAGTCCATAGCTTGCCTGCTGATCGCAGTTTCTTCATGGCATGAGCAATCTCAGTGTTCCAGACTTTTAGCTTTAGCTTGCTGTTGAAACGCTGCTTTATTGGTGTTGATTTTTTTTGCAGACACTGACATTAACATGCACAGTTCTGAGACTATACTATTGATCTGTGAGGGATCTTCAAGTTGAAGATTAGTTCTAATAACGTTCATACTGCTAGATATCAGAGAAGCATATCTGTGTTTATCGGTCTTTTCCCATTTGATTCTTGGGTGACTAGCATGAGAAGTTGTCTCAGCTGCTTTACTTGTGGCAAAATCAAAATCAAATCACATCTGTATTGGCATGTGGTCAGAGGTATTACATGAGCTATCTACAAGAACCAGCTTATGTGTACGCATAAATGGCTGCGGGATATTGTGGAGGAAATAATCTATTTCTGAGCATTCTTCGCCTTTTTGATTTAGGAAGGTCTTTCCGGTAGTAGAATACTTCAGTTGGCACTCTTTGATGAAACTCACCAGGTAGTGTCTGCGTTTTGAGTTGTCAGCTTTGGAGAGATCTTCATTTAGATCACCTCCTATAACTATGTAGTGGGTTTCTGTATATTTCAGACAGATTTCGAAGAGTTGGTCCACAGTTTCGCAAAATTCATCTATATGATCCTTTCCTCCACCCCTTGTTGGTAGGTAGACCGAGGCTATAAGATATTTCCTGTTTTTGCCATCAGTTAGTTCTATGCATTGTATTCTCTCTTTCATCTCCTGGAGCGGCAAGATCTGGTTATTCAGCTCGAGACTCCAGAATATGGCTACTCCACCGTACCTTCGTGGCAAATTGATTGGGGGTAGAGGATTGTTTATATCTACTCCTTTTCCGATGTAGCCAGCTTTTTTTGTGACCTCACTTAATGTATCAATCTGTGACTCAAATAACCAATGTTCTTGTATCAATGCAATCTGATTGACTTGCAACAGACTATCGATGGCATAAGGTGATGTTTTTACATTCTTACAGTTGAAGGCAACTATATTCAGGGGTGAAGATGATTTAGCTAAGGTTGATCGTTGTGGTGTTCTCCCAGGCCTAAAAAAGAATGTTCAGATATTTCTGCGGGAGGCTGTGTTTGTTTCTCTACTGTATTCGGTGCCATAGATGGTGATTGTATAGACATAGTCCAACTTGCGACTGGTGGCTGCAGTTGATCTGAAGTCCCTGCTCCATCACTGTTTTCTGGAGCTGCTGTCGGTTGTTGACTCAGAGCTGTGTGTAATATCTGGTTGTCTACTGACTTCATTTTGGACGAGTCATCACTCTTTCTAGTTGCTAATGCAAGAGGCGGGTGACCACCATGACTTACCAAAACCGGCTGCTGGTGAGTCCCCAGAGTGTAGCTAGGTGGGCATTGCTGGCCGTTGTAAGTCATGGGTGGTGGGAGCAGATATGATCCGGTCTGTCTTAACTGCCTTTGGTGGTGTTGACCAATAGCACCCACCTGATCACTAGCCACTGGGTATTTTTTGCTTAACCATTGCTGCGCCATCACCATAGTAGTTGGTGGTGGGCGAGTTGACATAATCATAGGACACAGGTGTTGGGGCACCATGATAGGTGGTGGATGTAACTGATGAGTTATCCCACTATGCATGGCTGCAGATGACCCGACATCTGTGAGCCTAATAGGCTCCAGCTGTTGGACGGCTGGATTATTTGGCAGTTGCTGATTTGTTATTTTATGGTTTGACAGAAACTGAGGATTAGTTGTGCTCGGGCCACACACAGTTTGTTGGTTACTCTGGTCAGTACTTTTTCTTGCATGTTGGTCTTCAGTTGCAGGACCTTTAACAGCTGGTTGTTGTGAATTCACATGTATCAGCCTGTTAGGTAGATTATGCTTGTACTGGAACTGCCGCCGGTTAACAAACACCCTACTTGGCTGGGATTGTTGCTGCCGTTTACCGTCCAGCTTTAGGAAAACCGAGTAAAAACAAACGCAGCGAAGCGAAACCGAGCGAAACTGATCGAAGCCAGGTTGAATGTTACCGAAACGTCCATAAAGAAGAGAGACCGGGATGTGGAGAGTTTAGACTCGAAAACGGCCATAAACTGATCAAATACTGATCGAAAACGGCCATAAAGAATGCAAAGATCAACTCTATAACATAACATAACATAACAGTTCTTCCACTATTTTCTAAACTTCTAGAAAGACTTTTCTACAATAGACTGATAAATTTCTTAAATAAATATTCTATTCTCTATAAAGCGCAATATGGTTTTAGACAAAACCACTCCACAATGCTGGCTCTGATAGATATGTTGGAAAAAATAACAAATTCTCTAGAAAACAAAGAACATATTCTTGGCATATTTCTTGATCTTTCTAAGGCTTTTGACACAATTGATCATAAGATTCTAAAAAAAAACCTATCTTATTATGGAGTGAGAGGAATTGCCCTAAATTGGATATCAAGTTATTTATCAAACAGAGTACAGTGTGTACAATACAATGGAGCTTGCTCTAGCAATGAAAACCTAGTCTGTGGTGTCCCGCAGGGATCAGTACTTGGACCTCTCCTGTTTTTAATATATATGAATGATTTACCCAATGTTTGTCAGCACCTTTCATTAATACTGTTTGCAGATGACACCAATGCTTTTTGCCACAACAAGAATATAGAAACACTATATAAAAATGTAAATGAAGAAATGGAAAAAGTAATAAATTGGTTTAAAGTAAATAAATTATCACTGAATGTCGGGAAAACTAATTACATGCTCTTTACAAAATCTAGAAAACTAAAGAAAAATGCCTTGCCAAAATTGTACATTGATAATCAGGAAATACAGGAGGCTGAGTTTGCTGAATTCTTAGGTGTCTACCTGGATAAAGATCTAACATGGGAGAAACATATAGAGATTGTAACATCTAAAGTGGCAAGAAACATTGGGATCATGCGACGACTTAAATCATACTTACCACCTAATATACTAAAAACACTCTATTGCACGTTAATACTCCCACAAATTACTTATTGCAACACTATTTGGACTAATACATATAAAATCAGACTGGCAAGACTAAAATCACTTCAAAAGCAAGCCCTTAAACTTCTTGCACAAACAGGAGAGGCCCAAAATGTTTACAAGACAGAAAATTTATTAAAACTAGAAGATATTGGTAATCTCCAATTATATACAATAATAAAAGATTTTTTCAAAGGTAATCTACCAAATTCACTGTCTTCTCTCTTTAACCTAAACACTGAAATACACGCATACAACACCAGATCTAGACACAACTTTCACACAGAATACAATAGAATGGAAATCTCAAAACAAAAACCATCCTTTCAAGCTACAAAACTCTGGAATAACACAGACACGAACACACGTACACAGATTATTAGTCAAAATTCCTGCAACCATATTATTAAACAAATGTTCATTAATAAGTACTAAATCGGGTAATTGGACCTCACTCATATATTAGTTACTACACCTTCATGCGCCCGGACACCACAGCAATTACCAGCAATTCATCAAGAAGAACCACCTGTTAACAATACTGATATTACTGCTCTTCCCCTGCCTCTACACTCCGGTTTGACATATTGTCTACATAAAATAAAAGGTACCAGTACTGCTGAATATTCTGGATCTAGTGGAATTTGTGGGAGAATTTTCTGCATAAGGCAGCAATGTCTTCTATTCCAAATGTGTACAGAAAATTACTTACGTCATAACCAAATCAGTTTGTTGCTAGAATCATGTTGGCCATTATTATCTTTACTGTATCATTAACCATAATCATATTTAATTAATTTTATTATATTATATTTTATGTGAATGTCTGGCTCCTGGGTCTTACATACAACACATTCCAAGGGACATAGCTCCTCTTGCTGGGTGTTTTGAAGAGGACTTGACCGGGGGCTGTGGTTGGCTAAGCCACCAACAACTCTCGGTCGGGTGGCTTTTCTGAATATTCAGCGAGTGTGCAGCTTCTGTGTTAAATCCTGAGTCAAATTGGACCAGCACTCCTCAAGATATACACAGATCCAGAACTTGATCATATCTAAGAGCTCTAAAAAAAAAAATCCAGCCATGACAAACACACTAAGAAATAGACTCGAACACAGATTCACATAGCCGGTTTACTCTCTTTCCTCTAGGGAAAGAAGGTGATAGACAATAATAATAATAATAATAATAATAATAATAATAATAATAATAATAATAATAATAATAATAGTAGAAACAGGATGAACTCCACCCCCACCCCCTTCATCCCCTAGCCCATTCCAATGAGTGAAATATGTTACCCACAGTATGAAGAACAATCAAAAACAAGTGAACCATGTTTGTCAAATGTCTCGTCTTTTTCTCTTTTTTTTCGCTTCTTTTTCTATGACAAATCCTATATTATTTGTCTATAGTTATGTATAAATATATTGTCATAATGCTTTATGTCTACTTATGTTAAATCATGTGTAACTTGTATGTTATTCTATGTCAGGGGTCCACAAGCTAATAGGCACAGCCTCCAGTGGACTCCCTGTTACCATATTGTAATTTGTAATATTTACCAAGAGAATAAATCAAATCAAATCAAATCTAAATCTAAACATAACATAACAAGTATACAGCTTACCAGGACTTTTACGTCCTATTATCAGCTGGTGTATAAACAATAATTATTAATTATTAATGTATGGTGATTTTCGGGTGATTTGGCTTATCTAATGCTCTATAGTTGTAGTACACTGGGTGCGTTACATAGATTTTGTCTAGTCTAGCTTTGAATGTGTTTATGGTAGGTGCGTCAACGACTGTTTCCGGTAATGCATTCCACCAGTCTATGATTCTGTTGGAGAAAAAATTCAGTCTATTGTTAGTATTCGCTCTAGTTTTTCTAAGTTTGAATTTGTGGCCACGTGTTCTGTCATCTTGATTTAATGTGAATAGTTTACTGGGATTTACTGAGTAGATATTATTAAGATACTTAAAAACATTTATGAGATCTCCTCGTATTCTTCTATACATTAAGGTTGGTAAGTTGAGATTCCGAAGACGATTTTCATAGGACATGTTCCGCAAAGCTGGTACCATTTTAGTGGCTCGTTTCTGGACTTTTTCTAATTGTTCGGCAGATTTCCATGTGTGCGTATTAAACTTTGGTACAGCATCTTAAATATGTCTGTAGTAATGGAATGAAACGTTCTCCATATAAGCCCTGTCATTCTGTTGGCTTTTGATGTGATGTTATTTATATGGGTTTCAAATGTTAAGTTTGAATCGATTATTATACCCAGATCATTGATCTCGCTCTCCTGCTTTAGGGCTACCATGTTATATCATTATCAAGGAGTTTTTACTTACAATTACTGGCACTTAACTGAGCTTTTGTTTGTGTTGAACATTAATTGCCAATTTTGGGCCCAGTTTTGAATGGCCTCTAGATCATTTTGCAGGATTTCACAATCACTCACCTCAGTTATTGAGTTGAACAGTTTAGTATCGTTTGCGAAAAGATAGAGTCTGGATTTTATGTTTCTTGGCATGTCATTTACGTATATTACAAACAGTAGTGGGCCAAGTACACTGCCCTGTGGGACACCGCTTATGACCATGGCCCAATCTGAGGCTGCCCCATTAAGCACGACTCTCTGCTTTCTTCCTATTAGAAATGACTTAATCCATTCTAGGAGTTTCCCCGAAATACCATATGCGTTTAACTTGATAAACAATCGCTCGTGTGGTACAGAGTCAAAAGCCTTCTTAAAATCAAGATAAATTACATCAATCGATTTCTTATTATCCAAAGCATTTGTCCATTCGTCTATTAGTTCTAGCATTTGAGTTACCGTTGATCTCCCCCGTAGGAACCCATGTTGGTATTCGGTAATTATTTCACTTTTCTTCATGTACTCTATCAGCTTGTCCCTTACTATGGCTTCAAGTATTTTGGATGGAACTGAGGTTAGACTGATGGGTCTGTAATTGTTCAGATCCCTCTTTGCACATTTCCAGTCAGAAGGTATAGTCCCTTCTGCTAATGACTTGTTATAAATTATGCTAAGTGGTTCAGATAATACATCTTTTAGTTCATGTAAAATTCTTGGATGCAGGTCATCAGGACCAGCTGATTTATTTGTTTTTAAATTTGCAAGTTTTTTTCTGATGTCTTTAACAGAGACAGTAATATTGTTTATTGTTGTTGTAGTCTCTGTTGTAAATGTTGGGATACTATCTAGGTTCTCATTGGTGAAGGTACTAGAGAAAAAGCGATTTAGTTCTTGACTTTTTCTTTCGTTTGTGGTTTTTAAATTGCCATCAAGATCTTCTAAGTCTCCCACATTATCTTTGGACTTGAGCTGGCTATTTACATAAGCCCAGAATGACTTTGGATTAGATTTGCTATTTTTAGCTACAGTTTCCTCATATTTTTTAACTGCACGTTTACAGAATTGGTTCACCTGATTTCGTATACTAGCATATTTGTTGTAATCTGTTGATGCTCTTGTTTGCAAATACCTTTTCCACTTCCTTTCTTTTTTTTGCACTAACTTGAGGGCCTTTCTGTCTAACCAGGGTGGTCTATATCTTTTATTGTTTTTAACTTGTTTGGTTGGAATATAGTCTTTCGTGAATTTATTTACAAGATTTTTGAAATTTATTCAACGTTCTTCGGGGGATTTGTTGTGGAAAAGTGCTTCCCAGTTAATACTTAGAGCTGATTGTAGTGCGGAATAGTCACCTTTGTCATAAGCCAATTTATTGGTCATATTCTGCTGTGGTTCAGCGTAGCATTTTAGTTCATAATAAATGCATATATGGTCACTTTTACCAAGGGCTGGTAGAGGGATTATGTTGTTAATCATTTCTTCCTCATTGGTGAATACTAAATCTATGACACTAGGCTCACAATTTATTCTATATCTTGTGGGAAATGAGATATGTTGGTGAAGGAAAGCATCGCCTACAGCCTCCAGACAGTAATCAGCGTGCTGTGCTTGTTTTACGAGAATACCACCTGCTTTCCAGTCAATTTCTGGAAAATTAAAATCGCCAGTAATTAGTAGGTGGGAATGCTTTTTGGCAAACACATTCTTAATAAATGTATTTAATTTTGTATTGTTTTCTTCGTTTGAGTTTGGACTGCGATAAACTGCCAGGATTAGCAATGTATCTGACCCCTTTAACTTAACCTCTACTCCAACTACTTCCTCATGTAGATTACTGAGAGTTGATTTTGCTTCTGTGGGATTTAGGGATGATGCAACGTGTACACTTATTCCACGGACGTTTTGTTTGTCTATATTGGTGAATATATCATAGCCATTGATTTGCAGCTCTTCCTTTTGAACAGTATATCTTAGATGTTTTGGGTTTGTTTCTGTGATTATAATTATATGGGGGGATAGCTGCGATATCTTTATTTGTAGCTCATGCCTCTTATTTAAAACTGAGTCTGCATTTGTGTAAAATACTTTAAGTTTGTTGGAATTATTCATATTACATTGAGACTTCTGTGTAGCACTAGTTGTTTTATTTGGTTCTTTGTGTAGTAGACCCCGTTTCTTGTCTATCACCTTATTTAGTATTAACTGTGATTTTGTTGGCATGTTTCCAAATGGGTGTTTGAGATATACACATGTGTTAACACGTTTACAAGTTCCTTCATGTACAATGGTTTTATTTTGTTTGGTTGGGTTTATTGTATGGTGATAATTCTTCAGAATGCTGTTTGGTTGTGTAATTATTTGTTCATGTGGATTTGGCTGGTTGTCTGCTTTATCGATACATGTTGTATTGTTATGTGTGGATACGTCGGTTAGCAGGTGATATCAGTTCGCTAATGTAATTGGTTCGGGTTGTGTTCTGCTTGGCATATGTTTAATAAGGCTACAGTTGTTCTCCCCCCCCCCCCTATCCCCCTCCCTTATAAACAATCCGGAGAGAGTGAATCTCTCCTGTTTGTTCGCATTTGTAGTGAATGAGAAGTTGCAACATAATTGGTTATGTTCTCGGATAGTAGACAAAGACCATTGTGGTTGGGATGTATGCTGTCCCTGAATAGTAGTAGATTGGCTTCCCCATTGGGGTGGGTGAACAGTTCAGAGTTGTCTACATATGTTACACCATGCCATGTAGCTAGAGACCTTAGCATTTCGTTAAATTGGAAAACCAAGTTGTTCTCGTATCTATTGTTAGGTCGAGGCAGCAGTGAAGAGACCAATATTTGGATATTTGGTGCTAGTGTCTTGGCTTGTTCAATCATCGAATCGTAGTCATTGATCATTCCATTTACTCTATGCTTGGCAATATCATTGCTTCCAACATGGATTACTAGTGTGGTGTAGTGGTTAGGTGATAGGAATTGTTCAAGTTTATCCGCAATTTCACTGATTCGTGCCCCACCATAAGAACGGACAATTACATTTGTTGTTTCAGATGACATGTACATTCCGCTGAGCTTTCTCAGAGTTGAACTTCCAATAATTAGAACATTTTGTGATGTTTGTTCTTTTGATAAGTATTTGCATGGCGAGCTTGACCCTGATCAATGTTGTTGTTATTGGTGTGGTCAGAAAGTATGCTGTATACTTGCCGGCAGATTGCTTCATATTGTGGTTGTTACCATTCGTTTGTCTAGAGAAGGATGGAGAGTATGGAGTTTCTACGACATTGTTGTTAGCAATGACATGGCTGTAACTTCTGGTCCCACGCTTAATAGTGTTGCTACTTATGTGGCGGTTCATTTGTGAACAACTCTGGTTGGGTATCTGCCTAGGTCCTCTGGTTGGGTGTATTGCATTTGTTAATTGCACTTTGGTGGTTACCTGTCCCAACTGGGGTGCATCTCGCCTATTCTTTGTCTGTATATTATGTGTACGACCACTCTGGGTTCTAGTGATATCCCTGGATGTCGGAACAGAAACATGTTCAATGACTGTCTGTTTGTGCTGTTCTAGTAGCTCTTTGGGTCTTGTAAGATCAATATGGTTAGACATATGAGTATGGCCACTAGTTATCTCATTTTGTTTACTCATCTGCAATTCTTGCACTTGTATATTTAGAGCAGCATACTCATTTCGGATCTGTCTGATCTCTTCCAGGACATCACTAAGGATCTCACTACAAGAGTCATCTGAGGGTTTTAATTGAGTATAACCACCCATGTTTGTTTCAGTGTATGCATCACACACATGTGTAGCTACATGGTTAGCCGTATTAACGGCAGGTTTTAGATGAACCTTTGATTGGGTAGACGAGTCATAGACTTCTTCTGAGTGTAACAGGGTAAATACATATATATATAATTTGCAATATGGTTGTACTACCTGGCTACGAGTGACAAAGTTCTTATATGTCACCTTAAGTTCGTTGAATTGAGGAATAGATGAAACATAAACACTGGCTGATGAAATGCTATATAGGCGAATTTATTTACAGTGATGTTGCTTTGAATACCATGGATTTCAGGTTAAAACTCACATATCAGAAACCCTGATGTATCATATATAGTTAAAAGAAGAGAGGATAAACACATTAAGTAAAAATCTTAATATATTGCAGGATATGGAAACCCAAGGACGATTAATGGTGACCCAAATTAATCCCATTGCCATATGCGATCACATGGACGCCTCTTACTGGGTGTTCATATCCATAAGAACAATACAATAAAATACCAATATTATATATCATAAAAGTATAATCAAAACAATCTAAATGTCTTCATAAAGTTACACCATGCTTGCATAATCCGACGCTCAGATAACATTTCTTGATCTTATCATTCATCTACATTCTAGCTATGTCTCAATCAGCGATCCTAACTAGTTTATCAAAGCATCAATATATAATAAACAATATACTAATTAGCTATTAGCTTCCAGTTCCTTAACTTAGATTATATTTTTCTTTTAATTATTATTGATGTTCCTTTTTCGGCAACGTCCCATGATTACATCAACACCATTGGTTAGTAACAATCTTGTCCCTTCAGATGGCATATAGGATACAGGATAGTAGTAAAGTCTGAGTGCACAATTTAATAGGATATGGAATAGCTTCTAAGATCACACCAGACTTCCATACTTGGATGTAATTACATTTCCTTACACTCACCCCATGGCTTACACGACAACATTTCGGATGCCAGATTCTCTACAGCAATCCCACCGAATAGCCATCATTTGAATCCTGAATAAAGTAATTACTACATGGTAACAACGTCATTAAAACGTCCAACAAAGTACATGTAAAATATTAAGATAATCGACTAAGCTACTTTTCAATTATGGCAAGGTATAATGTATATATGGAACATAGCCTGTTTATAATGGCCCATTTACGCTACAGCATTGCAAATCTCATATTAACCCATTTCCTCCTTAATATAAGTATTACTTAAAATGTAAACAAAATAATATCCATTGATATTTATTATTATTATTATTATTATTATTATTATTATTATTATTATTATTATTATTGTTATTATTATTATAATACAGGGTAAGCTGATTAGTCCACTAAGAAATCATCCACTGTATTATTTACACCAACTACTTGCAAAATAACGCATTAGATATACACTAGGTAGTAAGTCAAGAAAGGGAAATAAATCCGTCTAGTCAGAGCCCGGCGCAGTTTATTACTGACAGCAGTCCTCCCCCTTGATTTCTATCAACATCTAAGGGTGTCTGGTTGCGCAGCCTCATGGAGGATAATTAAATCAACCGACCGGCTAGCCATATTAAAAACCTCTACAATGCACCTGCAGCTGCATGCCGATTGTAGCAGGCAGTATACATAGCGTGTCTAGCTTAAATCCCACAGTTCATGACGCTAATATGTGTGCACACTGCCCATTTTCATCCCAAATTCCCAGGATCTACAATTCAACAAACCAGCCCATATGATTGGTGACTGTTTTGGAAATTCACTACCCTGGACGGATTCTCTTCTCACCTCATTAAGCAAAATGACCATCTAATGAGCAATATCAAATGGTTTATTCCTGCTGAAATATTCCCTGCTTTCTGTACCATAACTGAATACTAATATAATTGTATCCCGTTCAGGCTCTGTGTGTTGTGTGGGTGTGTGTATGCGTGCCTGCACGTGGGTGTGTGGTGCATGCGTGCAGGCGTTCATGCATGCATGTGTGTATAGCGTTCGTGCGTGTATGGTGTGTGCATGCGTGCGTGGTGTGGGGGCGTACTTGCGTGAGCGCATGTGTGCGTGTCTGTGTGTGCGTGCGTGCGTGTGTGTGTGTTGGGTTACATCATACTTAATTAAATGTTAAATTTCACTTACCATGAAGCCTGGTTATTCAGTTCCCATCCTTTAATTTGCCATACACTGCCGAAAAACAGCCAAGTCTATATTTCTTGGTAAATGCCATGCAATTCACTGTGCTAACCTTTATAAGTTTTTACTCTCACTATCTGCTATGCACAGTCCGGTCCTATTAAACACAATTCTGACTTCCTCTCTCTCACTCAGCTGTTCTCCCTGTCTCCCATTACTGCAACCTGATCTGGTCAGATTTTAATTGACGCCAAATAGTCCCGAACTATATCTTAGTTACTAAATTACACCTATGGGATAGCCGGATTAAACCAACTCAGTTTCACATGGGTACCTCAAGTTATCTCATGTGACACACGATTACTATCCAAGATTCACTCAGAAACCAAGTCCAGCTCCTCTCTTAGATACATATTCATACACCAAGCATGCATAAATCAGTTGTGGGAGGGTGACATGTTAATTAATATGACCAGCGAATGCTGGAATTGAGCAGATACAGTGTGGCTTAAACAAGTACATAGGCTGGGTGGAAAGTTATTTATTCATTAATTGAAGTCATGTAAATTCACTCTCTCACATTCTCCCCAACTTTCTTTTTGTCGTCCCGACAATTATTTATCAATAAGTTGTTTTGTTAGAACTAGTGCTAATAAACGTTGAGCCTTAGCTAGGTCTGCTATGATTCCTGATGTGCTTTCACTCATAAACCCTTCTAGTTTCACCACAACTTGTACGGCTTCACTGGTTAGTTGACTGGTATCTGTATACCCTAACCTGTCGCTATGCTTTCCAGCTGTGATCCGTGTAGATCGCCTAAGAATTGGATGTTCCCCAATGTCCTCAGAGACTTTACTAGCGTCCTGGCATATCCTACCATGTCCAATGGCTAATCCATCTGTCACTCCTAAACTTAGATCAGGTCCAATATTATCCAGCGACTCTGCTATTTCCTGAACCGTTTTACTTGTCGTACTCCATAAGCGGCTTGCTGGTTCTAAATGGTTACTTTGAAGATTCGTGACTGGCGTTCGATTAAAATCTGCATTATTTAAAGCAGCAACTACATTAGACAAATCAATATCTTCATTCTCTGATGTAGATATATCCGGTTGATCATCATCTGTGTTGTCTTCACATTGCTGGAACTCCTCATCCCAAGAATTCTTATTGTCACTGGGGATAACATCTCTGTCACCCAAACTAACATATTCATGCACATTTAACAATTCAGTCCTATGTACTCGCCTAATATTGCCAATGCCAGTTATTGGTTGAATCTCATAGACATGATTTAATGGATCTATTCGTCTAATTACTATATAGGGTTTATCACACCACTGATCTTGAATCTTGTTCCGCCCTTTGATTCCTCTATTCTTGATGTAAACTTTGGTTCCTGGGGATATATCAAAATCACTAGCTTTTTCATCACATCGTTTCTGACGTTTTTCTGCTTCCTCCCTGAGTTTGTTTACTGCTAATTTCTGAGCGATCTCCATTTTCTTTTGATGCTATTCTATCCAGTCATGCATAGACATGTCCTCATGTGTATCCGTGCCACCTGACAACATACTATCAATGGGCAACCAGGCTTCTTGGCCAAAGAAAAGAAAATGAGGTGAATAACCAGTTGATGCATGGGGTGTCACATTGTAAGCCCAGACCAACTCTGGAATGTACTTAGGCCATTTCCGCTTCTGTTCTGGTGTTAATGTCCTCGACAAATCATGAAATGTCCGATTAAACCTCTCAGTCTGTCCGTTTCCCTGGGGATGGTATGGTGTAGTTCTGGTCTTTTTGATATTATACATGCTACACAATTCTGCAATAACGGAAGATTCAAAATTCTTGCCTTGGTCACTATGAATGGAGCGTGGTATACCATATCTTAAAAACCATTCCTTAACCAATGCTTCTGCAACGGTATGTGCCTTTCGGTCACGTGTTGGAACACACAGTACTAGTTTTGTAAAGACATCAGTCATCACTAGTACATTTTCACGTCCATCACTAGATCGTTCTAACAGTGTATAATCAATAGCCAATATGTCCAATGGTTTCCTAGCAATCAAACTTTTCATGGTAGTGTGAACCTTTGGCTTTGATTTGGCTAACAAACAACGTTCACAATGTTGATAGTAACTTTCTATTTCGGCAAACATTTTTGGCCAATAGCACCGTGCTCTGATCAACATCCAGGTTCGTTCCTTACCTTGATGTCCCATCTTGTCATGAATGGCTTCCAGAACTTGACTCTTCAATGAGGAGGGTAACAATAATTGGGTCACTTCTTGGCCATCCACCCAAATGATACGATATAGAACACCCTTAATTTCCCTCAAATGATTCCATTGATTGACTAATTTCTGAACGTTACTAGATTCATTGAGAATCTGGTTTCTAGCAGGGTTTCCATGTTTCCAAAAATATACCAGTCTTCCAACCTCACTATCTAATCGCTGCAGTTCAGCTAATTCTGTACTACTGTATGACGGCAAGGTATCTGAAACACTATGTGCATCCGTTGATGGGCTTGATTGAACAGAGGTCTGCATCTCCTCTGCTGATACATCTAATCTTTGCAACGCACTGATTTTCCTTCTTAATTCCACCGGTACGACTATTCCCCCAAAAACGGTTCTACGATCCAGAAACAATTCTTCTGCTTTAGCATGAACCTTAGCATGTAACCGGCTAAGAGCATCTGCATTCCGATTGGACTTCCCTGAACGGTATTTAACAGTAAAATCTAACTGAGACAACTGTGCCATCCTTCTAGCGTCTGTCGCTCCTAATTTGGCTGTTTGTATATATGAAAGAGGATTACTGTCGGTGTACACTACAAATTTGGAACCTAATAAATAGTCTCGGAACTTATCTGTTATGGCCCACTTCAAACCTAACATCTCGAGTTTCATAGAACTATAATTTGCATCATTTCTTTCAGCTGGTCGGAGTCCTCTACTTGCATAGGCAATGACAAGACACCTACCCTCCTGTTGTTGCGAAAGAACAGCACCGAGGCCTCTGTAACTGGCATCTGTTTCCACGATGAACGGTTGCGAAAAATCAGGGTATCCTAATAATGGACTGCTGGGTAGCTGTAGAAAAAGATAGGACTGCAGTGCACTTAGGAAACACTATACAGCAACATTTATATATGCAGCACTTTCTCCCGCCACCAGCAATTTTTCACTGAGGTCACTGTCCGTGCTATAACTCTGTTGAGCCCGGCATACTACCGACTAAAGACCTTTCCTATTCAGCTCGATAGGATAGGTTTAATATGATTAGAGAAAATCTCTTCATTAGGAGACACGTAGTGTATGCCTCTTTTCCGGTAGTTGCGATAATTTAGCCCCGCACACCGGCAAGGTTGTGTAAGATTGGCCAACATACCTAAAGGGCTTCATATTTCTAAGTTATTGTCTCTCTTCATGTTCCACTAAGCCTTATGGCTTCTTAATTGTTTGGATGTCCCTAGCCACACCATGGACTGATCCGACCCTGGGAAACTATTCAGGTTTTAGGAGCGGTGATGGCCAGGGTGTGGTGTCACATACATTCCCCGAGTATCTTCGGTTTCTCACTAGTTAGTTACCTTTGCCAGTGTAGGAAAGCACTGCGAAAACATATCTCAATTATTATTTTCTTTAATCTGCTGAACAATCCTCCCACACCGCAGTGCATAACTGGGCAACTTGTGTCTAAACCTAACGCCAGGTTAAAAAGTTAGTTCCATAGGACCTGGTGACGGGCGAGATGTGCATCCCCACTGAATTCCGTAATAATGTCTGTGCATGATATTAAGATCTGCCACGCCCCCACTGGAAGGACATTCACGGTGGGTATTCGTCTCTCTTACCCCATACATAACAATAGATCAGTTACCTAAAATGCTTTTGTAAAAAGTAACCAATGTCCTGTGACGTTTTATGTGGTTACGGAGCGAGATGTCTGGATTCTTATCCAGTTCGGAGGTTTTGCAAAGTAACATGTATGTATGCTATCTTCAGTATTGATGTCTTAGGGTATCCATTCTCAATAACAGCTGTATCTAAAAGGCTAGGTAGACGCCAGCCATTTGCAGCCTAAAATAATTCTTGTCTCTAAAAACTAAATATGAGGTTAGACATAGAAGAAGGCCCGCATAAATAAAAGCGGCAACTACTAATTCAGCATATTGAGAATTACATAAGACGGTGACATGGGAATCCTTTGGGAATCGCTCGTCCCGTCTTCACGTAAAACAGCACGCAACCTTATGGTTATAATCTCACTAGGTATGGTCTTTTCTTCACAGCATTTTGGTTGAATATTAGAGTGGACCCCTTTCGGCCACTACTCTTCTCCCGCTTTAAGCGATGGTGACATTTTCCTGTGACGGAGGCCTGCGCGAGGCACTTGCCTCTCGCAAGGATTCAGTGATGACGGTCCATGCAAGGATAATACTCCTCACCCAACCTAGCACTAGGAGTAGTGCCTGCGTGAGGCACAAGATTTTCCGACACTTTTCTTTCCTTTCAGCTTAGAGGTATAATAGCTTATATTAAGTTAATTAGTTAAATCTTGTGTGTGGGAGCCTCCCTTACGGGGATACCTCTGCGGACCTACAAGTCTGCGTGGTACCACCTGGAGCCCCACGTTTAGAAGTTCATCAGGCTGTCTCTATGTCTTGTGTTTTTGTATGCTCATTATATTTATCTAGCATACTTGATGGTCTGTTTAGGTAAAAATATTGTATAGACTTATGTTAATTAGGTCAACAAATCAAAGCTTTTAAGTCCATAGATCACACAATTGCTATGGACAGGGATACTGGTGAGACAAACTCTTGGGATGAAACTGTTGTGTTTAATGTTCGCGACGATGGTCGCATGGCCCCACCGGAATGATTGAGTTCCACGGGCATTAGGAGCCGGTCTTTCTTACCCGTAGGGCAGTATCGTACAGGATCTGTCACCCCGAGACTGGAAACTAACCAGTGTCATCATTCGTCATGCACTTGCGGCGTGGTGAGTCGACACCAGACACCGGAACAGCCCAACACTACCCTGCAAGCTACAAGTGGCACCCGATTTGGGGCTCAATAAACATCATTATTAATGCGCAGCGAACTGACGCTTACACTGCATAGTGAGCTTAGTTCTATAGCATCTCCATTTGGCGATAACTCCTTCGACCAAGGGCTAGCGTCATACGATGGATTCCAAGCTCACATGCTCACCGACTATCCCAGAAATTCACCAGTGGAATCAACAACCCCCCAATATAACCTGTTTTCGCCTGTCAGTGACGGCACCTTTTGGGATGCCTCACAAGTGGGAACAGAGTTTAGAACCGTATCGGACGTCCGTGACAGGCCAACTCCATCAGGGCCACATCGTGGACGACCACGACAAAGACCCGATTACGGGCACACTCATAATCCTTAACTACTATCGTTCACCTGTGTCATCTACGGAGACCATATGGCAGGGTGACAATCCATATCATAGACAACCTCCCGTGCTGCCCCCATCACATCACTATTCTCGAGGGGAACACCGCAGCATCATTGGGAGGAATCGGCACCACCTTTTCACCAGTACATCAGTCATGCTACACACCTCGACCACCAGCCGACCACACCACCGCCATATGTGGAATATCAGTCCTCACCTCGAGAGGAACGTCCGCGTAATCTTCATAATGTTCTGCCTCCCGTCCATAGACCCTGCCGGTTTATGGTTCTACAACAGGGTAGGCTTCACTGGATTGGAGTACACGCATTCCCGCTCCTCGGCATCGACATCGATGGGAAACACCAACATCACCGCAACCACCACCTGCACAATGACCAGCCTCAGAATACTCGTCAGTCTCCCGAACACCACCATCACCACTGGCTGGATTTCAAACACTTCATTCTTCCCGTGGTCTTGGCTGAGTCATTCTCCCTCCCGAATTTAGCAGGGAGAGTGACCGGGCCAATATAAAATACTGTTCGAGATAATAAGTCGAACTAACCGCTGGAATGATCAGCAGATGGGTGAGTATCTCGCCGCAAAGTTTTCGGGAAAAGCCCTTCATGTTCTTGCGGATCTCGGGACTGATTATACACCCACTTACACCCAATTGGGACGAGCACTAACTGAACGATTTGGTGACACGACTCTTAGAGAAACAAACCGTTTACAACTTAAAAATCTCCGACGACGCGTGGGAGAAACTCTGGAGCGAACTAGTCGAATCAGAAGGCTAGTCACCCACGCATATCCTAGCACCAATTTAGAAGGCATAACACATCTGCATCTTGACACATTCATTGGTGCATTAAGCGGTGAACCCGCCCTGAAAGAAAAACTATTTCTTGGTGACCACAGGAGTTTGGCCCAATAAACGGCTACCGCGGTCCGCATAGAAAACTTTCTGGAGCGGGAAAAGAACAACCAACGACAACTTCACCCTATCAATGAGGTAGAGGGTGCAGCTATCGCCACGTCCACCAACGCTCCCCGTAGATCATCAACACCTACCGCACCAACACAACAGCAAACAAATTCACAAAATTCCCATCAGAATCAAGCACCTGGAGGAAGGGGGCGTGGAAGTAGAGGAAGCTACAACAGAGCCCCGGGCACGGGAACCAGCGCAACAATAACACTAACGGCAACATGAAGGAATGAATAGACGAGATCAATAAACAGATCTCCGCATTAACAAATTTAGTAAACACACTCAGCACGAACCTCGCCACCACTCACTTTAGAACAGCGAACACCACCAACACTGCCCCGCCACCAAACACCTGTTTCGGATGTGGTCAGCCAGGCCATTGGAGGGAACGGTGTCCTAACCGACCTCCATCTACAATGCCTGCCCCTGACCACAGTACGTCGCAACCAGAGAAGCCATTAAACTCTTAGGGGCACCGATAGTAGAGTCACCTCGGTGCCCGTATCTACTTCCCGGCTCAACTGCGGCCCTCGTACAACAATGTCCGGTGGCTAATAATTACCAACCAAATTCAGCTTTTACACCTGCACAAAACGCATGGCTTCACATATGTTGATGCCTATGATGCCTCCCACATCCGCAGCATCGCCATCCCCCTCTATCTCCGCACATAACAAGCCTTCTTTCCTTTGTAAAACGGCAGTAGTAGGTTGTAGCACCTCCGCTGAAACAACGTTTTTGCAAGCACCACGTCCCGCCAACAAGACACTGAATTCTCGGTGTCCCTAGGTGGTATGCAAAACACCGCCCCACACAACATCATCTTCGACATCCACTGACAGCAGTGACTTGGGAGGGACGGTTCACTCCACCTCATGGATTCGTAAACGCCGACGTAGACGGGGAGAAACACGTCCCTGTCGGCATCACTGTTTCTTCTGTGCTTCGCCAAAGCATCCAATGAATCATTGCAAGAAATGGCTCGCACAGGTAGAGCTTATACGTCATCCCGTACACACCGCTGTCTACACCAATACTGCATACCCAGAAACAGCAACATCTCCATCATCATTGCTACCCCCAGATCTGCCCTCACCGCAGCCCTCACAGCAGCGACGACGACTGACTGGTCCCTTCCTCACTCAGCCATCCACTACATTAAAAGAAGCCATTTGGAAACAGGCCGATTATATACAGAATGATTCCGCCCCGACACCATTGTCGCAGATGGCGTCATCGGAAACTCTTCCACAGGTACACCGCAAAGTGATATACAAATGTGCCGGTCTGTTTAGCAGTGTTTCCACCAGTGCCACCGTTGACACTGGTGCTTCAATTAAGGTATTCAACAAGCACTTATATGAGAGCATCCCCCCTCATAAAAAGCCTCCCCTTAAACCTACAAACATTTACCTACAGACGGCTACGGGAGCTGATGCGCCCGTTGCCGGTGTAGTCAATCCAGGCATCCAAATAGAGGAGATCCAATTCATGCAGCGAATTGTCATCGCCTCTATTCATAGCAATGCCCTCCTTGGCTCTGAGTTCCTCAGTGCCAGCGAAGCCATCATACAATGAAAACAACGGGAACTCGACATACACAGCCGATGAATACCTCTTGGATCGGTATCGTCATTATACGACACATGTATGGTTATATTATCAAGTACCGCCACAGTTGAGCCCGGACAAGAACAAATCTTATGGGCCACCGCACCACAATTAGGAAGCAACACACACATCGCCATGCTGGAACCCGACCCTGATTACACAATCGCCTCTCAATGCGCAAGTCCCTGTATGATAGTGGACACTACTAATAAGGAATATATACCTTTTAGAGTGTTCAATGGTACCGCAGACCTCATCACTCTTGAACCAGGAGTACGCTGCGGCCATTTAGTGGACATAATCTCATTGGAATCACCTACACTTACCGACACACCACAGCATATGACTGATGATTTACCCGAACATTTACATGATTTATATCTACGTGCCACAGTTGGATTACCGCAATCACAGAAACACGAAATTCGGAAACTACTGTACAAATATCGCGATAGATTTTCCTCCGGAGACATGGATCTCGGAGAAACTCATCTTGTGCGACACTCCATCGACACGGGCAATAACTGCCATGTACGTCAACCGGTATGACGTCTCCCCATTCATAAAGATGTGGAAGCAGATCAACAAGTGAATGACATGTTGCGGACTGGTATTATCGAACCCTCAGCATCTCCATGGGCTAGCCCAATAGTACTAGCAGGCAAAAAGGATGGAACCTTGCGGTTTTGCATTGATACCACTGCCTTTATGATCTTAGCATCAAGGATGCTTATCCGATACCTCGGATAGATCAGGCCTTAGATTCTTTGTCCGGAGCCAAGCAGTTTTGTACCCTTGACTTAGCTAGTGATTACTGGAAAGTGACCATGGATGAGGCTGACATAGAAAAGACTGTATTCGTTTGTAGGTATGGTCTTTTCCAATTCCGCAAGATGCCCTATGGCTTGTGCAATACTCCCAGAACTTTTGAAAGGCCCATTGAGCAGGTATTAACCACCCTGCAATGGTAAATCTGTCTCTGTTACATCGATGACGTAATCGTCTTCGGACCCACGTTTGAGCAAACCCATATCAATTTGGACACGTTTCCGCACAGCCAATTTGAAACTCAAACCCAACATATGTTATCTCTTTAGACAGAGCGTTGAGTTCCTGGGACACGTCATATCCGGTGACGGAGTGGCTACGCAGCTGTCCACAACTAAGGCAGTAGCGGAGTGGCCGACGCCATCTTCAGTCACAGCGACACAGAGTTTTCTTGGCTTATGCCAGTACTATCGCCGTTATATCCGAGATTTCAGCGAGATTGCTTCACCCCTCTACAAGATCACCGAAAAAGATCGACCATCTGAGTGGACGAGTGAATGTGAAGGCTCGTTCATGGCACTGAAGGAACTATTGACGACTGCCCCGATTCTTGCTCATCCTAATCCAAACCTCGATTTCATCTTAGACACTGACGCATCAGCTTACGCTATCGGCGCGGTTCTATCTCAGGTCACAGAAGATGGAACGGAGCAGGTATTGGGTTAGGGTTCACGTACTCTGAATAAAACGGAGAGAAAATATGCAACCACCAAGTGAGATCTATTAGCGGCGGTATATTTCGTCAAGTACTATAAACACTTTCTGTACGGACGCCCCTTTACACCCCGTACAGACCATGCCTCACTACACTGGCTCAGGAACCTAAAAAACTTTAACATTGTTCACCATCCCGGTAAATTGTATGGGAATGCCGACGCGCTCAGTAGAGTTGTAGCGGACACTGAACATGAAACAGTCAACATGGCCATCTCCGGAGTTCCCCGAATTGAAGGGCGCAAAGTGGAATCCGGAGAAAATTGCAAACAACAGACGTGCAGACACGAAATATATATGCATGGATCCAGGAGGGGGTACGTCCTCCCAAGGAATCGGTAGCACCACTATCCACCACGGCAAAATATTATTACCAATGATTCAAAGAATGTCAACTGATAAATAACATTCTTTACATCAATAACCGTCTGGTAGTCCCGGAAAGTTATCGTAACCTCATATTAAAAGAACTACATGATAACACCGGGCATCTGGCCATGGAAAGTACTGTTGCCCGTATCAAATCAATATTCCACTGGATCGGAATTTGCGATGGTGTCAAGGCATGGGTTGCCAAATGTATCCCATGCCATGCCAGCAATTGGCCAGCACCATATCGCACCATCATAAATTAAGATTGTTGGTGCACCATGGGAGCGAGTGGCTATCGACGTGCTCAGACCCTTGAATATGACAGATGACGGAAATAAATACATCCTCGTATTGCAAGACTATTTTACAAAGTGGGTAGAAGCATTTGCTTTGCCAGACCACGAGGCATCCACCGTAGCGTAGGTCTTGGCAAGCAATGTGTTGTGCAGTTTTGGTATGCTTTAGGAGTTGCACTCCGACCAAAGAAGTAAATTTGAGAGCCGGCTCATATCAGAGCTCTGCAAATTGTTTCATATCGTCAAAACAAGGACGACTCCATACCATCCCCGAAGTGACGGGATGGTAGAGAGATTCAATAGAACTCTCGTGGAGATGCTTACAAAGGAAACACGCCTTGATTGTAAAGATTGGGATCTATGGCTCCCATATGTACTCATGGCTTACCGCACTTCAGTACATTCCAGCATGGGTTATACCCCATCTCGGGTAATGTTAGGCCATGAATTAGCCTTACCCCTGGATCTGGCCATGCCCCGGATACCAGGAGAGAAAAATTCACCATCTCTCTATGTTGAACTCTTGCGGCAGTGGATAGAACAAGCCCATGAGTTAGTGAGAGAAACACTATCCACTGCACACCGGCGGCAAAAGACATAGCACGACCGGAGAGTGCATGGTGATCCATGTGAAGCAGGAAGGATGGTCTGGGTACACGATTCGCGATGGTCTGTAAATGTGCCAAGTAAACTGAGTTAACAGTGGAAAGGCCCCTATGTGGTAGTAGGTAAGACATCGGACATGACCTAACTTATCCGTGCTTCGGATGGCCTGGCCTCAGTCATCCACTTCGATTGGCTTAAAAAGTGTGTTAGTGACGACCCAGCACCAGCGCTCACGTGACACCGGTACCCAGACAGATATTTCTACGGAAAATAGTGTTCCCATGGTTAGTGCAGAGCACCGCGGTGCCAGTTCGACCCCACTTCTACAAAGCCAGAATGCGGGTGAACATGCGGCTAACGCTGACGATGATGACGAGATACGTACTCGCCCTCTCCCTCCTCAGCACAGGTCTACTCGATCTGGGAAGCCGTATCTGAATAACTTTTTGTTTGTTTTGTCCAAGGGACCGGATGGAAAAGCTGTTCCCCCGATCTCTTCCCATTCCCACCCACTTCATGCTATGCCGCCCATCATAGAGTTGCCACAAGCGGAAGCTGAGGCTGACCCAAGCCAGTGGGGTGGAACATATGATGAATAGCATGGAAGTGAAGAGGCTAGATGAAGCTTTGGCGTGTCTAGAACTGCAAAACCGTACAACGAGGTGTACCCGACCACCCCCCAAAATCGCCGGACCAATTCCAAACCAAGCGAGACACTTAACCATAACCACACCACCAACCCAAATCCAACTGGGATCCCTCATCTATACACCACGTTCGCACATCACTGGCCCAGTCCATTTCACACTCCACTCATCGTCTGTTGACTGGCAATCTTCAGATATGAGAGAGACTGCTGCTACAGAGGATGTGGCAACCCGCACAGCACCAACCAACATACCCCCCCCCCCCCAACCCCCGCGGTGGGCAGGGAAGCAGCCTGTTCAGCAGACTCTCAGCTCAAATTTTCTCGGTGTCTAAAAACTACGACACCAACCGTCATGTAAAGGAGGATGACCAACATCCCCTTGGCCAAAGGCCACCCACAATAGGTGTACAATACTCCCCCATGAGCAGTCAGGACAACGCACCACAGACAGAACGTCATCACATACAGAACACACTTGCCCTCAAGGCTGGATACGTCAATTCATCATTGCGCGTACATCACATACATACTCGGTTATACTCAGCATAACAGAGACATTCAACACCGGCAACAACATCGTTTAGCAGCACCTAGCGATATTAATTAATTCCCGATAGAGACATAAAAGTATGCCTCCCCTCTCCTCTTTGGCACCTCTATGTGCTCTGTCTCTTAAATATGCATCTATTGCGTCACTACTCCTCTCCGGCCACATGCCTACCTGGGAAGTCTATAATTTCCTGCCTAGCATACGTCCATGCGTTGATCCACAATGCGCGATCGTTTGCCGCGGATGTCAAACTAGGAGGGGGTGGTGTAGTTCGGATCGACCGGTCAGGTACTGGCCGTACCAGCGAAGCTGGGTACACGCCGCCGGTCCTGGATTCGTTCCCTGAACATGCCCCCCCCCCCTGGGTAGAGCTATAAGCATATATGAGCCTATGAGAGTGACCGCATTGTAAAAACGACTAAGTTCGTTAAAACGCATAGTGCGCATGCGCACGCTTAATACTATTTTTGACAGAGCGCATAATTTATGACCAAGATAGGATGACGCTTTTAGTGTACCGTGAAGGTACAATGTAATCCTTTTTAATAAGTTGTTCCCGCCAAATCGGGCATTAATTAAGACCAGAATTCAATGGGCTTTCTAAATCTGTAAACCATTTCAAAATCGGTTAAGAAATGGCTGAGTTATCCACGGAAAATCCCTTTTGATTATCTTCAAGAATTGCCGTGACGTCATAACCACGTGTACGCAGAGCTTCTAGAATGTTCTAGAACATTCGACTGAGTTATTATTAGCTATGCGCTGATTGGCTGTTGCTCGACTGATGATTGGTTGGAGCCTGCACCTGTAACATCACGAGTAGTATAAAAGGAGACGAAATCCAGAGCTCGAGAGCATCCTTGGCGAGGGGCCGATTGGGTTGGACCTGTGTCAGCTACAATCAGCAAGAGAGGCATTACGCAGATCATTTCAGTCTCTGTCGGTTTCTCTCCCGTAGCAAGCAGCAATCCAATACACCGCACTAAAGCAATTTTGTATCTCCCGTTGGTGCGGGAGCATTTTTGGAACTTTTGAATATTGTTCACGAATATATCAAGAACTATCTCGGAACACGAACTTGCGGTGAGGCCTTTCCTGGCCTAAAATGTGGTTCTACAGATGTAGAGGCAGCGATGTTCTTTGGTGGATGACTCGAAGGATCTGCCGGCCATGCCAAAAAGTGGTTATTCAGCCATCCCCGCACTGATGTCGTGCAGGTTTATCTAAACTTTTTGACTGCAGCAAAGTAAACTTTGCCTGGTACATCTTCAGAGCTGGCTGACGTACCCCACACCGTTAAGCTTAGTTATGTATCTTCATCTGCATTCAACAATCCCCGCTTATGATCGGGTTGTTGGCAACTCCCATCTGTACCATTTGTGTACGGGAACTTTCGTCATAGCTGTAATGTTATTGTATCTCTTGCTGACTACTCGTTAGACATTCTATATTGTGATTACAGTCCTGAGTTTGATCCACTCCCGTCATGGGCTGCTTGCGAGAATCCTGTTTGCGGAACTGGCATGCGGGAACTTTCCAGCTTCCAGGGAACGCATCAACTCATGTCAAACCAAGGGTGACGTATCAATTTCAGTAACACGATAGCCCAGGCTTTAGAATGGCTACCGATTATTCAAGTAACTATACTTGACATTTTAATTATCCCGTTAATTACATCTTTGATAATTATATCGTATCTGTATAAACGGTCCCGATGACTAAAAGCCACCGTAACGATCTTAGGACCGCTAGTTATAATCTCTGTATCTGTTTATAGTTATTCTTATTTTCTGTAAGGTGTTTTTTTGCTAACCACACCGTAGTAGGTTCCTCAACCTGTACTATATATATTATTCTGATCATTGCACATTGTATTGATTGTTCTCGTTAGTTTATATATGGCAAGCGGCCATCGGTTTATATGTTTTGTTTAGTTGTAGAAAAATATAGGACTGCAGTGCACTTTGGAAACACTATACAGCAACATTTATATATGCAACACTTTCTCCCGCCACCAGCAATCTTTCACTGAGGTCACTGTCCGTGCTATAACTCAGTTTAGCCCAGCATACTACCAACTAAAAACCTTTTCTATTCAGCTCGATAGGATAGGTTTAATATGATTAGAGACAATCTCTTCATTAGGAGACACGTAGTATACGCCTCTTATTCGGTAGTTGCGATAATTTAGCCCCACACTCTGGCAAGATTGTGTAAGATTTGCCAACATACCTAAAGGGCCTCATATTTCTAAGCTAGTGTCTCTCTTCATGTTCCACTAAGCATTATGCCTTCTTAATTGTTTGGATGTTCCTAGCCGCACCATGGACTGATCCGACCCTGGAAAACTATTGGGGTTTCTGAGCGGTGATGGCCAGGGTGTGGTGTCACATACATTCCCCGAGTATCTTTGCCAATGTAGGAAAGCACTGCGAAAACATATCTTAATTATTATTTTCTTTAATCTGCTGAACAATCCACCCACACCGCAGTGCATAACTGGGCAACTTGTGTTTAAACCTAATGTCAGGTTAAAAAGTTAGTTCCGTGGGACCTGGTGACGGGCGAGATGCGCATCCCCACCGAATTCCATAAGAATGTCTGGGCATGATATTAAGATCTGCCATGCCCTCACGGGAAGGACATTCATAGTGGGTATTTGTCTCTCTTACCCCCACCATAACGATAGATCAGTTACCTAAAAATGCTTTTGTAAAAAGTGACGTTTTATGTGGTTACGGAGCGAGATGTCCGGATTCTTACCCAGTTCGGAGGTTTTGCAAAGTAACATGTATGCACGCTGTATTCGGTATTGATGTCTTAGGGTATCCATTCTCAATAACAGCCGTATCTAAAAGGCTAGGTAGATGCCTGCCATTTGCGGCCTAAAATAATTCTTGTCTCTAAAAACTAAATATGAGGTTAGGCATAGAAGAAAGCCTGCATAAATAAAAGCGGCAACTACTAATTCACCATATTGAGAATTACATAAGACAGTGACATGGGAATCCTTCAGGAATAGCTTGTCCCGTCTTCACGTAAAACAGCACACAACCTTATAGTCATAATCTCACTAGGTATGGTCTTTTCTTTACAGAATTTTGGTTGACTATTAGAATGGGCCCCTTTCGGCCACTACTCTTCTCCCGCTTTAAGGGATGGCAACATTTTCCTGTGACGAAGGCCCTCGCGAGGCACTTGCCTCTCGCAAGGATTCAGTGATGATGGCCCATGTGAGGATAATACTCCTCACCCAAACTAGCACTAGGAGTAGTGCCCGCGTGAGGCACACGATTTTCCGACACTACAAAGATAATTTTCTTTCCTTTCAGCTTAGAGGTATACTAGCTTATATTAAGTTAATTAGTTAAAGCTTGTGTACGGGGCCTCCCTTATGGGGATACCTCTGCAGACTTACGAGCCTGTGTGGTACCTCCGGGAGGCCCACGTTTAGAAATTCATCAGGCTGTCTCTATGTCTTTTATTTTCGTATGCTCATTATATTTATCTAGCATACTTGATGGTCTGTTTAGGTAAAAATATTGTATAGACCTATGTTAATTAGGTCACGAAATCAAATCTTGTAAGTCCATAGATCACAAAATTGCTATGGACAGGCATACTGGTGACACAAACTCTTGGGTTGAGACTGTTGTGTTTGATGTTCGCAACGATGGTCGCACGGCCCCACTGGAACGATTGAGTTCCACCGGCCTTAGGAGCCTTCTTTGTTACACATAGGGCAGTATCGTACAGGATCCGTCACCCCGAGACCGGAAGCTAACCAGCGTTTTCATTCGTCGTGCACTTGCAGCGCGGGAAGTCTACACCAGATACCGGAACGGCCCAACACTACCCCATGATCTACAATCCGTACCTGGCCGGTCAATCCACGCTACACCACACCTCCTAGTTTGGCACCTGTGACGAATGATACCACAGTTGTGGATCGAACGTACAGAGCACATGCTAGGCGAGAATTAGAGACTTCTCGGGTATTCATGTAGCCAAGAGGAATAGTGACATGAGAGACGTGTAGTTTATCAGAGAAGGCACATAGGCATGCGAAAGAGTTTGGGAAGGTGGCATATTTTTATTTTTATTTTTGGCCGGTATCTATTTTTCCGGGCCTTTTTCTTCTTTTTGTTTCATGCTGCAATGTGTGCTATTTTTATTTGTTTATTATCATGATTAGACTAATCAATAGCTCGCATGAACATTCTCTTGGTTGAAGGATAATTAATTTTCCGCCGAGAACGCCAAGCTCCAACGTACCTGAATTAAGTCATATGTAAAATGCATATAAAAATAAAGACATATCTACAGACATATCACAATCAATGGTGAAACAGTAAATTATGTATGCATGTCGATATATGAGGACATGCATATACAGTGCAGCCTGTTATCGTGGATCCGCACGGATGGCTCTCTCTAACCAATATCCATCTTGTTATCGGTAACAAGAAGTAAAATAATAAGAAAAATAACATGTTAATAATAATAATGGTAAACATTAAAAAGCCATCATGCAGCCCCAGCAATAGCTGGGATGGCATGACCGGGATAAATGACATGTTCGCTGCGATATGCTGCATACCTAAACCATATATAGTGTTCTTGTAGCATAGGTATCCACAGCGATTATTTTGGTGAGAAACAGCTATGCAGTAATTAGCACAACTGCGTAGGATGACCGTGGTCAGCCTAGGGACTGGTTTTCAATTTTATAAACTTTAATAATAATATGAATAGTATTTAAAAAATAACCATAAGTCACTTTTCCGCACAACTTAATCAAGCATTTTGCTGGATCCGCGACAATAATGGCCACAAGACTCGGCTGAAAAGTTACCCCAGTGATCTGCATATGCGGGACGTGGTGCATGTAGTCGAGCTGCTGAGCTATTTTTGATAATGTTTTCCACACTGGTATCCGATGATGTAGCGAATAGATTAGGGAAAGTTCTATCTAGTGCCTGAGGTGTCGACGTGTGCGTGATGATGTTGGCTGCGGTGGTGCTGGGTATCCAGTTTGTTTCGTGGTGGTTGCTGTCATCATGCAGGTCATCGCTGTGGTAAAGGTTGTAGTTGCAGTGGTGGTGGCTGTGGTTGCATATTTTTGTCTTTGGAAAGCTGTGATCTTCTTCTTCTTCTTGTTTTCGATCGCTGGTATCACACTTGGAGAGCCGTTCTCAAGATGAAATCTGTGGTTTTCTGCAGTTCTTCCACAGGCCCATACAGCTTTTCAAGAAAAGAGGTTGACAAAGGTCAGATCTCTTCTCTCAGCAGCTGATACGTACTGCAACATTGAAGTATGTGCTCTGTGGTCTGTTCTGCTTCTCCACAAGGACAAGCGGGCGATGTCGTAAGGTGGAACCGCCTGTACATGTGCTGGTTTAGTCTATTGTGTCCAGTTCTGAGACGAAAAATGGTCACTTGCTCTGGCCTCGAGAGATGATGGTAGGCATCTTCTGATTGAGGTGTTCTATAGAGTAACTTGATGATAGTCTTCATCTCTGGATGGGTAACCATGTTTTCTGTCTGCTTCTCTTCTGCACCCACCTTTGCCATCTTGTCTGCTTCCTCATTTCCTTGGACTTCACAGTGTGAGGGGATCCACTGCAATACTATCCGAAAGCATTTGATGGTTTGTAGTGCTTCTTCAAGTTGTGACAGCTTACCTTTGTTGATAGCCTCAAGGACGGAGCGGGCATAAGATAAAAAGACAATCTGTGCAGTAAGGTCTACTTTTCTGCAGATGGTATTAGCTGCATGGACCAGTGCTTCGGCTTCAGCTCTGTAGTTTGTGCAGTGTTTGCCTGTCGGTATTGCAGCTGACTCATGTTGTCCATTTGGATATTGTATGTGCAGTCTGGCACCTCCGTTCCTAATTGCATCTTTGGCTGATCCCTCTGTGTAGATCCTTATCCATGTCTCCTGAGGGTACGTTTCTTCCAGCATGGCTATGGTCAGGGCCTTCTTGCTCACATCACTGTGTTCATCTTTGGTTGTGAGATGAGGTACTGTGGTGCGAATATCTATGCTCTCTAGTTTGTTTTCCCAGGGTGGAGGATCAACGGTGTGGTTTGGGTCTTCTATTTGTGCTGGCAACATTTCTTGGTGTTTTCTTTGAAGTGTCTTTGTCTCTTTCACAAAACTTGATCTTTTAAGTCTTCCTGATGACAGCTGTGCTTGTCTGATCTTCATCGGGTGGTTGTTGAACGATTTGAACTTTGCAGCTTGGATCAGTGCTTTGCATTCCCTTCCTTTGCTAAGTGGGAGGATGCCTGCTGTCTGCTCCATTTTTTCTATTGGTGTTGATCTCATTCCACCAGTGATGATGCGCAGTGCCTGGTTTTGTACGCTGTCGAGGTTCTGTTGATGAGATTTAGCTGCTGTCATCCATGAGCTGGATCCATACTCAAGGTGTGGTCGTACGGCACCTAGGTAGATGGTCTTGAGGATCCTTTCATTGGCATCCCACTTTGTTCCTGTCAGCTTCCTCATGATGTTTAGCTTTCTTCTGGCTTTTGCCTCTGCGTTCTGGGTGTGCTCCTTCCATGATAATCTTCTGTCATAGGTGACTCCTAGGTATGTCTGTTGGTCCTCGTACTCGAGTGGAGCACCGCCCAGTGTCAGATTGCCAACCTTGGTTTTGGTGGACAGTGAGAATAGCATGGCTGATGATTTTTCTTTGTTGATGGTAATACACCAGCGATTGGCCCAAGCTGTAATTCTGTCCAAGGCGAGCTGCATTCTGTACGTGGCAGTCGTTGTGTACTCCTCCTTGGTGCACCAGAGTACGAGGTCATCTGCATAGAGGGCTGCTTGGATCCCATTGGGCAGCTCTGTGACAATGTCATTAATGAAGAGTATGAACAGAGTTGGTGATAATACTCCACCTTGCGGCACCCCTTGTCTCAGCAATACATTCTGTCCAGACTGTCCATCCACCAGCATCCTAGCTCTGCGATTGTGTAGGTATGACTTGGTCCATCGGAATATGTTGCCACCGATGCCTGTGCACCGGAGCTTCACGAGGAGGCCATCCTTCCACACCTTGTCAAATGCCTTCTGCAGATCGATAAAGGCAGCTAGCATCACCTTCTTGGCTTGAAAAGTATCCTCTATGACCTGTGCAAGATGTGTTGTTTGATCTTCTGTGCTCCTGTATCTTCTGAAGCCGGCCTTCTCTGAAACTATAATGTTCTCCGACTCGAGGTACCACTGCAACCGCTTGTTGACGATGCGCTCCATGGTCTTGCATATGCAGCTTGTAAGACTGATAGGATGGTAGCTCAGCACTTTCGTCTTGTTCTTCCCTTTTTCAGAATAGGAGTCATTCTGGCTTCCTTCCAGCACTGAGGAACCTCTCCATTGGTCCAACTGAGATTAAAGATGTCTAGCAACTTGCGGAGAGATGCATTACCAAGGTGTTGGATCATTTCATTCGTAATGCCATCTGGCCCGGGAGATTTCTTCTTCTTCAACTGGTGGATAGCCTTCTTCAGTTCTGCTAAACTAATGTCAACATTCATTGCATCGTGAGTGTTCATGTCTGTTCTTTCCTTTTGCTCTTTTCCAACCTCTTTTTGACGCATTCGTGGTATAGAAATATTGCTTTCTTTTGCATATGCCTTCGCAAAGGCATCTGCAGCCATCTTTCCTGTCAGTGTTTGTCCATCTTCTTCAAGAGTAATCTTCTCTCTCCCGACACCCTCATCATTCAGTGCTTTAGTCAGTCTCCATAGCTTTGTTGTGTCTCTCTCTCTAAATTAAACCCTGCCATCTTTTCCCTCCAGCTTCTTCCTTTGGCCTCCAGCTTGGTCTTCAGATACCTGGCTTTAGTTTGTTGTAGCGTGAAGTGGTTTTCATGACAGGGATTACCCTCGGCATCTTCTCTGGCCGTGTTTAGTTTATCATGTGCTGCTTGCAGTTCTGTTGTGCAGTAGGGGCGGTAGTTTTTCCTGAACCCTCGTTGAATCGCTTCGTTGGCAGCCTTAAGGATACTTGAATTAAATTCCTTGACCACATTGTTGATGTTTCTCCCCTCTACTGCTATATTTTGGGTAAGCTGTGATGAGGCGTGAAGAAGCGGTGGCGGTTGCTGCAGTGAGTCCCCTGATCTTTGCGGCCTGGATGAGTTTGCTGGCGGATGTATGTGGAACTGCTCTGATGTCTGGTTGGTGCGCAATGCGGCGTTTTCCCGAGTACACTTTATCCAGTGTGGTGGCCATGCGGATGGCAGGATTTATGGATGTGGTGTGAAGAGTGCTGGTTGCAGTGCTGGTGATGGTGACTGCGGTGGAAGTATTGCTGCGCAATGGTGCCATCATGGTGCTGATCTCCTTCGTGGTTTGCTCATCGATGGTTAAGTCTGGTGGTGATGCGGAACTATTGGAAATATTTTGTAATGTCAATGAAAGCATAGGCACTGTTATTGTTGGTACACTTAACATGACTAATGCTGGATGGGTGCTGATGTAGCCAGAACTGAGCATGCTGCCATTGCGGTTATAACTGAATTTGCTGGTGTGGTGTCTGCTGCGGTGGTGGTAACTCCTGTAGTGGTTACTGGTGTGGTTGCGGTGGTGGTGGAATGCGGAGGAGTAGGTTGGCATCTCTAAGTACGTTTTGTCTTGGCCATTTTTCTGGTAGGAGTCACTTCATGCGGTGTACGAGCTTCAAATCTCGGAGCTGTAATTTCAATCAGCTCGTCTTGTTCCCCTGGTTCAAGATTAACCACAAGAACACGATGCATAGACGCAGAGGCGTGAGTAACTCTGTACCGTGTTGCCGAAAATAAATACTTGCAGTCTGAACAATATGCGCACTGAAGTAGATAATCTCAGTTGATATGTAATGTAAAATCCGAGTTGCGGAAAAATCTGTGTCTATAATGAAGTGCACGGAAATTTCTTCGCTGTTCTTATCGGAGGTTCTTCGATTGATCTGTCTGAGAAGGCTAGATCTTCCGCAAGAGAATTCCTATTTACGCATTGTTGTTATATGCAGGGACCGCAAACACCTAACCTATCCTTTTCTAACTTTACATTTTTATATAGACTTTCCTAATGGCCAATTAAACAAATAAGATAAATGATTAAACAGCATAATTTGGTTTGCGACACGAAAAAAGCCTAATGACCGATCTTCCCTAGTGTCGAGTTTGGAGGGAAGATGCATTTCCGTGCGCGATCTCCTCCTTTTATAGTTTTTGGTGACCACACCCAAGAAGTTCTGGGTGAATCTGTCATCCCTGTAGAAGGATTCTGCCAATTTTATACTCCTGGAGTTGGATTTAATATTCCCGTCATGAATAGAAGGTAAATATAAATATATTAAGAAAAAAGAGTCGCTTATCTCTCCATGTTTTGGAAAATCGGGCCTCCGATCAACATTAAAATCGGGAACTACTTATTCCTGTGGATGCTCACCTTTTAATTAGCATGAGGCGGTTTCCAAGTTAGATACTTATAAACTTGCCTGTTCAAATTTCAGGCTGGAATGCCAGACAGGGTAGGGAGAGCGAGATTATGGCAGCGGTCTGTGACCCCAACTCATCACCTCTCGCCTCCTCCATCACGTGCATGGTAGCCACATGGAAGGGCGATTCGCGTGTCCATAGCCTTTGATCTAATTTATCGGAAAACAGTGGTGCTGATCACGTGATTTCTTGTTTTGAAAGCACCTGGTTGATCGGACTAGGTGCGTTTGTTGCTATTGGTCATTGCTGATTCTTGTAAATTAGTGCGAAAAGTTGAAACACGGTTTCCTAAATATTTGTTCCTCAGAACAGAGTCCATATTTGCGCGTGTCTTTTTTATCAGCACACTCCTTCTTTCCGTGTATGGTGTATATTATTCCAGCTCGTGTTAATTGTTGAGCAGAACTTGTAGGTAAGAGAGGTTTTTTTAAAACTTTTCTTGTGTATTAAACTGTTCAAGTTTTGATACTGCCTTGCCAGTCCGCGCATTAATGATTTGCAGTCGCGGTAGAACGTATTAGTTCTCAATAAAAATTATAACATTTTAGCTGACTGTTATTTATTGTTTGGTTTATGTCTTGCAGGCGTCAAGTATACTGACCCCGCCAGGCAGGACTGTATTTACCGGGTGGGCAGACTGCCAAGCATCCTCCTGTGTGGGTAGAACTAGTCTCACCACACCTAGACACAAACTTAATTATTACAGTACAACTCGGAAAATGATTGATTGATTGATTGTGAAACTGTCATCCTGAGTGTCTATGTTTCTGGCATGTTGCTGTTGACTGTAGATATGCGTGGCTGGTTCTCTGCGGATGAATCCTGCGCTGTTGTGCGGTGTCAAAAAGTTTTATTGCATTTGGGGAGGGGCACTGCGGTGATTGCGGTGAATGCGATGGCAACTTTATCGGACATTGAATGTATTCTCTCTGTAATGGCCGAGCCTTAAAAAGGTGAGACAGAGGTATTTAGAGTGAGGGTGACCAAGACGGGGGCTGTCGTAACTTGAATCAGACCATTGTAGAATTTCACGTTCTGTGCCTATCTCGTACTAGCTACCGACGACAGACTGCGCTCATCCGACTCTTGCAATAAAGAAATATGTTATTACGTGTGAATGAGGTATTGATCTTTTCAGCTGATGTGTGTCACTTCCAAGAGGTGGGGGTGTCCTGGCGGCACGTACTGTTGGCGGTTGAAATGTTTTTCCTCTTCACCGTATGTTCGGTTTTCTGTATACCAAGCCGTGGGGGGGGGGGGGTGACTTGTGTTCATGATGATAGTGTTCTGATGTAGGGAAGTCGGGGTTGCTGTGTGTTGTTGTAGTATAGTGCGGTGGGCACATCCAATTTCCCGGGCTGGGGAGGAATGTTGAGTCTGTTGTTGTGCAGAAAAGTCAGGCTGCGGTGGGTGATGAGCTCACCGTATTCGTGCGGTGGGGAATGTTGCAGAAATGATGTCTCTAACTTTTTCTGTTACAAAAGTTAGTGGCATGCTAGTAATCTGTTGATGACGTACATAGAGGGTGACGACTATGCTGCTTATCGTAATGGGGTGTAGAATGTCTCCATTATACCTCCTGTAACCGAATAGGTATGTGGTGTTCTCGCATCAAAGCAATTGACGTATCCAGCCTTGAAGACAAGTGTGGGTCTGTTGCTTCTGTCTTTTCTGTGTCTTTATTGTGTTGTTCTGACTGCTCACGGGGGTGGGGTGAGGTGTGGGTGGGGTGGGGGTTGGGGTGGAGTGCGGCAGAGTTGCCCTTATGCGTCCTTTTGCGCGTATATACGCATAAAAATGGCAGAGGGACGCATAAAAATGAACCCTCTGCGTCCCCGAGGACGCGCGAGGGACGCAGTGAAAAAGTGTAACGGAAACTGGTAACTTTGCGTGCGCTTAATTATCGATTATATTATCGTGTGTGTATATTTATTTGTGCATGTTTTTACTTTAAAAAATATACCTAATGTATTGTGTTCAATATAAACGAACTTACTGCGTTGTTTAAGAATATGATTTGTTGTATGTTTTCTTGCACAACTCAAAGTTGTTAATGCCCATAAATTAGATTCAACCACGACATTTAATTGTAAACACAATCCCCAGATCATCCTTAGTATTCCATTTGATCTAATTTTTTTTATATATAAATAATGAGTTTACAAGTCCGATGTCAGTTGCCTTGTTTGGCCTACAAATTGCAAAAATACCCGCCATGTTTCTGTCTGTTGTGCTAAACGTCAGTGTGACGTATTTGATTGGGTAACAGCGGAATTTCCCTCTAGAGGAACTCACGCTTGAGAAATCCAATACAACTGATCAAGCGTATACAAACGTGTCTGGGCGTCTTAACCCTTTCACAGCTCAGCACATTGGACAGATCACAAAGTTGTTATCACTAATATGCTGAATATTTTGAAATTAATTTGCGCATGCCTACTTGCCTAAAGCACGACTAACAGGCAAAATATTTTTTTCTATTTACTTATCAAAATATCTAAATGGATGAAGGAATATATGGAAGATATTGTGATATCTTTTACATTTGAATGGCCATTTGACGGATTAGCGGCGGTGTCTTTGTATTGCTGTTTGAATAACGGTATCAGCTTATGTATTCAAGGGGTATAACCCATGCTGGAATGTATCAAAGTGCGGTACGCCATGAGTACATATGGGAGTCGACGATCCCAATCACGACAATCAAGGTGTGTTTCTTTAGTCAACATCACCACGAGAGTTCGATTGAACCTCTCTACCATCCCATCGCCATGCGGGTGTTATGGTGTAGTTCATGTTTTGACTATATGAAACATTTTGCAGTGCTCGGAGATCTACCAGCTCTCAAAATTACTACCTTGGTCAGAATGCAACTCATAGAGCATTCCAAACCGGCAGAACACATTGATGGACAGAACCTCTGCCACAGCGGATGCCTCTTGGTTCGGTAAAGCAAATGCCTCTACCCACTTCGTTAAATAATCTTGCAATACGAGGATGTATTTGTTTCCTGCATCCGTCGTATTCAAGGGACTGAGCACATCAAAAGCCACACACTCCCATGGTGCACCCACAATTTTAATTTGTAATGGTGCGTTGTGGTGCTGGCCAACAGCGTGTCTTTGACAGGGGACGCATTTGGCGACCCAAGCCTTGCCACTATCACATATCCCGATGCAGTAGAATCTCTGTTTGATCTGCTCTGTGCCTCTCTCGACAGCTAAATAGCCAGCATTGTCATGTAATTGTTCTAGAATCATAACTTTATAACACTCAGGAATTATTATCCAGTTATTTATATAGAGAACGTCATTGTACAAGTGACACCATACACACCTTTGATAATAATACTTGGCCGTGGCGGATAAAGGACTGACAGATTCCTTTGGAGGGCATACTCCCTCCTGGATCCATGCATATATTCTTCGTGTCTGCGTGTCTGTTGCTTGTTCATGGGTGAGCTTCTTCGCATTCCTGGGAATATGGGAGCTGGCTGTGTTGTATGCTTTACGGCTGTGGCCACTTCCTGTTCATCCTCAAGCCCGATTCTGCTTAAGGCATCAGCATTTCCATGCAGCTTGCCGGGTCTATGAACAACATTGAAGTTATAGGCCTGCAGGGATTCCTGCCACTGCGCTACCTGGCCCTCTGGATTTTTTAGGTTTCTGAGCCAGCGTAGTGAGGCATGATCTGTACGTAGTGTAAATGGGCATCCATACAGAAAGTGTTTGTAGTACTTAAAAGAGTACACCGCAGCTAACAATTCTCGCTTATTGGTTGCATACTGTTTCTCTGTTTTGTTTAGAGTACGTGAACCATAACCCAGTACCTGCTCCATTACATCTTCTTTGACCTGTGATAGAACAGCGCCAATCGCAAAAGCGACATCAGTGTCTAAGATGAAATCGAGGTTAGGGTTAGGATGAGCAAGAACAGGTACGGTCGTTAATAGGGCCTTCAACGCCCTGAAGGAAACCTCACACTCACTCATCCACTCGAAGGGTCAATCCTTTTCATTGATCTGGAACAGAGAAGATGCAATCTCGCTGAAGTGGCGGATGTATCGGCGATGGTACTGGCAGAGACCAAGGAAACTTCGTGAGTTAGTTACCGAAGTTGTCATCTGCCAGTCTGCCATTGCTTGAGCTTTGGAAGGTTGAGTAGCCACTCCATCTGCGGATATCACATGTCCGAGAAACTCTACACTCTGATGAAAGAAATGGCACTTCTTGGGTTTGAGCTTTAGATTGGCGGTACGGAACCGTATTAGTACTCTGTCCAAATTGAAAAAGTCTGCTCAAACGAAGGCCCAAAGCCTATAACTTCGTCGATGTAACAGAGACAGATCTCCCATTGCAGGGGGATTAATACCTGGTCAATGAGATGCTCGAATGTTCCTGGAGCGTTGCACAAGCCATAGGGCATCTTGCGGAATTGGAAAAGACCGTCTCTACAGACGAAGGCGGTCTTCTCCCTGTCAGCCTCATCCACGGCTACCTGCCAGTATCTGCTTACCAGGTCAAGTGTACAGAACCATCTGGCTCCGGACAATGAATCTAATGCCTGATCTATCCGAGGTAACGGATACATATCCTTAATGCCTAGATCATTAAGGCGGCGGTAGTTAATGCAAACCCGCAAAGATCCATCTTTCTTGCCTGCAAGTACGATGGGACTGGCTCAGGGGGATGCTGAAGGCTCTATAATGCCTATCCGCAACATGCCATTTACTTGTTGGTGTGCTTCTGTCTCTTTATGTATGGGAAGACGACATACCAGCTGTCGTACAGGTCGATTGTTCCCAGTGTCGATAGAGTGACACACGAGGTGAGTTTCTGCCAGGTCCATGTCTCCTGCGGGAAAAACTCTCCTGATATTTAAACAGGATCCGTCATGCATCACGTTTGTGAGATTGCGTTAGTTCAACTGTGACACGCAAATATAGGTCATGCAAATGTTCTGGTATGTCGTCATCAGAAGCTGCTGTTGTTGTAGTTGTGGTGGGAGCTATTTCCAGAGAAATTACTTCCACCAAATGGCCGGAGCAAACACCGGGGACAAGCATTATAGGATCGGCTGTACGTTGAATACCTTGAAGGGTATATGATTTTTGTTGGTGGTGTCCGCTATCATCCGTGGACTCGTGCATTAGGAGGCGATCATGTATTCAGGGTCTGGTTCCAGCATGGCTATGTGTGTGTTATCTCCTAACTGTGGTGCAGTGACCCATATGATTTCCTCCTGTCCTGGCTCAACTGTTGCGGTTGATGCTAAAATTACTGCACAGCTATCATGCAGTGATGACTCTGGTCCAAGAGGTATGCGACGGCTGTGTATATGTAATTCCTGTTGTCTGCATTGGATGACGGCTTCACCGGCGCTGAGAAAATCAGAACCTAATAGGGCATCGTTTTGGATATGGGCGATGACAACTCGCTGAATGAATTGCATCTCCTCTATCTGTATCACGATGTTTACTACTCCAGCCACGGGAGCGTCAGTTTCCGTGGCTGTCTGTAAAAATATGTTAGAGGCCTAAGGAGTGGTCTCTGATGAGGTGGGATGCTCTCATAGAGACGCTTGTTGAAAACTGTGATTGAAGTCCCAGTGTCCACGGTGACACTGGTAAACATTCCACCGAACAAGCAAGCACACTTATAAATGACTTTCTGGTGTGCTTGCGGGAGAGTCTCCAAGAGTGCTGTGTGTGGAGTATCCCTTGCTGCAGTGGGGCCCCGTATGAAGGTGGCCTGTTTCCCTAATGCTTCTGTTAGTGCGATTGATGGCTGAGTGAGGAAGGGGTCAACTCGTCATCGTTGCTCCTGATTTTGCTTGGACGACGACGAACCTTGGGGAGGGGGTGGGGTGTGGGAGCAGTGGTGCTATGGCTGAAGTTGGTGGTGTATTCTGTGAGTTAGTAAAGATAGTAGTTTGGATAGGACTGGAACAGTGTGGACATTTTGTTGCCGCCAGCCATTTTGGACAGGGCATCATGGGATGTTTGGGTGATGTTTGGATATCGCTCCCTCCAATGGCCCATCTGACCACATCCATAACATGTGTGTGGCGCGTTGTTGCTTGGTGGCGGTCACGTAGTCTGTTGGGTCGCCATGGTTGTGCTAAGTGTAGTAACTAAATTAGTTAGTGCTGAGATTTGGTTGGTGATCTCCTCTAATCTGTTGTTAGTTGCCTTCTATTGGTGTTGTTGTGCTGGTTTCTGCATCCTGGGGCATTACTGTGGCCTCCGCGATGGGACTGGCCAAGCACTCTTCCTCTGGGCGTGTAATCTCCTCTGGGAGGTGGTGCGGGTTGTGTTGCAGTGCTGATGTCGGTGGCGGGTGTGTGTGTGTGAGCAGTCCATGGAAGTCAGGAGCTTGGTGTCATTTAGATCATTGATAAGGTGAAGTTGACGGCGAGCATTTTTTTCCCGCTCGAGGAAATTCTCGATCCGTACGGCTATTGTGGTGAGTGTTTGAAGGTTTCCGTGCTCCAAAAGGAATAGTCTTTCCTTGAGGCCCTGTTCTCCGCTTAAAGCATCGATGAAAGTATCTAAATGGAGGTGTATCACTCCTTCATGATTATACCCAGATAACAATACTACGTTGGCCCAACGTATGTTGTAATGTTGGCCCAACGTTGGCTGTCTACGTTGGCCCAATGTCATTGTGCTCATTGGTCTAACGTTGGCCCAACATGTTGGGCCAACACATCCACTCAACGTTGGCCCAACGCATCCGCCCAACGTTGGCCCAACATACGACACATAACATTGGACCAATACTGACTGTCTAGATTGGCTCAACATTATTCTGCTCATATGGTTAACATAAATTAAAAAAATATTTAAAAAATCTTATTAAAATTTAACATTATATGTGCAATATATATTTAGAACATTGGCAAAGTGAAGGACACATTTAATGAAATGTGCCAAATCTGTTTGCCAGGTACCATGTCGAACCAACGAATTGGTTTGCAAGGTATTTCATAGTAATACTGTTTATAACAAAGTGACATTATTCATAGGAAATTGCCATATTCTTATGGTGGTTGTCACAATACATATTGAAATTATATTACAGGATATCAGAATTTAGAGGGGAGATACTATTTAGACCACATAATTGCTTTCAGATGAAGGACTGCTTTTTAAAGAATAAGCCCCATTGCGTTATTGCTACATGCACCTAACTTAATCCATTAAATAATGGGCTATCGATTGCTAACCAATCCTGAAAGATAAGCAGACAAGGTCTGCTAAATGCAAAAACTTAATGTTGAAATAACAGAGTTCTGTATCAAGGCCACAGTGACTTTGACCTTTGACCTTGTGACACCAACATCATCCTGCTGCTTTTTAAGATTATAGGTAACCATGTAGCCAAGTTTAGTTGCAATAGGCTTAACCAATGATAAAATATAAGCTGAAAAGTTTTGCTAAACGCAAAAAAACTTAATGTTGAAATAACAGAGTTCTGTATCAACGTCACAGTGACCTTGACCTCTGACATTGTGGCCCGACATCATCATGCTGCTTCTTAACATTATAGTTAAACATGTATCCAAGTTCAGTTGCAATAGGCGTAACCAATCCTGAAATATAAGCTGAAAAGATTTGCTAAACGCAAAAACTTAATGTTGAAATAACACAGTTCTGTATCTAGGTCACAGTGACCATTGATCTTGTGTCCCCAACATCATCATGCTGCTTCCTATCAATATAGGTAATCATGTATCCGAGTTTAATAGCAATAGGCTTAACCAATCCTGAAATATAAGCTGAGACCGTTTGCTAAACTCAGAACCTTAATGTTGCCACTGTCGCCGTCGGAAAAGTGATACCTATGTCTCACTTTCTGCTTCGCAGGCGAGACAAAAACTAGTGTCACAAATTCTGCTGTGTTAAATTTTCAAAAATAACTTTTTGTAAGGGTTTACAAATTGACCTTTTTTTATGAGAAAATTGTATTTTGTTGAACAAATTTTAGTGCTAAAGGTACAATGTTGTTAGATTGCTTTTTTGTCTTGAGTCAAGTTAGTTAACCTTTACCACTCAGTTGATTTCAATATTCTATCTTTTACTGTGTCAGGAGCCCATGCTAAAAATGGACTCTTCAGTGGTCTTGAGAATTGTACATTTATAGACCAAACGAAGTCTTGAAAATTTACCCCCTGGACTGATTAACAAAGCCACTCATTCTAGTTTTAGATTTTCCACATAATCTTCTCTTGGTCTGCAGGTGGACAGTTTTAGATTTTCCACATAATCTTCTCTTGGTCTGCAGGTGGATAGTTTTAGATTTTCCACATAATCTTCTCTTGGTCTGCAGGTGGACAGTTTTAGATTTTCCACATAATCTTCTCTTGGTCTGCAGGTGGACAGTTTTAGATTTTCCACATAATCTTCCCTTGGTCTGCAGGTGGACAGTTTTAGATTTTCCACATAATCTTCTCTTGGTCTGCAGGTGGACAGTTTTAGATTTTCCACATAATCTTCTCTTGGTCTGCAGGTGGATAGTTTTAGATTTTCCACATAATCTTCTCTTGGTCTGCAGGTGGACAGTTTTAGATTTTCCACATAATCTTCCCTTGGTCTGCAGGTGGACAGTTTTAGATTTTCCACATAATCCTCTCTTGGTCTGCATGTGGACAGTTTTAGATTTTCCACATAATCTTCTCTTGGTCTGCAGGTGGACAGTTTTAGATTTTCCACATACTCATCCCTTGGTCTGCAGGTGGACAGTTTTAGATTTTCCACATAATCTTCTCTTGGTCTGCAGGTGGACAGTTTTAGATTTTCCACATAATCTTCTCTTGGTCTGCAGGTTGATGGTTTTAGATTTTCCACATAATCTTCTCTTGGTCTGCAGGTGAACAGTTTTAGATTTTCCACATAATCTTCTCTTGGTCTGCAGGTGAACAGTTTTAGATTTTCCACATAATTTTCTCTTGGTCTGCAGGTGGACAGTTTTAGATTTTCCACATAATCTTCTCTTGGTCTGCAGGTGGACAGTTTTAGATTTTGCAAATAATCTTCCCTTGGTCTGCAGGTGGACAGTTTTAGATTTTCCACATAATCTTCTCTTGGTCTGCAGGTGGCTAGTTTTAGATTTTCCACATAATCTTCTCTTGGTCTGCAGGTGGACAGTTTTAGATTTTCCACATAATCTTCCCTTGGTCTGCATGTGGATAGTTTTAGATTTTCCACATAATCTTCTCTTGGTCTGCAGGTGGACAGTTTTAGATTTTCCACATAATCTTCTCTTGGTCTGCAGGTGGATAGTTTTAGATTTTCCACATAATCTTCTCTGGTCTGCAGGTGGACAGTTTTAGATTTTCCACATAATCTTCTCTTGGTCTGCAGGTGGACAGTTTTAGATTTTCCACATAATCTTCCCTTGGTCTGCAGGTGGATAGTTTTAGATTTTCCACATAATCTTCTCTTGGTCTGCAGGTGGACAGTTTTAGATTTTCCACATAATCTTCCCTAGGTCTGCAGGTGGACAGTTTTGGATTTTCCACATAATCTTCTCTTGGTCTGCAGGTGGACAGTTTTAGATTTTCCACATAATCTTCTCTTGGTCTGCAGGTGGACAGTTTTAGATTTTCCACAGAATCTTCTCTTGGTCTGCAGGTGGCCAGTTTTATATTTTCCACATAATCTTCTCTTGGTCTGCAGGTGGACAGTTTTAGATTTTCCACATAATCTTCTCTTGGTCTGCAGGTTGATGGTTTTAGATTTTCCACATAATCTTCTCTTAGTCTGCAGGTTGATGGTTTTAGATTTTCCACATAATCTTCTCTTGGTCTGCAGGTGGACAGTTTTAGATTTTCCACATAATCTTCTCTTGGTCTGCAGGTGGACAGTTTTAGATTTTCCACATAATCTTCTCTTGGTCTGCAGGTGAACAGTTTTAGATTTTCCACATAATCTTCTTTTGGTCTGCAGGTGAACAGTTTTAGATTTTCCACATAATCTTCTTTTGGTCTGTAGGTGAACAGTTTTAGATTTTCCACATAATCTTCTCTTGGTCTGCAGGTGAACAGTTTTAGATTTTGCAAATAATCTTCTCTTGGCCTGCAGGTTGATGGTTTTAGATTTTCCACATAATCTTCTCTTGGTCTTCAGGTGGACAGTTTTAGATTTTGCAAATAATCTACTCTTGGTCTGCAGGTGGACAGTTTTAGATTTTCCACATAATCTTCTCTTGGTCTGCAGGTGGACAGTTTTAAATTTTCTACATAATCTTCTCTTGGACATCCACATCTCTGTTATGGTCTTGTGGAATGTCCATTTACGGATCAAGGGGATACAATTTTTGAAAATTTACCACTGGAATGACTGGCTTGATAACCGAGCCTGTAATTCCAGTGATAAATTTAGAAAAATTTTATTCTCTTGGCCTGTAAATGGACATTCAATATGAAAATATAAAAGCTTTATTGACCAAATTTGACCATTAAAGGGTAAGACAAGCTGCTAGGAATGTTTCGGGCGTGTCGGCCAGTCTCACTATGACCAGCAGACAGGACTGCTCGGGTTTCCATATATATGAGATTTATAGATATTTCTTTCACTCGTTGATATAATGGAGTATTCCAGTTTCTCGGTCAATCATTTGACGTCGTAGTCAACTATGTGACATGTAGGCTGACGTCATAATCAATTACGTCATGAATGATGTAGCTAAGTTCGTCATGAATGCATAATTGATGACGAACTAAGCGTTGGTGTACGAATTTACTATTTACTAAACATGCTGGAATATTTTGAAACTAATTTGACTGGCCGCTGTTAACAACAGCTCCCAGTCAAATTAGTTTCAAAATATTCAACAGCTTACCCGTATAGTCTTCTGGAAATTGATAGGCAGGGAGTTCAGGTATCAATCCGATCGATCCCAAGACGAGTGAAGTGTGTGTCGCTAAAACCGGATTCCTCCATTTCTCATTATCAGGTCAATGTGACCTAGACCATTGATGAACAGTCATTATTGCGGAAATGTACATGTATGTATGCACATGCCTTTCTGTAGGTAATTACAACCAGATGTATACAAGATTAAAGAAACTTTATCCAGTGGTAAATTTTCAAAAATAGTCTTCTTTTGGTCTGCAAATGGACATTTATCAAGACCACTACAGAAGCCATTTATTCCTGATATGAGTGTTAGAGGGTTAAAAGAACTTGAGCTACATGTATCATCAGGAAATACAATATAATTTCATTTATTAGGGTACTGACCTTGCCCTTTGACTCCAAAATCAATAGGGGTTTTCAGAGCATCAAGGACAATCCCCGAACCCCAGCCTCCCCAAGTCTAGGAAAGATCCCTTCAATAGAACTTGAGTTATCATCTGGAAATGTAATATATTTTCATTAAGTTAAGTGATGGTCACTCCAGCAGAGCTAGAGTTCTTCCACCGGACGAACGAATAACAAAGAGACGAGTGGACAACTCAAGGGTGGGCATGCGTACATGTGTGCAAACCAGCAACACACACTTGGTAAAGATATCTTCAGTGGAACTCTAATGTCTAATTGGCGCACTATGAACTCGCGTGCATGCATACATGTGCGCAAACTCACACACAAACTTGGTAAAGATATCTTCAGTCGAACTCTAATGTCTAATTGGCTCACTATGACCCTGAACTTTGACCTTTTAACCACAAAATCGATAAGCTTGTTTAGAGACCAAAAATCAATCTCCAGCCCAAGTTATGATCCGGTCACTCCAGCAGAGCTACAGTTCTTCCACAAGACAAACGGAATAACAAACGGACGAGTGGACAAAGCGAGCGTGCGTGCGTGCGTGCGTGCGTGCGTGCGTGCGTGCGTGCGTGCGTGCGTGCGTGCGTGCGTGCGTGCGTGCGTGCGTGCGTGCGTGCGTGCGTGCGTGCGTGCGTGCGTGCGTGCGTGCGTGCGTGCGTGCGTGCGTGCGTGCGTGCGTGCGTGCGTGCGTGCGTGCGTGTATGTGTGTGTGTGTGTGTGTGTGCGTGCGTGCGTGCGTGCGTGCGTGCGTGCGTGCGTGCGTGCGTGTGTGTGCGTGCGTGCGTGTATGTGTGTGTGTGTGTGCGTGTGTGTGTGTGTGCGTGCGTGTGTGTGTGTGTGCGTGCGTGCGTGCGTGCGTGCGTGCGTGCGTGCGTGCGTGCGTGCGTGCGTGCGTGCGTGCGTGCGTGCGTGCGTGCGTGCGTGCGTGCGTGCGTGCGTGCGTGCGTGCGTGCGTGCGTGTGCGTGCGTGCGTGCGTGCGTGCGTGCGTGCGTGCGTGCGTGCGTGCGTGCGTGCGTGCGTGCGTGCGTGCGTGCGTGCGTGTGTGCGTGCGTGCGTGCGTGCGCGTGTGTGTGTGCGTGCGTGTGTCATAATCAACATTATCACATCTTCAGCACTTTTAAACCCTTTAATGGTCATACCGGCCAAAACCGGCTGTTGCTATAGTCTTGTGGAATGTCCACTTACAGTTCAAGAGAATACAATTTTTGAAAAGTTATCACTGGAATGACTGGCTCGATAACCGAGCCAGTCATTCCAGTGATAAATTTTCAAAAATTTTATTCTCTTGGCTTGTAAATTGACATTTAACAAGAAAATATTTAAATTTTCTTGATCAAATTTGAGCATCAACGGGTTAAAGATACATTAGTTGAACGATCTGGAAATGTAAGATACATTACAATGTACATGTACAGAAACATGTCTGTAGAATGCTTCTCATGGGTCAATACTACATGCAGCATTTAACCCTTTCACAGGCGAATTACCAATACATCATTTTCAATGTCACCATACAGGAAAACTGTTGAATATTTTGAAACTAATTAGGCAGCAACGGCTTCCAGTCAAATTGATTTCAAAATATTCAACTGAATACTGTAAGTCTTATATTGTAAAGAATTTACTTTTTCAGGGATTTGTCGGTGAAAGGGTTAACATTAATTCTAAGACATGGATACTTGCACTCTGTATCCAAGAATAAGAAAACAATTCAGGGTAATGAGTTGCGACTTTGCCACCTTGTATGAAATTTAAAAAATTTTATGGATCGACTGACAGACTGACAAACCTACGTAAAAACTATTTTGTGAGTCGCGACTAAAGACAGATTGTAGCAATATTACGAAATACAAATCACACATCAGTTGAGTTTATTACCGTTTTTAATATTTAGCGTCTGCTTGCGATTCACCATTAAGTCTGTATAAACAAATATTATTATGTACTCAATTTCTTTGAAGTTGTCCTATAATTTTCTTATACAGTGACTGCATTGGATGTATTTCTTCATCTAGCATTGTGGAGCTAGTATTTTGTCCCAGGTCGCAGAAAGTTCTATAAACATATTTACGGTCTTTCTCATTGGATTGTTTCATAAATATAATACCTTTCTAAATTGAGAAACTCTTAGACTTACACATGTTTCTATAAAGGCAACGAACGATAACAAATATGGGTGAAAGGGCCTGGAATTTGTGCATAAAAATTACTGGGTATCTCAAAAAATCTTTAGTAGCCATTGTCTATTTAAATTTATATATTCTTCTGACATGTTTGAAGAAGATCGACGAACATGTAATGGCTATAAGCACTGGCCTCTCAGAATCGACATTGTCTCGTCTTTCCTCATTTATTTCCAGCTCCGGACAGACTTCATGACTGACGTCATTTCACCAGAGTACAAATTCAATAACAACACGTAAGCATACTATATTTCCAGTATTTTCCTAATTTCTTTTGCTATTCCTATATTAGGGTAAGAACTTCCTGTTCTCAGAACATCTCATTTTCAAATCTTCCATGGGGAATGGTCATCCGTTGTGGAAAGGACCCCTCCCGGACCCTCCTCTATATTGGATCCACCGTATAATAGAATCGTATACATAATGTATGGTCAACAAACTTGAGTCGGAGATTGTCTCTCGGTGTGTCTTAAGAACGCTTTTCATTTGTGGAACAAAAGGTCAAGGTCAAAGATATCCTAATTAAGGTAAATTTTTTCTCTGAAAACAAAACAAAATTATTTTCCCGGATAACTTTACAATGAGTTGTGTTACACATTATTGTTATACGAAATAGAGAATATGCTACATGCGTATTTCATGATGCTAATAACTGTTGTGTTAACTAATATGGTCTCATCATAATCATACAATGTAGTTTAATCTTATAATGGCCAAGTTAGCTTTTGCCATTTACATTTACAGTCAGAGTGTGGACATTAAACAATGTGTTGATTGACGTCAGTCATGCCATCGCAAATTAAAAAAGTCTTACTGTATAGCTCGGTAATAACTTAGCATGTTTCCAAAACAAAATAAAGTGTGCTGTTCAATATTTTGAACATAATTGGATTGGGAGTAATGAAATGGGTAATGTTTCTTACTCAGCATCTTAGGCACTTACGTAAGTTAAAACACAATTTCTCCTGTTTATATTTATGTATAGATTGCAAATATTTGTTAGAAGCAGTAATCATTGTACACTGTTAATTTACTTTTAAGACACCATTCACATGTTAGTGTATTTCCTATTATTAGAGATTAGTCTAAGAAAGATTACTATGGTTGTTTCAAAATTAAATTACTTAACGCCATGTTTAACCAATTGGTCATGGATTAAAGCAAATTTTAAGATATGTCAATTTCAAACTGACAATATGAACATAAGGTATATATCTCGTAAATATTTGTTTGGTCATTGTGATTGCGTTTTTTGTTTCTTGGTTATTTTTAACAATTAATTGTTAATGAAGATATATTTGCAGTTCAGCATCCAGGTGAACACTATGGCCATTGATCCATTTATTATTTATAGTATATGAACATTTTGGAATTAGGTTGATTGGCAGATGTTGCTCCCTAAAAACAAACTATTCTTTACTTTAACATCCCTTGCTATCATTCATCCATTTTCTGCATTATTATAAGCGTCATAATGGCTGGTAAGAGTTGTGTCAGATTTAGTTGTGTTATGCAGGGTTGGCTGATTTCAATCAGCTTTTTTTTTCAAATTAAGTTTGAATTAATTTTTTATCAGCTATTTCACGTTTAGTTTGATAAACATATTTGCTAATTATTAGACACCATTATAAACAGCGTGGTTGCCTCTGTTATTATCAACAAATTTATACCAGTACTTTGAAAGATGATTGAGTTAAATCTTTTTGAAAATAAAATTGTTATTTCATAGTCATGTTTTTTAAATTTCAAGATGACCATAGATTCAATACAATTAGTTACAAGACACAGACATTCAACTTCACCACTACCAACCATCGGGTTCTAACTTATATTATCAATAGACTGATAATAATCATAATGTACTCGTCACAATGATAATTCTTTTTGAAAGAAAAACATGTAATCATAAATTCTTTCTCAAATTAAATTGTGTTCATACTATTTTAAATGCAAGCAATACAAATCCCCTTGATCCCAGCTTTTGTTGAGATGAAATGTAAGGAATCTGGGGAATTCACTTTCCTGCTCCATGTAACTGATATATGTGCTTACATTACAGTTTTAGCTGTAAGGGAATGATGGCAATTTACCGAAGTTTGTATTTTTCAATGGTTATAAAGCTGGCAAATATTTATGAATACTGACGAAACTGGAACTTGACCTCTGTCCTACGACTCTTAATCTAAATTCCGAATTTGGTTCAAATCCGTTTAATCTAGCATGAGCTATTGACTGGAAACTGGCAAATTAACTAAGTTTATATTTTCAAGGGTGATAACTCCGCCAAATATTGACGAAAAATATTGAAGCCCTTAACATCCACCTCAGTAGCATTAAGTATTGTCTAAATTTGATTCGAATCGGTTTACTCTAACACAAGTTATTTTCTGGAAACTGCCAAAGTAATGTTTATATTTTTCAAGGGGGGGGGGGGCAAATATTGACAAAAACTAATAAACCACGAACCTGACCTCTGGTTCGGTAATATTATGCCATATTCCGAATTTTATTCGAATCCATTTAGTCTATTACATAGTTATTCTTCGGAATAAGTAGAGTTCATATATTTCAAGGCCAATCTCTCTTGCAAATATTGATGAAAACTATCAAAACACAAACCTGACCTCCGGGGTTTTATTGCTGATTTATATTCTGAATTTGGTTCAGATCTGTTTCATCTAATTATAAGTTATTGCAGATCAAAGAATTAAAAAAAAATTTCAAGGGTGCTACCTCTGACAAATACAGACGAAAAGTAACGGAACATGAACATACATCTATCTTATGATGATTAAGTTATATTTCGAGTTCAGGTGAGATATGTTTAGTCGAATACAAGTGATCGCACAGAAACCAATTACCGCTATACATACGGTCCCTACATACATACGTACACACGTACATACATAAACGAACACGGACATTCCTATATCCCCTCGAAGTTCATTTTCATGAACAACCTGTCTGTTTCCTTCTTTTCAATACAGCACAGGAAATAAGCCTATTATTTACCCTTTCATGGCGAATGTTATATTTGTATATTTAACACTGACATAACCGGCTCGATAACAGGGTCAGTTATTACAGTGGTAAATTAAAAAACCCCAGCCTTCTCTTGATCTGCAAATGAATATTTAATAAGCCACTAATTTAATTTTCTTGACCATATTTAGCCATTCAAGGGTTTAATACTGCTTTAATCTTCAAACATGTCAAATGCGCTTTGTTCTTTAGCAAACTCTTTACATATAACTTATTAAATGGATTAAAATTTGACCAAATTCGAAATGTAAATCAATCATTACACTGCGTTTCTTTTAAATAGCCTGGCTGCTGGCAGCTTTATAATAGTACATATAAGCATTATAAATTGAAATTATTCTCAGCCCTAAGTTTACAGGTCACTTTATTTTGGACACCTGCACTTAAATCTTATTTTACAATTGATGTAAGTCAGAATATTGGGAACATCCCAGAAAGCTTTCGAAATTTATAAGAATCTCTATTTTCTATACCATTTTATAAATTATTTTTAAATGTTTATATACGTCATACATATTAGTGGCATGCACCAGGTATGCAAACTCCAACATGTTTCATGTTAATAATAACAACAGAGGTAGATCCTGGATAATTACCATAACAAATATTACAACATGGTAGAACTTGGCAATTGCGAATTCTCCAATGCAGCTGAAAACTGCGTGCAACTCTTTGCATGACTGCATCAGCTACCACACCCGGCCGATTAGATCCATATAGATATTACATCAGCAATTTGTTAATCTGGCAAATTACATCCCCAATTTGCTGTAACAATCTGCAAGTTCAACAGACAAAAAAATCCTCCACTTTGCTCATTGTCTTTCTTAGTAACATTACAAGATTCTCTAACAGTAACAATAAAGATTATAATTTAGACTATTTACCCAGACGTGCCAGATTGCATCTCTCCATAATCTATTTAAATACATTTGATACCAAAATCAATTGTTGTGCAAGTGTACTGCTAAAGCTTTAGCTTACCTCTTATCTGTTATCTGTAACTTTAAAGGTGATACCTAAATTAAATCCCCCAGATTAGCGAGCCTAATTTATTATGCTATCGGTAGCTATGAACAGTAATCAATTGATTTGCAGTCAGTTAAATACTCAGAGATTGATGTGACATTTGATGGTCATTCAGAGATCTTAAGGTGGTATTAAAATTAAATGGCTCAAAATCTATCTCTCAGATTTCAAAATTCTCTGACGTCAAGGGGCATTGATGGATCCCGGGCATGACAGGTGGTAAGCCAAAATAAGGTAAGTCTAAAGCCCTGAATATTCCATTGCAATTTAAACCAGCTACAGCAAAATTCTGCTGCAAAATATAGATAGATCTACTGTGAATGGATATAATCCAAAATAGCCACCGAGCCCACCTTGAATATTGTTTTCAATATAATAGGACTACTTATATTTGATTGAATTATTTAAAACCATGACAATCTAAGTGGACAGTCTCTCAACATTGGTTTTGATGTGAAATCCAATATGTCTGCCAGACATTCTATTTTGAAAATCGGATTCTGTGGGATAGTTCTCTGTAGCTTTGAATGGTTGATGGAAATCTATTGGGATTGGTGTGCTATCGTCGGCCGTGGGAACATGGCCGGATCTTTATCAGAATTAGCTGAAATGCAAAATCCAATAAGGCGACCAAGCAAATAGTTTGACAATCGGTTTCTATGAGAAAACTGTCTGATTCGGATTACTAACATCATGTAGCGCAGGTCTTCAAGTGGTTCCCCCGTGGCAACAATGCAGTCATTTGCTAAGAGATGCATGAATGCATGTGCTTTCTCACGTGGATAAGTATACATGAACAATGTGCTTTTATAAACATCATAAATAGTAAACTGATATTGCACTTAGGTGTGGGCTTGCACGAGTTTTCGATTTAATCGTGAAGCTCGATTTATTTATTTTTTAAATCACGATTTTTGTGATCAAATTGAGGAAAAATCGGAAAATCGTAAAAAAATTTCTGTCTGTTTAAAATCCGAAGTGTGTACTTTTCTGTTGCATTTTAGCAGTACATGAGTACAATTATAATCAATTTCAATGTGTTAATATTCTGCTGTGCCATGCATACTCCGAATACTTACTAATCACAACACAAAGCGCTATGATAAACAGGCTAAAAATAGTGAGGTGACACGTTTGTCATTGAGAAAACCAGAAAGTTACTCAATCGAATAGCCATGTAATTTTCTTTCTTTCACCACAGACCCCGGGCCTGTCATGAAATACCAAGTATAATATACTTAGTTGCAGAATGTTAGACAATAATCAGTGAACTTAATTCTTTTTAATTCTAGAATTAGCAATTTCAATTAAGAACTAGGTCTGGCGGTGTAATAATTTTTCTTTTTTTATTCAGTTGGCATGTCTAATTAAAGAGAAGAAAGCAAACTACCGTTCGTGCATTGAACATCCCTGCATTCCATCGTCGCCATCTTTACCAAACCTATCGTCAAGTAAACTTAAATTCCAGCTCAAATATCATAATTTTAGCCACCCCAAAGGCAACGCAGATATGTATTTCCAATGGTATATGCCTTTATGTAATCAATATAGTGTGGTACTATATTGATTAAATCATAATTGTTTATTTATTTCCATAATCGAACAGTCCTAATAGTACCTGCGTAGTTGTGTACCAAACCCGACTGACAGTGGTCGTTTCATTCTTTGACAATTCCTATCCTCAGTTTTCGTGACTTGTTTTTTTTTTCAAAATCGATCACGATGTTGCAAAAAATCGTGCAAGCCTACTTGGGTACAATTAGAAAAGGCTTAAAATTGTAATGCAATTATTAGTCCCACTATTTAGTTAATTAAATTTAAGTAGCAGTTCGGAAGCCTATTTAGTGAAGCAATCATTCAATACACAATTTCATAGTGACTTGTGCACCTGTTGCGGAAATTCGATTTTCACAATTTGAAAAAAAATAATAATAAGGCAAATCCCGTTTAAATTAAATAAATCTGTTTTAATTCAAATAAATCCGACTTTTAGAGAGTAGTATAGATATAGAATAGGCTTGTTATCCTCATTGACTAAATATAATATAACCACCCATGTTAACTACATATAATATGCTACACATGTGTGGATGTTTTATACGTTTTGCTTCTGAACTTATAAATAAAGTGGAGCCACGCTCTTCTCTTTGATGCATTGCATCAATATGTGTACATGTTTTCTCAAGTGACCATGTCCCGAAATTTCTTCAGGTCTATATGATTGACAATGGACTTTTCCAGTTTTAGCTATCTCCAGTTAGCCCATCTCCAGCTAAGGTCCACCCATGCCTCGCTCATGTTGGGATCGATCGCTGAACTCAATTTCCAGAAAACTATACAGGTAAGCTATTGAATATTTTGAAACTAATTTGACTGGGTGCTGTTGCTGCCTATGGCAACAACACCAGCCAGTCAAATTAGTTAAACAATATTCAACAGCATCTTTATTAAATAGTAGACATACAATTCGTACAACAACGCTTAGTCCGTCACCAATTATGCGTTCTTGATGCACTTATCTACGTCATCCATGTCGTCGTTGATTGTGACGTCATGTTACACGTCACGTACATGATTATGACGTCATATGATGGATGGATAAACCGGAAAGGTCCATTTGCGGAAAGGTGTATTGGCAAGGATGTATCATCACCTATGGAGAAATCGTAATCAGGTAAAGCAGAATCTTTGTTAAAACATAAATCTCAATGTACGATAAAGAGCTGCCGCCAAATTCTGGATCTATCTGTACAATCAAAGACCATTTGAAATAAAAAGACTAAAAGAAAAATATTTCGCAGTTTAATATTATGTTTAATATTGTTATACTATGATTATTACCCGTTGCTATTGGTATACACATGATCATTTTCAGAGCAAAATGGGTCATTAACCGTGTATGGGTCCAGGAAAGGCGGTGGTGAGGTTGGTCGGTGGTGGAACAGGGGTGGTGGGGTGGGTGGGGTGGTGCTGTCTGCTATCTCAGAGAAAGACATAAGGAACAGTTTACCACATTATAGCATAGATCACAAATTCTTTCTGATAAAAACATATGCTGTTGGATATTTTGAAACTAATTACTGGAAGTTCTTGTCCCATTAGACACGCACATACTGCTTCCAGTCAAATTGAGTTCAACAGCATACCATATGATGATATGAGGCAGCGAGGATCGGGTGCATATGTGCATGATTAGAAACGTATGGGCCCATGGCAATGCGTGTGGCTCAATAACACGCCTGATTTGTGTTGCGAGCGTGCGTGCGTGCGTGCGTGCGTGCGTGCGTGCGTGCGTGCGTGCGTGCGTGCGTGCGTGCGTGCGTGCGTGCGTGCGTGCGTGCGTTCGTTCGTCCGTCCGTCCGTCCGTCCATCCGTCCGCCCGCCCACTCGCCCGCCCACCCGCCTGCCCGCTCGCCCACCAACCCACCTTCTTGTCTGCCTGCCTGCCTGCCTGCCTGTCTGTCTGTCTGTCTGTCTGTCTGTCTGTCTGTCTGTCTGCCTGCCTGCCTGCCTGCCTGCCTGCCTGTCTGTCTGTCTGTCTGTCTGTCTGTCTGTCTGTCTGTCTGTCTGTCTGTCTGTCTGTCTGTCTGTCTGTCTGTCTGTCTGTCTGTCTGTCTGCCTGCCTGCCTGCTTGCCTGCCTGCCTGCCTGCTTGCCTGCCTGCCTGCCTGCCTGCTCAGAGCGGTATATAACAAAATCACTGATCTGAGTTGGCTCAAATTTTAACACAACGAAGGAAGTTGTACAAGACGATTTCTAAATATTGGTCGTGATCATGATAAAAGAACCGGTATCAGGATTAGATCAAATTCTGGATCTGTGAATATTTCGGAAACTTCTGTTCCGATTTGGCTCACATTTTAACACAGAGACAGGTGTGATCATACACAAGGATTTTACAACCGACGAATCCGAAAAATCGGATAAATCCGAAAAAAATTTACAATGCGAAAAAAACGGGAGGGTGAGGGTGTGCAAGCTATGTTTGTTCATGGTTATTAATAGGATAACTAACCTCATTTCTTGATGGCAATTCAGGCGATCTAATATGCAACTCATAAGATATGCAGGCAATTTTAAGCTTTTTATCATGTGCTAAAGAAAGATATTCAGGTTTTAGTAGCTAATGGTTGGTACATTTTAATGATGGCTGCCATGATTTAACTTTCAACCAATCAGAAAAAAATAGCGTGACCGCCTCGGTATATACGCTTTGCCATAGCGGTGCCAGCTGTAGTTGCAATCATACACCTAAGCCGTTGAATATTTTGAAACTAATTTGACTGGAGGTTGTTGCTGCCATATGCAGCAACAGCCTCCAGTCAAATTAGTTTCAAAATATTCAACGGTATAAGTATTACATAATAAAGAATGTGATACCTTGGCACTTTCATGATATCACACACTCTCGCTTGAGGAGACACACTGGTGTCGATCGCTGTTCAACATTTACGTGATATTACAAAGCAGATAATTATGATACAGACCAGGGAACGTGACAGGATATGAATGATATGGAATCTATAAACCATAATCTATCGGTACAATGCAACATCTGAGATGAGATTATCATCCCTTTAATAGGATAGGGAGAAGAAAAACATGGATCATAAAACAGGCTACTGTAGAGATACTGATACTGATAGATTTATTACATCCAGACTTTGTACAAAGTATATGGGGCTTATAGATAAATTTGCCCCATTAATCTGTGAATAGCCATTAACTTTGTTTTATAATAATAATAATTATTATTATTATTATTATTATTATTATTATTATTATTATTATTATTATTATTATTATTATTATTATTATTATTAACATCATCAGGTTAGATTCTTGTGTCAACAGCGCCTCAGAGCATTACATGCTTCATTCCTCCAAAACTTGACCATTATAATGGTCAAGAAAATAAAATTTTCTTCACAGTCAGTGCCAACATACAGGCCACGAGAAGACAACTCCGGAAAACTTACCACCAAATGAGTGCCTCGATTATCGAGTCAAACATTCAAGTGTTAAATTTAAAAAAACAACCCCGCCCTCGCACGTCCCGCATATCGACACCGCTCCAGACCACTGCGGATGCCGTTATGTCTAGCTTGAATAATAATAATAATAATAATAATAATAATAATAATAATAATAATAATAATAATTATTATTATTATTATTATTATTATTATTATTATTATTATTATTAGCTTGAGTAGTATCATCATTATTACTGTTATTTACAGTGGTGTCACAGTTTTCATTACAATAATTATTATTGTTATCACAATTATTACAATCAATACTCTCATGACAAGTCTCATCATTAATTTGAACGTCATCATCATCATCATCATCATCATCGTGTCACCACCATCACCATCGTCATTATTATCATCATGTTTTCTATATCTACTGGCAAATTTGTATTTTATTGTTGCTCGTGCTCTATTTTCTTGTTGTTGATGATTTTAATGACGGTTGTGTTGCGTGCACTTGTATCATCTTCGTTGTCTTGTTGTTCCTGTTTGTCCTCATTATCGTCATCATCATTTATATTGTCTGATAGTGACATAAGGAGAAAATCCACAGCACTTTGCTCAACTCGAATCCATCGCAGCAAGCAAGAACAAGCAAGCAAGCAACAAGAGATTCCGGTGCGGCCAGCTCAATGATGGTTTAGTAATGTAGCTTTCTGAGTTCATGATATATATATATATATATATTAAATTGTTTGAAAGTATTTATTTGTTTTAGCCATGCTTCTGTGAAAGATTCATTTACGTTTGAAAGAGCTACTATAAATGTGTGGCCAGCCGGTACTTTCATTGGCGCGATTTAACCTTTGTCAGTATGATCAGACTAAAGTAAAATGCCGGTTAGCAACATGAAAAATGCCAACAAGCCATATTTGCCATATAGGCATAAAACCTACTGAATTAGTCTGACTGATAATCAGCTGCTAAATATATATATACATATATATATATATATATATATATATATATATATATATATATAAATATATATATATATATATATATATATATATATATATATATATATATATATATATATATATATATATATATATATATATATATATATATATATATATATATATATATATATATATATATATATATATATATATATATATATATATATATATTAATATAAAATCTTTGGATCTGGTAGGAAGTAGGCTTACATAATGGAAGATTGGCTATTAGTCGCTTTACCAATCGAAATTTTCGTAGTCAGAAAGTCGGAAATTCAACAGAATAGAGAATAATAGGAAGCTAACAATGTTTTACAACTGGTCTCAGATTTCAGACTGGTGCATATAATGTTTACCAGGTTGGGCAGACGCCCCCACCCCAGGCCACACCCACGCTACTCCACCGTCGTTCGGTAAGCCTGATGAACTATCGCGGGGCCGGCCGAGCTACTGGGCAGACCACGACAAATGAATTAAACAGGATGATGATGAAAGGGTAAACTATTGACCGTAAATGTTAAATCCACAATGTGTTGAATATTGAATAATAAAATAAGCCACAAATGCAATCATATAGGTTTCAATACAGCGCACATTGCAAAGGTCATGCCTCTATTTTTAAGGATGTATTCACATAGCTGTCATACTTCTAATACATGTCACTAGCGACAGATTTGCCAAATTTGGTTTAAAACCATCAACGAATTGCGAGATGTGCTACTACTGTTGACGAACACTGATGGAGAATGGATGGTCATGACCTAATTTCAAACCCCAAAATGATCCGGAGGAAAAACAAAAGTGTCATCCGGCCTATTTGATGCTCCAAGGACCCATACAATGCCACTAACATGGATGACCCATTGTACTAAATTTTGCCGGTCAAAGTTGTTGTCTTTCTGAATTCTGCCAGTCCTATATATTGAATTGTAAATTCATCAAGGGCATACAATTCGTACATTTGACGGATATTTCGAGTTTCATGAACGTGGAATAATAGGTCATTATGACTGTCAAGTCAGCGTACATGTCACGTAATTGATTATGACGTCATATAATTGAGTGACAGATTGGATCACTATTACCACGCCAACTGTCTTTAGAGACCACGTTTTGATGGTCCATGCCGTGCTCCAAGAAGAGACGTTTCTCGGTGTGCTACATACGGGATCTGGAACGAGTCCAATTTCATATCACTATTATCATCCGAGTCGTAAATTATCACATTGCACGAGTTTTAGCGAGTGAAATGTAATAATTTTCGACTAAATTGATAAATAGTGATATGAAATGGTACCGAATAGATTGAATATGTAAATGGTATCAGGTTAAAAGGGTAGAGATAAATATGGAAGATATAAATGGTACAACATTAGAGGAGCAGAAGGGTATGGAATATATATATGGAATATATAAATGGTGCAACATTAGCGGAGTAGATGAACATGGAATATATAAATGGTACAAGATTAGAGGAGCAGATAAATATAGAATATATAAATGATACAACATTAGAGGAGCAGATATAAATGGAATATATAAATGGTACAAGATTAGAGGAGCAGATGGGTATGGAATATGTAAATGGTATGCCTTTCTAGTAAATACATCAATTTAGAGGCATATAAATCGTGGGAATCTTATACAGATCAGCGTGCAAAACAATAGAGCGATCCAATCTGTTACTCAAGTATTTGACGTCATAATCAAAATACGTTACTCGTTAGCTGACGTCATAATCACATGACATATGCCACAAAAGTGAGCAAGGTCCGACAGCACGCGTTTGAATTGTGTCATTGATGAGTGTACAATTTAATCAACATTGTGTTAACTATTTTGAAACTATTTTGACTGGGAGATAGGTAGCACCTGATTTTATACAAATGAGTTGTGACACACATTTCATTGGCAACAAGCAATGGAACGCATTATTTAAGAATGACAATCACTTGCCCACCTGTCTCATTGTGGACCGAGACCACGCACCATCCACCCCACCCATCCCCCAGTTTTAACCGTCTGTTTGCTGAGTGTTTACGGACGAGATATTACAGGAGTTATATCTCTGCACCTGCTAAATATTTTGACAACATTTTGACTAAATGTTATTGGTGGCTAATCAACCAACAACCATCAGTCAAATAATCTTCAAACTATTCAAGGGTTTTTGCTCATTGAAATTATTTTCTGGTGGGCTGCAACATCGAGACAATTAAAGAATGATCCACTTGTTGCAAAAATACCTCCATTTTTAGTTATGCCACGCCCATCTCTAGCTAAGCTCCACCTACTTCTCGCGCGTGTTGGGATCGATCTTTTAACTCCCTGACTATGAATTTCCAGAAAACTATACAGGTAAGCTGTTGAATATTTTGAAACTAATTTGAGAAGGTGCTGTTGCTGCCTATGGTAGCAACAGCGCCAAGTCAAATTAGTTTCAAAATATTCAGCAGCATGTTTATTAAATAGTAGGGACATACAATTCTTACAACGTGTGTCGGACTATTAAGAGCTAAAGACGGGCCTATTAGAATCATTTATGACGTACTGATTATAACATCATCCTACACGGCGCTTAGCTAAATATGATGTCATATGACGTCAAATCATCGCCAGATACTCTGGA
>CM067375.1:40205239-40234197 GCA_034401795.1 Chaetoderma sp. LZ-2023a | reverse complement strand
AACTCACGCAAATAAGGGACATTATATTATAAAGATTCATGATATAACATATATATCTTTCCATATCTCGCATCTACAACAGACTACACCTCAGCAACAGTATTTTGGCCATTGCCATAAACAGCACATATTGAAGATTTTAGATCTCCGGGTATGACTTGGTGAATGATTTCCTAGATGATGATTCCACTTCGCCAACGGCAAGATTATGATGTTAACGGTTGCTGCGACAACCTCTTGCCGATGATGAAGCAAAATACTGGCAGTCGGCTCGCCTCGTCGAGAAGATGGATTACGACGATATTTATTAGAGACTGTCGGGCCTATCTGACTCTGAAGATCAACTGGTTCGGATTGGATGTTTCTTCCAACTCTGGAGTCTACAGCTAATGATGACCAAACTAGTGTCTTACTTTTGTAAGAGGATAAATTTTATTAAAGTTTAAAACTAACTTACAAACTGCTAAAGTAATTGTAATTGTAGAGCATCAATCGCTCAAAGATAACGAGTACCTTGCTGGTACAAAATTAAGTATCTAATCTATTCTACTCTATACTAGCCACGAACGTAGCACCAGCGATGTGCTACGTGAACCCTGATGTTGGATTGATTAACTTTCTCTAACTGAAAGTGCTTGTTTTATAGCCCTCAGAATCTCTGAGGTTCTATACATATTGAGATATTTAGATCTATACATATTGAGATATTTAGATCTTGTTCTGATGATTCTTCTAGGTATGTTATAAGCACAGCTTGATTGGCCCGGACAATCAGTCCACCAATCAACTTCTGCTTATTCCTTCCTAGAAGTTCCTACCTAATACATGTTGGTCGTTCTGACCAATCAACGATCCTTTCATTTCGTTGTTGGATATAAAACCTATTCTGTTTAACTCTTTGCTACAGAGTTTGATCGACGCTCATTGATCGTGACGTCATTCTGCCCAATCAAACTCTGTGCTATTCTTCTATGGAGATGATGCCTCACATAGATGAAGTGGTGGTAGCTGGTTCTGATTTGATGCGATCTGTCAGCTAACTAACAACATTACGGAATGTGTTGTTGTTGCATGCCATTGTATGAGTGACATATAGTTGATACACAAATTTCGATTATGTTATTTATTCCTACAGGACGTTACAATGTCCATGTCCTGTCCATTGCCTATTGATGGATAAGCCTGTAGGATGCTAGAGTTAATAGGCACGTGAGCTGTATGATCTCATTGCCAGCTGATGTTGTTCTATTCTCGTGTGAGAATTGGAATGCCTAACGTCATCAACTACGTCCCTTTGTCACGTCCGATTGCAGTGATTCTTCTACATTGATTATTTTCTAAACTATCGATCCAAACGACTGCTGAATATTATAAAAGTGTATGCCGATTGAACAGCAACAACTTTCATCTAAACTATTTCCAGATACCCATCAACTCAGAACCGTGGGACTTATTCTAATCAATTCGACTGTTTCAATTTTGATGATAAAACTTTATCCAACAATCCTGATCGGGCTATATTCGCATATCATCCGCATAGCATCAGCACCAGCTGATGTCAACTAGTTACCGTATAATAATAAACTCAATAATAAGATATACAGTCAACCGGTCCATTAGCTCACCTGGTATTTTCAAATTATAAATTTCACTTAGGACTTACTCGTAAATATAAGATATCCAGTGGGGTCATGACTTCCCACAAGACAATCCCATATCTACAATATGTTTCCGATCAACCACGTGCTTTTAGAAGCCACGTGACATTTACTGCTGTTTCTAGTAAATTGGGTCAAACGCTTTAAACACAAGAGCCGCCCAAAGACGCGACTACCACAGCATGATGGAGGAGTGGCGAGGGTGAGTCAGGGTAATTGCCGCTGACGTCATCAAGGCTCCCACACACCCCCATCGAGCGCTCCAGCCTAAAATTAAAATAGGCAAGTTTATAAGCATCCAATCTGGAGAACCGCTTCACGCTAATTAAAAGGTGAGGCCCCGCAAAGAAAAAGTAGTACCATGTCCTTATGTTGATAAGAGGCTGTTAAAAGCACGAAATAGGACAAAGTTAACGAGCCATTCTTCCTATAATTAAAAGTACTCCCTTTATACGCGAAGAATTAATCCCCAGACGTCTAGAGCGGAAAAAGAGGAAACTTTCCATATAGGGCTGACCGAATCACCTGTTAAAACTTCCAGGTGTGATCATCCGCCACCTATGACGTCACCAAATAGTTTAAAAGGAGGAAGCGCACTCTGAAACTTTGTCTTCCCGTCAAAACTCCACACCAGGGAAGAACAGATAGCATTAGGCTTCTTTCGTGTCGAAAACCAAATTCGGCTGTTTTATTATTTCATTATTATACTTGGCCTGGAAAGTTAAATACAATGAAGAGATAGGGCATTAGGTTTTGAATAAGGTTCCCGCAGCCACCTACCTACGAGATGTCACTCCTTGAAGATTTAACGTTATCGGATTCGTCTGAAGAGGAATCGGTACCAGTTCCAAAACGGTTCCCATGCAGCTCGTTATTACCTAGCGGAGAGACTGTACCAGAACCTTTACAAGAAAATCCGACCACACACTTCATGTTAATAAGGATCATCTCCTCCAGATAGCCCTCTGCGTGGCGTGCCAGTATCTCTACACCACTACTCGCTACGGGGTGACCCATGCGCCCCGTTATCGTCACCGTGTATTAGAAGTGATATTAGTTCCCAGGGAAGAGAACGAGGATCGTGCCGTTTTAGCCACAGGTTTCGAATCTCGGTTTCCGGTCAAAGTTCTCCCGACTGAGAAAATGGTCCACACGAAGAACACTACTCGTAGATATCCCGTTAGTCATCGTCCTCCCACGGCTACCGTAAGCAACATACCGACAGCCAGACGTGAAATCCTGTCTGCAGCTACGTCGGGGAGTGTTACGCCGGTACCAGTCACTGCATTTACACGGGTCTTGAAGCGGAGTAAGAAGTGAAAGTCTCCCGCAGAATCCAGTCTGGCAGCACCCGCATCTGTAATTAGCCATCCAACTACAGTCACTACACCCGCACCCGAAGTGTCTAAAGTAGTTTTAGCCAGTCAGCCGATTTCGGTAGTCATCACGACACCTGCAGGAATAGACATTCCAAGTTACCCGCAGTCACCATCTCCGCCAGACCTGACTATAGACGAGGGACCAGGACCGTCACAGCCTGCGTCGATTAGTATAACTCCAACCTATGTTATCCAGCATCCGCCTCCTAGCCTTTCTGACCCTGCCATCAGAAAGGGAACCACGCCAGAATGACCATATGCGGGAAAGAGATTGATCGCCCACACGCAGGACATTCAGCCCGTACCTAACGTCACCACAAATTGTCTGTTAAAATATGCTAAGTTTCGGAAGATGTCATCTCCTGCCGTATCCGCTCCCGCGTCATTGCCTCAGCCTACGATACAGCTCACCGCCATCACCACGACAGCTACTACAGCCACCATGACGACCACCACCACTACAGCATCAATGACATTAGCAACCACTAGCACCACCGCTGCCTTACGGACGGATATTTTAGAACTGGCAGTAACTGTGAGAGACATTATGGATGCTCATATTTCCGCCACCATCACTTCAGACATTTCCGACAGTACCAGTAATAGTGAACGCATCTCTGCAATGATAGTGCATCCACCGCGACCTACCACGCTCAGTCGCGGGACCCAGACTCAATGGGGAAATTTCGCAGCAGAGGTGTGATCATTTGTGATACAGCAGAAACATCAGTGGTGCGATTCATGGAAGTGTATTAATTATTACTTCTTTTTTTTTTTAATACTTTTCTTCTTATTATATATGTTAGATCAATTGAATCCCGTCACTAGGATGACTATGGTTATCCGACACAGCTGTGCACTTTGGTGAAAACACGAAATGAGCACTGCGGACTCCGATGTTGTAAGAACGTCGTGTGCGGCGTAAAGAATACAACATCCTGCAGTGCAATAATGTCATAATCCCATCATGCAGTCTCAGCTATGCTGGGGCTGCCTGATAAACTAACTGCTAAGTTATTATTATATTATATTTTTCTTATTATTTTTCTTCCTGTCTTAGATGTCAGGATGGCTATGGGGTCAGGGAGAGCTGCCCGTTGAGGACCCGCTATAACTGGCTGCAAATATATATTTTATTTACCCGGGGTGCGCAAGTAATTCGGGAGTAATTTACTAAATACCCCGTAAGGGTATGTTACATGGATCATATATGTATACATATATATATATTATATTATTATATTATATTTAAAAATTTTAATTGTGGTACGTTGGAGCTTGGGTGTTCTCTGCGGAGATAATGATTATCCGCACCCAGAGAGAACACCCGTGCGAGCTATTGTTTAGAATCATTTACTAAGTAAAGTTACGGCACGCACCAAAATATTAATAAAACCAAAATAAAAAGCCTGAAAAAATAATTCCATGTCAAAAATCGAAAACTAAAAGTATGCCTCCCCTCTCCTCTTTGGCACCTCTATGTGCTCTGTCTCTTGAATATGCATCTATTGCTTCACTACTCCTCTCCGGCCACGCGCCTACCCGGGAAGTCTATAATTCCCGCCTAGCGTACGTCCGTGCGTCGATCCACTATGCGCGATCGTTTGCCATGGATGTCAAACTAGGAGGGGATGGTGTAGTTCGGATCGACCGGTCGGGTACCAGCTGTACCAGCTAAGCTGGGTAAGCGCCGTCCGTCCTGGATTCGTTCCATGAACACACACCCCTTGGTAGAGCCATAAGTGTATATGGGCCCATGGGAGAGATCGCGTTGTAAAAACGACTAAGTTCGTTAAAGCGCATAGTGCGCATGCGCATGCTTAGATGCTATTTTTGACGGAGCACGTAGTTTACGACCAAGATGGCGCTTTTAGTGTACCGAGATGGTACCCTGTAATCCTTTTTGATTACCTGTTCCCGCCGAATCTGACATGGATCAAGACCAGAATTCGACGGGATTTTTAAATCTGTAAACCATTTCAAAATCGGTTAAGAAATGGCTGGGTTATCCACAGAAAACCATTGTTGATTATCTTCAAAACATTGCCGTGACGTCATAACCACGTGCACGCAGAACTTCTAGAGTTTTCTAGAACATTTGACAGCGTTATTAGCAGCTACAAGCTGATTGGCTGTTGCTCGAACGGTGATTGGTTGGAGTCTGCACCTGCGACGTCATGACGAGTATAAAAGGAGCCGCGATCCAGAGATCGAGAGCATCCTCGGCCAGGGGCCGAATAGGTTGGACCTGTTTCAGCTACTATCAGCGTGACAGACCATATGCATATTACTTCGCTTTCTGTCGTTTTTTCTCCGGTAGCTAGCAGTTACTCAACCCACCGCACTAAAACAATTTGTAACTCCCTACTTGCGGGAGCAATTTGGAACTTTCTATTATTATGTTCACGAGTAATAAGATCTACTTCGGAACATGAACTTGCGGTGAGGCCTTTACGGCCTGAATATGTGATTCTACAGATGTAGAGGCAGCGATGTTCTTTGGTGGATGACTCGCCGGATCTGCCGGCCACACCAAAAAGTGGTATTTCAACCGTCCCCGCACTGATGTCGTGCAGGTTCTTCTAACTTTCAACCGCAGCAAGTAAACTTTGCCCGGTGCATCTTCAGAGCTGGCTGAGGTACCCAGCACCGTTACGCTTTGTTTTGTATCTTCATCTGCATTTAACAACCCCCGCTTGTGATCGGGTTGTTGTCAACTTCCATCCGTGCCATCGGTGTATGGAAACTTTCTTCACAGCAGTATTGCCATTGTATCTGACTACTCGTTAAACATTCCATTGCGCTTACAGTCCTGAGCGATGTACTCCCGCCATGAATTTCTTGCGGGAATCCTGTTTGCGGGAACCAACCTGCGGGAACTTTCCCGCTTCAAGAGAATGCATCAACTCACATCAACTAAAGGATGACGTATCAATTTCAGTAACAAGAATGGCTACTGAGTATTCTAGTAACTGTACTTAACATTTTAATTATTCAGCTAAATGTACTTTTCTAATTATATTGTATCCATAAAAAAATCGTCCCGATGACTAAAAGGTACCGTAACGGTCTTAGGACCGCTAGTTAGAATTTCTGTATATGTTTATAGTTATTCTTATTTTCTGTCAGGTGTTTTCACTAACCGCACCGTAGTAGGTTCGCTAACCTGTACTAAGATATATAATTCCGGACATTTAATACCGTATTGATGTTCTGGTTAGTTTATATATATATATGGCCAGTAGCCATCAGTTCATATGTTTTGTTTATTTATGGAAAATATAGGACTGCAGTGCACGTAGGAAACACTATACAGCAACACTTATATATGCAGCACTTTCTCCCGCCACCAACAATTTTTCACTGAGGTCGCTGTCCGTGCTATAACTCTGTTTAGCCCGGCATGCTACAGACTAAACCTTTTCTAATCAGCTCGATAGGATAGGTTTAATATGATTAGAGACACTTTCTTCGTAAAGAAATCTGTAGTATACTCTTCTCTTCCGGTAGTGTGATAATCTAGGCCCGCACTCCGGTAAGACTCATAACTCTAAGATTTTGTCTCTCTTCATGTTCCACTCAGCCTTGTGGCATCTTAATTGTTTGGATGTCCCTATCCGCACCATGGGCTAATCCGACTCTGGGAAACTGTTGGGGTTTCTGAGCGGTGATGGCCAGGGTGTGATGTCACATACATTCCCCTTGTATCTTCGGATACTTAGTAGTTAGCACTTTTGCCAATGCAGGAAAGTACTGCAAACACATATCTTAATTATTATTTTATTTGCTGAACAATCCTCCCGCACCGCAGTGCAAAACTGGGCAACTTGCATATAAACCTAACGACAGGTTAAACGATTAGTTCCATAGGACCTGGTAACGGGCGAGATGCGTATCCCCACCAAATTCCATAAAAATGTCTGGGCATGATATTTAGATCTGCCACGCCCTCACGGGAAGGACATTTACGTATTCGTCTCTCGTACCCACCATAATGATAGAACAGTTGCCTAAAAATGCTTTTGTGAAAAGTAACCAGTGTCCTGTGACGTTTTATGTGGTTACGGAGCGAGATGTCCAGATTCTTATCCGGTTCGGAGATCTTACTAAGTAACATGTATGAGCGCTTTCTTCAGTATTGATGCGTTAGGGCATCCATTCTCAATGACAGCCGTGTCTAACAGCTAGGTAGATACCCACCATTTGCGGCCTAAAATAGTTCTTGTCACTAAAAACTAAAGCTAGTTAAGCAGAGCAGAAGGCCCGCATAAATAAAGTGGAAACTACTAATTCAGCATTCTAAGAATCACATAAGACGGCGACGTGGGAATCCCTCGGGAATTGTTCATCCCGTCTTCACATTAAACAGCACGCAACCCTATAGTCATACTCTCAATAGGTATGGGTTTTTCTTTTTCAAGCATTTTGGTTGAAATATTAGAGTGGGCCCATTTTTGCCTACTACTCTTCTCCCGCCTTAAGCAGTGGTGACACCTTCCCGAGACAGAGGCCTGCGCGAGGCACTTGCCTCTCGCAAGGATTCAGCGACGACGGTCCATGCGACGATAATACTCCTCACCCAAACTAGCACTAGGAGTAGTGCCTGCGTGAGGCACATGACTTTTCGTCCAAGATAATCTTCTTCCTTTCAGTTTAGAGGCATAATAACCAATATTAAGTTAATTAGTTACGTCTCGTGTACGGGAGCCTCCCTTTTCGGGGATACCTCTGCAGACCTACGAGTCTGTGTGGTACCTTCGGGTGCCCCATGTTTAAAAGTTCATCTGGCTGTCTTTATGTCTTGTATTTTCGCATGCTCCTCATTTCTATCTAACATACTCGATAGTTTGCTTAGGTAAAATCATTGTATAGACTTATATTTTTAGGTCACCAAATCAAATCTTGTAAGTCCATAGATCACGAAATTGCTATGGACAGGCATACTGGTGACACAAATTCTTGGGAGGAGCCAGTTGTATTTAATGTTCGTGACAATGGTCGCACGGCCCCTCCAGAACGATTGAGTTCCACCGGCCTTAGGAGCCGGTTTTTGTTACCCGCATGGCAGTCTCATACAGGATCCGTCACCCCGAGACCGGATGCTAATCAGTGTCATCATTTGTTATGCACTTGCGGCGTGGCGAGTCGCCATGATACACCGGAATGGCCCGACACTACCCCGCGAGCTACAATCGCAATGAGATGACGGGATTACAATAACACCAATTGACGAATAGCAGCAACAGCACCCAATCAAATTAATTTCAAAATATTCAACATATGCTTTATTAAATAGTAAAGACATACAATTCGTACAACTGATTTATTTATTAGGTATTGTGACGTCATCCTAAACGAGGCGTAATTAATTATGACGTCATACGCTTGATCGGACAGATTGGATTCATCAATTAATGGGTCGATTTCTACTTATGCCCTTCCCATTTTTCATTAAGCTCCGCCCATGCGTATTGGAATCGATTTGAACACCTTGAACACTGCAGCAGCAGAATCTCAATTCCTCGATAATTATATAGTCAGGTAAGCTGTGCCATTAATATTTTGAAACTAATGTGACTGTGGCTTGTTGCGGCCTATAGCAGTAACAGCTCCCAGTCGAATTAGTCTCAAAATAGTCTACAAAATGTTCATTAAATTGTAAGTTCACCAACGACATGCAATTCATACACAAAATCCATACAACTCCTGAGGGGGCAGAAAGACCCTATATGAAAACAATACGGGATCACGGTGAACGTACATATGTCATGGTGTTTAAGGCTACTAGAACGACGGAGTGTGTGTTTACCAGCTGATGTCTAATAACAAAAAACTTGTACGGTTTGCTAGTCTCTTCAATTTGAATCCTGCAATGCCTCCTCAGAAAACCACACAGGTGATGAGCCAAGTTTAAACACGGAATACATCAAAACCAAAGCAGAGTAGCAAAAGCCACCTGCCCCGGGATATGTCAGCCCTATAGCCAGCGGATAAGCTGATTGCTGGCGACTACAACAGGCCGACACCATACGATTTTATCTCGACCACGAGGCTAAACTATATAATATCACACACAATTGAATTCAACATGCTCACTGACACCACCAAGCGGAATACTAGGGACTAACGAAAGATTATTAACATCATTTTGGCCAACATTGCTGTCAACCACCATAGGGGCAATGCAACACAACTGATAGAAGCACACAAACGAACACTGGATAGGCGTACTATTTATTCAAGGCAGAGCATTAACTACCGACAACCATTGTGAATAAATATACAATTCCAATGAAGATTTGTGCATCTGAATAAAATTAAACAAAATAAAATTTATTTGCAGATCTATGACAGCACAATCTTTATTTTTGCATACTACGGAATATTAGCACATGTTAGGAAATTAAACAGCATCTCTTACACTGTGTATTCATAATTATTTGATTACCTGGAAGACGAGATGTCGATTTCTAGCTATGTCGCTCCCAGTCAAATGCCAAATCAGTTTTAAAATATTCAACAGAATGTTTATTAAATTACAAATTCATCCCAAAGTATACAATGAACCTTTCCAGTTTATCCATCCGTCATATGACGTATACAATGACGTCATAATCAATTACGTCATGAATGATGTAGATAAGTTCGTCACGAATGCGTAATTGATGACGGACTACGGGGTGTTGTACGAATTGTGTGTTTTTACTATTTAATACACATTTCGTTGAATATTTTGAAACTAGTTTGACTCGGTGCTGTTGCTGAGTTGAGTTGCTGTTGTGCATTTTCAAGTTGAAAATATCCACAGAAGACAATATATCTTGGCCTTTTATAATTGAGTACTTTTATCAGTCATACTCATCATATAAATACGGCTTGTATAATGTTGTTTAATGTTTCTCGATATGAACGCGCGCGTAATATTCAACGAAAGGTTTTCATTGGCTACATAACGGCTAAGAAATATTTTCATTGGCTAATACGGGTAATAATCCAACATGCCCCGTGACGCCGCAGATGCTTCATACCGACGACGACAGCAAAAATGGCAACATGCCAGGATACGTCAGCTTGTTGATTAAAATTGTGTAATATATATGCTACCTGGTTATAAAATACGTTTGTAAATTTGCATGATAGAGGCAGGATTTTTAAAAGTTGAATTAAAAGTAATTTTCAGGTTCGAAATAACGATGTTTTTGGTCATTATTTTGTGTCGCGCATTGGTCAGAAATCTTTAGCCAGTGATGCGTCACATCTACGAAAACGAGCGGTGCAAATTGGCGCGTTCTTAATGTTTTCAGGGATCGACTTTATTGGAAAATTTCAATCACATTTCATATTACCATTATCAACCTAGTCGAAAATTATCACTTTGCACTGGCTAAAGCTCGTGCAATGTGATAATTTTCGACTCGGTTGATAATAGTGATATGAAATGGGACCTAGTTTCAGATCCTCTATATATTTATATCAAATTTATGACACATGGTTAATATATACGATCTTACTTGCATCTCAGATAAACTGGCTCTAAATGATGGAATAATAACCATGGGTTATAAAATTGATCAATACAAACCGCAAATGGAGGATTCCAGTTTATCCATCAATCACATGGCGTCATAATCAACTACGTGACGTGTAAGATGACGTCATGATCAATGGCGCCCTGAAGGACGTAGCTAAGTTCTCGCGAAGGCTTTATTGATGACGGACTAATTACTAATTAGCATTGTTAAACGAATTGTATGTCTTTACCATTTAATAGACATGCTGCACCAAGTCAAATTAGTTTCAAAATATTCAACAGATTACCTGTAGTTTTCTAGAAATTAACAGTTAGGGAGTTCTGAGATAGATCTATTCCAACACGAGCGAAGTGTGGGTGGAGCTTAGCTATCTAGAGATGGGCGGGGCATAGCTAAAACTGGATTCCTCCATTAATTTTAGCGCTTCCGTATATTATCTAAATGACAAGAAATACACCAAGCAATCATAATTCACCTTTCCAGTTTATCCATCGATAATCTGACGTCATATGGCGTCATAATTAACTAAGTAACGTGTATGATGACATCATAATCATTACGTCATGGATGATTCGATATAAGCCGTCTGTAACGCTTAATAGTCCGACGACACAGTGTACGAATTGTATGTCTTTACTTTTTAAACAATATTCTGTTGAGTACTTTGAAACTAATTTGACTGGGCGCTGTTGTGTCATAGGCAGCAACAGCACCCAGTCAAATTAGTTTTTAAATATTTAACAGCTTACATGTATAGTCTTCTGGAAATTGATAGTCAGGGAGTTCAGAGATCGATCGATCCCAACACGGACGTGTTGTGGGTGGAGCTTAGATTGAGATGGGCGGGGCATGGTTAAAAGTGGAAAGGTCCATTACTTACAGCCTTAGCGCATACTGTGATATAGTAAAGTTGTTGAATATGTCACCAGCACATTGGAAAGTCAGTAATTAAATGAAATGAATAAAATACACAATGTAGAAAGAAGCGGATGCTTGATGTCAAAAGTAAGATTTTTGAAAAAACAAGAGATAATAACAAATCTATTGAGTCACATGGAATATATGTTGATAATAAGGGTAGCAAGATATATGCGCGCGTGTGTATGTGTGTGTGCGTGCGTGCGTTCGTTCGTTGCGTGCCTTCGTGCGTGCGTGTGCGTGAGTAAGTGAGAGAGTGCATGCGTGAGTGAGTGAGGGAGTGAGTGAGGTAGGGAGGGAGGGAGGGAAGGTGGGAGGAAGGGCGGGAGCGAGGGAGGGAGTGCGTCTGTATAACTAAGAATAATTAATGAACATATGATTAGAAACACATTTTGTCAAAAATGGTGCAGTAGAAAGATGAAACGGCGTCACGGTGGTATGGTTTCTGCAGCAGCCACTAAAATAACTAATACGGGACTGCAGATCAGGATATCCGACTACCTCCCCGTGGAATAATAAACCACCTTCGCATTCTGATCAGATTCCGCTGACCACTAGAGCATTGTGGCTGAACGGATGGTGGGAATCATACAATGGAGCCTACCTAGCCGTCCAGGAAGGTGCTTATAGCGAATTCTGCAGAGCCCTGTTAGAACGGGTCAACGATAATGTCAAATCGGAGACTAGCAGTCTCCGTCTATGAATGATGAAATGCGAGACTCACAAGATACATTCATAATACGTGGGAAGAGTTAGGCACGTGCTGACGAGATCCTGTGACTCTATCCATCGAGAAGCCCAGCGTTCCATGCAAATCGACATGTTCATCGAGGTCCTTATCGGTAATACGTAACTAAATCGACTGGCTATGCAAAACAAATATTTATGATCCTGCTACCCTTACCAAATAAGGCTCTCCACAATGAAAGCTTTGTGAGATTTGAACAGATATCCCGCCATCAAATCCGGCCCATTGAGAAAGATAAAAGGGACTCAGTTGGAACGCCCACGCAAAAAGCAAAAAGGAGACAAGACCAGGCTCGATAAATGACAGAGTTAGGAAGACATCAAATCCCTCCATCGACTCCACCATCCAGTTCCGTCCAAATTAGACTACCTAGAAAATCAACTCTCAGAAATGTGGATTCTAATGCAGAAACCCATAGCGACAGTGAACAACGATTCTAATTATACAGGACAGTCAAGTAAGGTGGAATGTTCCTCATCCAGCAACATCTGCACTAACCATGGCAGAATCTTTATCACGTAGACCCCCCCCACTGAACAGACCCACCACATCTAAATACCATCCCACTCCTAATAACAATGATCCCTTTAAACCCTGCACCACAGGAAATGGATGCATCCACTGTGGACAAATGGAACACTGGTCCAATCAGTGTCCAGAACTACGTGGCAACTGATCCACGAAGGCATCTCCGTGGTCTTTGGAACCATCAGTGAATGGAGTTCATCAATCAAATTAAAATAGATCACAGGCGCCGAGCGACATATGGATCTGCCTCACTTGCCACCAACATGTTTGAACGTAAGTGGCAGTAACATATATGCCTCTGTCATCTGGATGACATCATCAACAGCCCAACATTCGAGAATGCCAAATCTGTTTGATAATGTGATTTCACCATAGCCAGTTTAAAATTGAAGCCTAACAAGTATCACTTGCCCCAGGAGGAGGTAAAATTCATTGTCCAAATTATCTATGCACAAAGTATTTCTACTCAATCCGGGATCGGCAAAGTGCCTAACTGGAAGAAACCTACATCTGTGATGGAGGCACGTAGTTTCCTAGGACTCTGCAAGTACTAACGCAGTTACATACCTCACTTCAGAGAAATCGTGTGCGCCTTGTACTATATCATTGAACAGGATGGTCCGTTTGAGTGGGATTTTACAGGTGAAGGAGCCATCTGCACTGTAAAGACCAAATTGATGACATACCATATCCTTGCTCAACCAGAACTACCTCTCCAATTTATCCTGGATAGGGACGCCTCTCCATTTGGAATTGGAGCAGTTCTTTCTCAGAAAGGCGAAGATGGCCACGAGCACGTTTTAGGATATGGCTTCCAGACAGTTAGCCAGATGGAATGGAGATATATAGCTTCTTCTTCTTTTCGTTCGCTGATCATAACGCCAGTCCTGTAAGTGACTATCGACATGATCATAAGCGTTAAGTGCGTGGATCCATGATTTATTAGAGTGTGCCGTGCGGCCTGGAACCTCCGTCTTCAGCACTAGGGGTTTCTGTCAGGGTTACCTCACCCTTACCTCCTTTAGTCGCCTCTTACGACACGCAGAGGATACGGAAGGTGTATTCTAAGCCCCACCTACAGGGCAGAGATATATAGCAACTAAGTACAAGCTGATAACAGCTGTCTATGTTACGAAGTATTATAAACATTTCCTATATGTACAGCTATTCGTCCTATGGCATGACCATGCCTTTTTCTGTTAGCGCCAAAATTGGTGGAACCATGAAGAACAAATCACAATGTTGCAGTCAGCGCTAAAAAGTTTCTAATTCACCATTGTCCATAAGCAGGGAAAGCAACACGGCAGCGCCGATGTCCTGAACCATCAATACACAGATAAGGAGCCTACCAATACATTACAGTTGTCCTCGAACAGTACTACACCAAAGACCATGCAAGAGGCAGTGCTTACCCTCGCTTTGGCGGATGCAGAGAATCGGACAGACCCCACTCTATGGCAAGTGCATTTGGAGGGTTCCCATTTATGTTCACTTATAGACTAATTAGAAAACCTTCTACCGCCAATATGCATTACTATTTGTGACTAGGAGAAGTTCAGCTCATCAACCGAATATTGTATCTCAAAAAGCGTTTGCTCATTCCACCGAATAATAGAGAATGCATATTGAAACCGCTCCGTGATAACGCCACTCATCTCACCATAGAAATGACATTGAAAAGATCAAAGCATGCTTCCACAGGATAAATCTCTCCGCCTCGCAGCCGATAGATCTTAATTACTGTACTTCTACAGCCGTATTAAAGATCAAGACTATCGGTGCCCTTTTGAGTGTGTAGCTATCGATATACAGGGACCGCTCACATCCTCCAACAATGGAAACAAATAATAATAGTGACACAACTACAAGACTACTTCATAGAGTGGCTGGAGGCTTTCACACTCCCATGCCAGTTAGTCACAACTATTGCGGACGTTTTAGTTCACTAGGTCTTTTGCCTATATAACTATATTCTGGTCAAGAGACCAGCCTCGAGAGCAAACTTTTCACTGCCTACTTCCCATAGTAAAGTCTAGGATGGCACCGTTCCTTCCCCCACTGCGATGAAATGGTGGAAACATTCAAGTGGCCATGATGATAATGAAAGTGACTCAATTGAATTGTAGTGATTGCATTCTCTGCCTGTCATACGTTATGATGACCTATGGCACCTCCCTCCACCCAAGCACAGTATTCGCCCAAGTTCACCCTATTCTAGGGCGTGAGTGGTCCATGCCGCTACACATCATATCACCACGGATCGACAGCGAGCTCAGCAAACCCTCGTTGCACTCGCTCCGCAGTCTAAAAATTGCAGAAAACTTAGCATGACGACAGGATACTTGGAGACCCTTATTACGCCAATCACAAAGTATGAGTCAATGACTCTAAACCTCGAAAAGGCGCGCTGGCTAAGTTTGAAACGACATTATGCCATTGTGGATCCGTTCACTTTGACTGCTTAAAGTTGCACCAAGGCTTAGCTACCGCTGTGACTACAGAGTCCGGATTCCGTGAACAAGAAATATAATCCCATCAGGATACTTCCAATTATCTAGTCACATAGGCGTTCACCGCCGTTTAGGTTCCGTCTATGGCTTTAACATTGAAGTCACCTATTATAAGATAACGTATGGACTGACAACACAGACAGAAGTAGAGATAAAGCAAGTAGCATTCAAGATTCGTCACCCTATACAGCAGGATGCATGCAATTGGGGAAGTCATGCAATATGGCTTCCAATTTCACCGCATGCACAAACCTGCTGGTACTAAGAAGTACCCATGGCCATACGGCCGTTTCTCCTCTGTGAAACGTCTCCGATGTAATGAATGAAGACCAGTAAATGTGTGGGTGGAGCTTACCTAGTGATGGGCGGTGCATAGCTAAAATGGAAAGGTCCATTTCAACCTAATATGACTGGACTGTTGCAGCCACAGCTCCCAGTCAAAAGACTTACGTTTTAAGGCTTAAAATCTATTCCAGCACACTTAAAACTGGGAGATCTTAGCTAGAAAGTGGCGGGATACAGCTAGCAATGGGTCCATGAATTGGAATTATCGCTAATGGCTAATTATATGATGATAACATGATATTTATACCGGCCTATAAGCTGAAAACTTAGTGAATGCATAATATAAGTAATCAGGTAATTTTGTCTAATGTTATTGGAAACTCTATGATTCAGTTTGGGTTAGGTTTCAAAGCATAACACGGTATAATTGAAATATAAAATTGTAAATACACTTTCGCAGATAATACAGTTCGGTGTAGATGTATATTTATTTTTTATTCATTTAAGAAAATTGGTAAATGTCGCATTACTCAATACTGTTATTACGAAACAAGAATAGTGGTGTGTTTACAGTACAGTTCATAAATGAGTTAGTAGATTTCCAGAAACAAAGCAGAAGCATCTTAGATAGTACAATTTTAAACACGATGTAAGGGATATTCTGTTGAATATTTTGAACACAACTGGATTAGAAGGCATTCCTTAGGCAGTAATGCCTTCGAATCCAATTATGTTAAAAAATATTCAACAATATATTTTTCTTTCTTTCGGAAACATGTCAAGTTATTTCTGAGTTGCATTGTATATGATTCGATAGGGCATTGAAGCAAGGTTACTGCCATCAGTGACTGCGTTAAGGGTCTGACCTCAGCAGGGGCCCAATAAAGAATATCCACACAGCCTTAGGATCGCCCACATGGGATCTCCACACTCAAAGAAAATTATAGCATTTGAACTTTCAAGTATAACTCAGTACCTGAGTTTCACCAAAAATATCATGCAGGTAATCTGGTGCATATTTCGACTGAAAGATGCTGCTACCTGATATTACCGACAAAAAATTAGCAACTGCCACAGAAATAGATGAATCCACTTTTAGTTATGTCATGCCCATCTTTAGCTAATCTCCGACCACGTTTTGTCCGTGTTGGGATCGATTGAAAAGTCAATTCACAGAAGTCCGAGATCAGGGTAATTGTACAGGTACGCTGTTGAATATTTAGAAACTAATCTGACTCGGTGCTGTTGCTGCCTGAGGCAGTAACAGCGCCCAGTCAAACTGGTTTCTAAATCCTTTACTAGAATGTTTATTAAATAGTAAATCCATCAAAGACATACAATTAGTAAACTTGACGGACTATTCCAACTTCATGACGGAGTATTTCTGTCAATTATGATTGTGACGTCAGCATACATGTGAGGTAATTGATTATGGCGTCATATACTTGAGCGACAGATCGGATTCATCCATTTCTTGGATCAAAACGAGATGGGTGCGCCCTTTAAAATCCACGCCTGTTCTTCGATCTTTCAATAAAATGTTAAAATGTATATAAAAGTTTTTCTTCTCATTACTATGGGATTACTCAAACAACGCCCTCAGTGAATATTGATATATATATATTTATATATATATATATATATATATATATATATATATATATATATATATATATATATATATATATATATATATATATATATATATATATATATATATATATATATATATATATATATATATATATATATATATATATATGTTCATTTGTGTTTGTAACAACTTTTACAGATCATATTAAACAGGTCAATGCGAATCCTGTTTGAGAGTAACACATAGAGAAATGGGTTGACTATTGAGCTAGAGTATAGGATAAACCCAGCTATTACATATATGGTCCAATGATAAGATAGTTCAGGAATACGCATGAACACGTGAATGCAGTAATGTGTGACTTTAGGTAACCACGTTATAAAACTCGATGTAATGACAGCGAAGACAATCCTACCGTCTGTACTACGCCTACACTCATGCACATATAGGAGGCTCATCTTCCGCTTTAAAACGGTCACATGTTTAGCCACGTGACATACCAGGATGATGAAACATACTACTAGGTTCACGCCATTCATTAAGCCATCTTTGATGACGTAGCTTCCGTAAAAGAAGCAGAGTAACCTAGTTTCATTATTGATATCTGAAATGATACCAGGTCCGACAAGATGTGTTAAAGGTGAAGAAATAATGGCGCATGCGATCCAGATAGAGAGACATATCTTCACCAAGAGTGCTGTTGTTAGTCGAGAATGGGCATACAATGGAAACACGAGCTGTATGTATCTCATGATGGCGAATACTGCAAGATGACAGAAACCGATGTAACTAAGCGCTGTGGTCAAATAAATCCTTACCCCACAAGATGCGTTCGTGTTTGAATAAAGCACGTATGGGAAAAGAAACACAATGTTCAAAGCGATGACAAGACATGACGCCATATCTGAGCACGCTAAACTTGTGATGACTGTGAATGTAGCAGAGCGCCATCTATTGGTCTTCCAGAAGAAAAACACTAGCAAACAATTAGCCGCGAAGCCGAAAATGTACAGTGTGAAAGGAATACCTCTCAGGATTACTGGGTGCACATTGTCATAGAATTGGCTGAAACCAACCATCACGGTATTGCTCGTCGTATTAAATTGCGTTCTCAGCATTGCTATATAATATTATATACATATTCCAGTAGATAATTTAGTAAAGGCGGAAGCAAAGATCTTTTGGTCCGTGGGCAGCACAAAGTGGTACGTTATTACGGCTGTTCGCATCACGCTAGTACACTGCTATATGAAATAACTCTCCTAGACTACTACAAGATAGATTTTCTTTAATATTTAACACTTTTAGCCCTTAATAACTAAATTTGGACAAAAAAATCCAAATATTTGCGTATTGAATGCCCATTTACAGGCCAAGAGAAGGCTATTATTGAAAATTACCACTGGAATGACTGGCTTTGTTATAGAGCCAGTCATTTCAGTTGGAAATATGTCTAAAATAGTTTTCTCGTTCTCTGTGAATGGATATTCCTCAAGACTACTGCAGGAGTAGGTTTTGGCCGGTTTTGCATCGAAAGTGTTAATGTTAAATTTGAGCAGGAAAGTTAAAATATTTGCTTATTGAATGTTGATTTTCAGACTGTCGAGTCAGTCATTCTAGTGATAATCTTTCAAATATAGTAGGCCTACTCTCTACCTACATCCGGAAATAGCAGTGCCTCAATGGAGGATTCGCGTTTACCCATCAATGATATGACGTCATAATCAACTACGTGACGTGTAGGTTGATGATATAATCAGTTACGTCATGAATGGCGTAGCAAAGTTCATCATGAACGCGTAATTGATGACGGACTAAGCGTTGATGTACACAGTGTATGTCTTTACTATTTAATAAACATTATGTTGAATATTTTGAAACTAATTTGACTGGGCGCTGTTGCTGCCATAGGCAACAACAGCACCGAGTCACATTAGTTACAAAATATTCAACAGGTTACCTGTATAATTTTCTGGAATGTGATAGTCATGGGGTTCAGGGATCAATAGATTCCAACACGGGCCAAGTGTGGGTGGAGCTTAGCTAAAGATTGGCGGTAAATAGCTAAGACTGGGTTTCTCAATTTCGCGACAACTATCCAGGAAGACTGGAATCTAGGCAACAGCAGCTCCTATCAAATCAGTTCCAAAGTGTTTAACAGAACAGTCCTTGCATCATATCGAATTCATCGTTCATGGTCTGTACTGGTGAAGATCTTATAGCAAACCCTAACTTGTTATAAGGAATCAACATTCTGTACCGGACATAAAACAAGCGATTCATTGACACAGTTAAAAGATTATGATGCTCGTTGTACTAATACAGTACAGCTAAGGAATAGCCTACGGCAGAAATGTATTCCAATCCAAATATATTCAAAATATTCAACAGAACGTTTCTTACATTGTGTTCAAAATTGTACTAATTGACATATTTCTGTGTTTGTTTTGAAAACATGTCAACTTGTCTATTATCTATGGTACATATCGTATATTTGGAGACTTGAATTCATATTATTTGTCATATTTTTTTCACGTTATCTATTCTTATTTTTATATATGATGCAGATCTTATATCTTCCTAATCTAACACATTGCTGTATGTTTTTATCACACCCATCAGGTCTAATGGCAAACTCTTAGCACTTTAAAGGCGAAATGTGGTCATGAATATCGCAATATTTGCTTATTGAATATCTACCTGCAGGTCAAGAGGAGAGGATTTTTAAAATGTTACCATTGGAATGATTGGCTCGGTTATATTGGCTCGGTCAGTCCAGTGGTAAAATTTTTATAAAATAGTCTCTTGGTCTGCAAATGACCATTCCTCAAGACCACTGAAGATGCGGGTGTTGACCGTCTTTATCATAAAAGGGTAATACTGTAACACAAAACACGCGAAGTCCTAATTATATCAATGGACGTTTCCATTTTTAGCCACGCCCCGCCCATCTCTAGCTACGTGCCACCTACGCCTTGCTCGTGTTGGGATCGATCGATCCCTGAACTCCCTGACTATCAGTTTCCAGAAAACTATACAAGTAAGTTGGTAAACATTTTGAAGATAATTTGACTGGGCGCTGTTGCTGCGGCAGCGACATCGCCCAGCCAAATTAGTTACAAAATGTTCAACAGAATGTTTATTAAATGGTATAGACAAACAATTCGTACAACGTGTCGAACTATTACGCGTTAATGACGTTATATCGAGTCATTCATGACGTCATGATTACGACGTCATCCTACACGTGGCGTAGCTAGCTATGACAGCATATGACGTCATATGATGGATGGATGAACTTAGAAAGGTCCATTAACGTTCAGTACTTACAGCAAACTCTAAAGTTATACGTCTAATATATCACCGTACTGATTACCAGGTTATATTCTGCCTTGATTGAGACAAGTGCTAATATAGGTAAGGAAACTTAGCTAATATAGGCATAGCTATCTACAATTGATTTTGATGACTGTTTCTACGTTTTATCATAGAGAAAAAATGTTTTGGTCATTGAAATACATCGACAGAGAATACATGTAACGATACCATTACTGTGATCTGTGCAGTAATAATATTTATTCGTCTCTCTGATGTCTGAGAACATTTTATAAACGGTTCAGACAAAGGCTGTTGCTTCCAGTTCAATCCATTCAGTTTCCCACTCACCACCCCATGCATACATTTGATAGACATTTATCTGCAGCGCTTAAGCGGATTAGTTTAGAACAATCACAATACCTCAACATCGGAAGATCGTTTCAAGTGAATATTGATCAGGTGTTGTTCTCATATAAACTGGCAGTAATGCCACGAAAACTAATATCCCAAATATAAGAATGCTAATCAGCCAGCTATCGGTAAACAGTATACTATTAATATGGATCGACCGTTAATTTAAGCATTGCGCTCAATAATGGATTCCATTGTTTGGAATATCATACATGTGTCTCGTGGATGCGATTATGAACGCTCAAAGGTAAGGCATTTCTGATCGACCGTGTCTCAAGTTCCTAGTATAACATAGACTACTTTACATTTGTGTGGATAAATTTAGTGATGTACCAAGAACTTGATCTAGCAATTTCTCTCTCTCTCCCTCTCTCTCTCTCTCTCTCCCTCCCCCCCCCCCCTCCCTCCCTCCCTCCCCCCCCCCCCCTCCCCTCCCTCCCTTCCCTCCCTCCCTCCCTCCCCACCCTCCCTCCCTCCCTCCCTCCCTCCCTCCCTCTCTCTCTCTCTCTCTCTCTCTCTCTCTCTCTCTCTTCTCTCTCTCTCTCTCTCTCTCTCTCTCTCTCTTCCTCTCTCTCTCTCTCTCTCTCTCTCTCTCTCTCTCTCTCTCTCTCTCTCTCTCTCTTTCTCTCTCTTTCTCTCTCTCTCTCTCTAATATCCGACGGTAAGTGTTTGAATTATATGAATTTTGCAATTTAATCAACATTCTGTCGAATGTTTTGAAACCAATTTGACTAGAAGCTGTTATTTTTTTCAAACTGTTCAACACTGGTCTTGCATTGATTCTAGGAATGGCGGAATCCATATTTAGCTATTCCCCGCCCATCTTTAGCTAAGCTCCACCCACACTTCGCCCGTGTTGGGATCGACCGATCACTGGACTCCCTGACTATCAATTTCCAAAAAACTATACAGGTAAGCAGTTGAATATTTTGAAACTAATTTGACTGAGCGCTGTTGCTGCATAAACAGCATGTTTATTAACGTGTGCATGACTGTTACAACTTCGCATAAATAGATCACACATGTGTCAATATTTAATAAAATACACATCGATTCGCTTGACAAGTTCTCTGTTAATAACAAAAACAACTTTTGTTCAATATCTGACAGCCTGTCACCAACACGCTGATCGATTCCCTGCCCAAAATGTATCACCTGTATGGGACGTAATCACACTCATTTATTTTTTCAGACTGTTCTTTTAAAACGACATATATCTCCCTTTCACCATAATTTCAGTGAAAATCAGCAAGATTTTTGGGACTCTCCAAAAAACCTCTTTGATAACCAATTTAGAGGAAATCAGTCTGTTTAATAAAAAAAACATGTATGACCGTATTCAACAGGAAAAACTGTACTACAACCGATTATAAATATCGCGTTTACTAAAGGTAATTCCGCGACAATCTGCAATAGCAGATTATTGAAATCACTCAGGATCTGCTTCTGCTTTCTTTCTTTCTTTCTTTCTTATTCTTCCTCAAAACTTTGGACTGCATCTCCTCCTACAGTTTGCATCGGACCAACTCTAAATTTTGTCAACTTCTGCTGCTCAGCCTGGAATCGTGCACTATTGTTTTGATTTTAGATCCGTCCAATATTTTTCCAGCTACCCACCTTTAAGTGGGCAAAAAAGTCCCATAGGAAATGCATGGGGATTTTCAGTATTGATCTTTAAACCGCTACTATACCTAGAGTTCTGATCGGATCACTACCATACTTGGTCAGGATGTTACGATTAGAATCCTGGAAGTGTTTATTGAGCTTCAATGCAGGTGCCCAAGTGGAAAGGTACTGCATGAGCGTCAAATTTACCAGTTTTCGTTTTTGGCAGAAATTAACTCCCCTTCATTAGAGAAGGTTAATGGGCATATTAGAAGATACCCTTTGACATCCTCTCACGTTTCCATCACCCCTGGATCACAGGCCCAAGTAGAAGGGTACCCCATGGTTATAAAAATTACAATTTAATATTGATATTTGAACTACGATTACACATAGAGTTTTGATTGGATCATTACCATACTTGGTCAGGATATTACACTAGGAGTCGTGATGGTGATGACATGTCTGCAAGGCACATGCCCAAGTTGAAGGGTACCTTGGGCATCACAATTACTAGTTTTCGTTTTTGGCATAGATTACCTCCCTTTATCCAAACGGGATGGTTGAGTCTTAGATTGAATGAAAGGTTAAATTTCGAATTCATCACCCCACACAACCGTTGCCGAGTTATCGATTATTTGACACTTCAGGGCATTTTCCTTGATTTTCATGAAAACTCTGATAGAGGTATATCACGCATGTCGGGTCCAATGATGATGGTTTCGGAGTGATCAGACCTCAAGGTCAAGGTCACCCAGTAGAGTCACAGGATACACGTTTTCGTTGTTGACATAGATTACCTCCCTTTGCCCATACAAGGTGACTGAAATGTTCTAGATTGAATGAAATGTTAACTCCAATGGTGATGGTTTCGGAGTGATCCGACCTAAAGGTCAAGCTTACACCTTAGTTATCAAGGTTACCAGTTTTTGTTTTTGGCAGAAATCAACTCCACTTGCCCAGAAATTTTCAATGGTCATATAAGAAGAGGACTTATACTATTCCTTAATGGCCAGACATCGTAGCTTTACAGTTACTTCAGTAAGTACCTTCGAGTTACTATTGGTATCTTATGCAGGGCTACGCTAATCGTTTCTGGAGTGACGTATATACGGTTGGCTTATCGATCGCCAGATTTGAAAAAGTTGAAATCAGAGTTCCCGTCTTGCTCGTTTTCAAATAAACGCAAACGTACAATAAGGTCACATTGTTTTGATCTAATACCCAAATGATCACCTTGGAAAAATCAAATTGGGCCAAGTGACGGAGGCGTCATTGCGCTTCATGGTTTTGTATCAACATTTACATCAAACTATATGAGTTTGACACAATATTTTACTGTCCATTGCAAGATGCACACAAATCTAGATATTTACCCTGCTCTGGTTCCTCATTGAAATGGAGTTTAAGCTTTGAGAAGATGGTCAATTTGGTCGTTGGGCCTAACGAAGATATCAAATTAGAACAGAATTTTTAGCCAAATGGAAATTGGTTACTAAAAATAGTATTGCCTCCGCACGTCAGTTTTCATCTGATCAACACAGTTCAAAACGAACTCCAGGTAAGAGTTCCCAACACCGGCCTGAAACTGAACCGTCTTGAGGTGGGTTGTCATCACACGTATTTTGTAATTCTTGATCGTTGCAACAGGTTATAAGTAAATTATTTTTCCGCAAAATAAAATGCTTGTTATTTAGGACGCTCTAGACAATGACAGACAAAGGCTCTAAATCAGTCGTCTTCGGACGGAAGAATCGGAATGCATATAACCCCCTCTTTAAAACCGACACAGAGAACCACAAGACGTGTCTTTACTTAACCCTTTAATGACTAAATTTGTTTAAAAAATCAAAATATTTGCTTATTGAATATCCATTTATAGACCAAGAGAAGCCTATTTTTGAAAATTTACCGCTGGAATGACCGGCTCGATTATCGAGCCGGTTATTCCAGTGGTACATTTAAAAATAATAATCTTCTCGGACATTCCTCAAAGCCACTGTAGATGTCGGTTTGTGCCAGCTTTGGCATGGGTTAATAATTTAAGGGTAGGAAGCGTATGATGGCAAATAGCTGAACACTGATAAGTAGGAAGAAATGTTAATGTAGGTCTAATTTGCTAAAGACAATCTATCCAGAAACGATAGATTAGGCACCAACTTGAATATTGAAAACCTGAAATTAATTGGTCTTGAGAACTATATAATGAGGGTTCAGCTATGCCCCGCCCATCTCTAGCTAAGCCCCACCCACTCTGTTCCCGTGTTGGGATCGATCTCGATTTCCAAAAAAATATACAGGTTAGCTGTTGCAATTTTTTTAATTAATTTGACTGGGTGATGTTGCTGCCTATGTTTATTAAAGACATACAAATCGTAGGCCTAGAACAACGCTAAAAAACATAAACATACAATTTCTACAACAATGTTTAGTCAGTCATCCATTAAGCATTCGAGACCAACGTATCTACGCCATTCACGACGTCATTGATTATGATGTCGCACTACACGTCACGTAGTTGATCATGACGTCATATGAGTGATAGATAAACTGGAAAGGTCCATTGTAGAGGGGTAATTAAATCATGCTCAGGTAATCAATTTTGAAGTTTAAAATAAATAATATGTTGCGACAAATAGGGTGTCGACAAAAGGAGCACGGTGATCGGTTCTAGTGCACCTACTGGGTCAGCAAAAGGATAATCCTACAGAGTAACAGCTAATATGAAATGTGCTATGGTTTTGTTCAAATTAGAAAACTCAGAAAATGAATTGCATGTATCGTCAATAGACTATGCTCTTTCCGTGCCTGTAGAGGAGATGGCCAAATATGTTCATCCGACAGAATGGCCGAATCACAAAGCAGAGTGGCTCGAGTATATGAAGACACGAGATGACTTCTTTCAAGATAATGAAAATTAGAACTAGCGACTTTTCCAGATCAGGTAAAAGAGAATGTTTCAACCAGGTGAAAATGAAACGCCTGACTCGTAGTAGTAGTAGTAGTAGTAGTAGTAGTAGTAGTAGTAGTAGTAGTAGTAGTAGTAGTAGTAGTAGTAGTAGTAGTGGTAGTGGTAGCGGTAGCGGTAGCGGTACCGGTAGTGGTATAAGCAGTTATTAAGCCTTCGCTTGGTAACTAGTGGATGGAATGTTGGAGCCGTTGACGTATATCATGGCTTAAAAGATGTCATCGGCGCTGGGCCTCATGTATTGAAGGGGCTAATTAACATCAAGAGAAATCTATGGCATGTGACATTAGCAAATGAATTTGTTGTGAATGGGGAAGCCTGTAAGATCCAAGAGGTAGATAGTGATAGGTTGTTGGTTAAGGTGAAAGGTCCCTTAGAAATACCAAATGATCGAATTACTTCAGAAATGGCCAATTATGGTATGGTAGTTTCTATTAAAAATGAAACCTACCAGTTTGATAGATCATTAGAGAACTGGATCCGCCGGGTTTGGATGAAAGATATTGTCAAGCCGCTTCCAGACACACTGTCCATTAACAATACCTCTTTCTTGCCTGTGTGGTTTAGGGGACAGGTTAAGACATGTAGAATATGTCGCAACACTGAGGATTTGGCCAGTGCATATCCACAGATGGACACATACCTGATGTGTGGCGCCACAGACCATTATAAATGGCGCTTCCCACAAGCAGTAAATAAACAAGCAGGTTGGCGAAGCACGGATGTGACTGAACCCAAAACATGCCAAGAGCCTGAAAAAGTCACTGTGGTGGAAACACACCAGCCACCCAACCTATCGATGTTGTAGTGGCTGACTCAATTGAAGTGTTAGAGGAAGGGTTGACTCACACGCCTGTACTCACTACATGGGATGAAGGTGCATTATCTGATACGGACAGTCTCCCACCAGGACAGATTAAATTCAGCTCGCAGTCTACTGATGGTGTTGATAGTTCAATGTTAGACCATCTACTAACATTAACTGAAGATGGGAAAGAGATCACGGACATTTCTGTAGATGATAAACTGTTAGAAAATGCCAATGCAATGTGCTTACTAATGTCGAGAATAAGTGTAGACTGAAGCGTCAAACGGATGATTCTAGCTCAGATTCTGAATTAGAAGATTCACAAGAGATGTCTTTTGACTAATATGACAGTGTCTCCATTGCAGAGTCCGATACTTCAGTTAATACACAGGCTTCTCAGAGCAGTGAAATGGTTCTTTGTCGGTCAAAAATGGGAAGGTGTTGATTCCCTACATCACCAAAAAGGGTGTGAGATATCGACATTTGCGCACTGACTCTGACATATCGAAGTATCAGCACCTTAAACTCGTGGATCTAAAGCGGTCTGAGTTTAATGAGAAGCTAGGCAAGTGGGGGAAAAAGAATCTCAGCAAGAAAAACAAATCAATTAAGAAATGGTGGGTTTGCACAATTTATTAGTAATGATGCTAATATGCACACTTAACTGCAGAGGACTAAATGATGAGATTAAACAACGGGTTCTGCTTGAAGATTTGAAAGACAGGAATATCGATATTATCATGTTTGCAGGGAACAAAGTTACAATGCCCAGATGTTTTAGACAAATTTAAGCATTTAGCAAATGGCGAATTATTTTATTCCGTCGCCACAGAACCAAGTGCAGGCGCTGCTATCTTGTTCCTGCCTAAAAGTTTAAGTTCTGTGAATATTATTAATTCATCATTGGACACAAGTGGACATTGAGTTAAGGGTGTTACGTTGTTAATATAGCGGGATCAATGTATTCTCTGTTGTCTGTTTATGCACCAGCTTCCCATGCACAGAGATGTCAATTTTTATCCGAACCTTCCTCTGTGATTAGTGATGATTCTGAGAATATCATCATGGGCGGTGATTTAATTGTGTTATGGATGGAAGACGGGGCAGGAGTTCACCTTCTACTTACAGGGACACATCTCACCTTAGATTAAGAGAAATGTGTGATACAGAACATTTATTAGACTGTTATCGCATCTTATATCCTGAAGAACGAATCTTTACATGGCATTCTGCTAATGGACAAAATTCCTCTCGAATAGATAGAATATATATCAATAGGTCTTTGAGAGGGAATTTAGTAAGTACTGGGGTGTATCCTGTCACATTTTCTGACCATAATATGTTTTTCATCGGCTTAGATAATGCAGATTGGATAAAAAGTGAGAATTGAACAATTCGCTTTTAGAGGATTTAGAGTATCATCGTTGCATTAAAAGCTTCTGGGAATATAAGCTTCGGAATCAATATTCCTACGAGAATTGTATATCATGGTGGGAAGATGTTAAAAAGGGCTTTGCAAATATCTCCAAGCAATATTCGATCCAAAAAGCGAGGAAAGTTCGTAAAGACTCTAAAGCCCTTGAGTGCTTATTGACATTACTAACCCGCAAAGTCGCACCGGTGATATTCACCTTACAGAACAGCTCAATGATATAAAATCTAAACTGTATGAGATCGAGAAACATAAAGCTAATGGTGCAATAACTAGATGTAGAGCACAGATGTATACTGAAGGGTAAAACCCCACACAATTATTTTTCAATCTCTAGAAAGCAAGAGGTGTTGGTAGGTTAATAAGGTGCTTAGATAACAACAATCAGAAATGTTCATCTCAACATGAAATCATGGACATTGTTGAGACATATTATCAGGCCTTATACACGTCAGATAAAAGTGATGAAGGAAAGTCATCTGAGATGTTGGCTAATGTAAAGGACGCTTTCTCAGAAGCAAGCAGTAATTTCTGCGATGCAACATTAACATTAGATGATTTGGGTTTAGCTCTAAAAACATGAAACCGGGCAAAGCACAAGGGGTGATGGCCTCAGTGTTGAATTTTATCTGACGTTTTGGTATCTTTTGGGACCTGAATTCGTTAAAGTTGTGCACGAAATTTTTTCACAAGAGATGCTCCCGCTCACAATGTCTCAGGCGTATGTGAGACTTATTTTTAAAAAGGAGATCGTAGTATATTAGCAAATTACAGACCGATTTCACTACTATGCGTAGATTATAAAATCATTTCGAAAGCTCTTGCGAAAAAACTCTGATATGTCTTGGATGAGGTCATCCACACTGACCAAACCTGCTCTATTCCGGGTAGATCGATTTTAACAAATGCCTTTTTAATTAGAGACACCCTGCACTTGGTAGAAAAAGACAATATTCCCGGCTCTATCATTGGATTAGATAATGAAAAGGCCTTTGATAGACATGAGTGGCATTTTCTTTTCAAATCACTCAGTCACATTGGTTTGGGTCCTAATTTCATCAAATGGATTCATATCTTATATGTTAATACCAGTAGTAAATATCTGGTTAATAATTATATTAGCAAACCAGTAATTTTAGGGCGCGGTGTGAGGCAAGGGTGGTCATTATCCCCTTTATTGTTTATAATAGCGATGGGGTCCTTAGAGTCGACCATTAGGAAAGATCCTGTTTTTAAAGGCATTGAAATTGAAGGGGTGAGCAGA